>CM074187.1:41076618-41591618 GCA_037179385.1 Holothuria scabra | reverse complement strand
ACAATATTAGCACCAGATTAGTCTACATCTTAAGGCACTGTTTTATTCAAAAAATTCCCCGGTACAGCGACCAGGGCCTGAAGTTGGCCACCCCCAGTAAAAAGTCCTGGCTATTCCTGTGATGAAGGCTACACTCAGACAAGGCAAAGTCAATTTTACACTCTAAGTACAGATGGGCAAAAATTGCCCACTGTATGGGGAACAGCACATAAAACATTTTCAGAAAAGTTATGCAATAATAAGGCAAAATCATGATGTTTCGCCCAAACTTAAGCAATTTTCTTCCCCAACAGTGTAGCACGTGCTATGTTTGCCTGACTGTGTTTAGAGTGTTGCGCCAAAGTCACACAGGGTACATGCGCACATACGCATGTACACACGCACCCACCCACGAAACTGTTTGCTTTCCTGCCCTTCCCTCCTGCGCCTGACAGCTTACCTGTCGACCTACATAAACTCTCACACATACACACCTATAGGTAGGACCATACGAAAACCTCGTTTGAACAGTTTTTACATTATCGGTAAACTTCTTTTTCATTATCTTTTCAAAGATTTTTTTTACATTCTCGGTTGTTTTCACATTATCGGTATTTTTTCTTTTTCCGTAATCGGTCGTTCTTTTTTTCAATTTTCGATTAATTTTTACATTATCGGTTGTAACAGGCCAGTATAAAAGTGGTTGGTTAAGTGACGATTAAAAATATGGTTGGAAGGGTTTTCTATAACAAAGGCGATCGATGAGCGCTACAAAAGTGGTGATTTATAAATGACAAAATTGGTCAATTTATTACATTAGTGGTTGATTTTATAACAAAAGTTGTGACCTATTACAAAAGTGGTGTTATTAAAAAAGCGGTTGTTACACAAGCAATGGAAACATATAATTCATACAATAACACAAAATATCCTTTTAAAGTTTTCCTAATAGTTCATGATAGCTGTTGATATCGTGCATGATAGCTGTTGATATCGTGCATGATAGCTGTTAAGAATTTTTCAGCAAAACAATCATGATTGAGATGAGAAGTGCACTGTATACTTCTCTCACATATTCACATTGTTTTCCCTAGAATGGTGATATTTATGTTGTTTCATGTTATATACCATTCCATTATATTACGACGACTACTTGTCAGTGGCGGAGCTGCCATATGGTCGGGGCGGTCGCCCCCCCCCCCGGCGGACCAAAATTGTCTGTTTTTTTTTTTTTTTTCTGTTTTTTAGGTTTTTAAAATAGTTTACTCTTGCACATTAATGGCAAAAGACATCAATTTAATAGCGTTGTTTTAAGGTCCAAGTAACGAAATGCTCAAACAGCCACCAGTAACTGTACTATCTGCACTTTGTTATGAGGAAAAGGGTCATCTTCTGTAATATAGGGGTTGGTTTTGCCGAAACGTATCTTCATGCTTTATAGGCACTAATGAATGTTGTCGCTGTGCTAAGTTAATTGCTTCCACACCGAGCGTGATTATAAGCTTACAAAATACACAGACTGACATTAAATGCACCCTCCCGGCCAAGATGCTGCAAAGACCGCAACAATAATTGCAGCGCAAATAGCCCTCTTGTTGTCGGGGATAATTGTCAAAAAAGACAATAAAAGGAGTTTATGAAGATACCAAATAGCTTCCACAACATTTTACAAAATCATTTGAAGAGAACGTTCAGGTTTAAATAAAATAATCTGTTATCATAGAGGAAATAGTTTAAGAGATTTAATGAGCAGTTTCCATTTTGCTTTTCTTCACGTGACCATTCTCATGATAAATGGCTATTTCTGACACTACACGATAATCCCATGAAAACGTTTATATCTGCAGCTGTCGTGGTCTCAAAAGCCACAAAATTTTATCTAATAATAACCTAGCTTCAGGCTACTTTCATTTATTATGAATTCGGTATCTAGAGAGCCAAGCAGACCTTCTGTCTTGGCCATTTCTTGCAATGTACTTAATTAATGGCTTTTTAAGAGTGGGCACATGATATGAATTACCGTACGTCAATTAATGTTTCTTCTTGTACTTGTCTTGATTTCCAGATACCAGAAATGTACACCAAACGGTGATTAATTTCCAAAACTTCTCCTTGTAAGATTGCTTGCTTTTGGCTCTAGACTAGAGAGTTTAATATTATCATTATAATCTTAAATGGAGACCTGACAATAACACAAAATATAATGACCGACTTCATACCAGAATGTGAAAGAGAGGGATGGGCGTCCACAGGTAGGGGCAAGGGGAGAACTTGCCCTCCCCTGGAAAATAAAAAACGTAAAAAACTAAAAAACAAGGAAAAGATGAAGAAATATTAATATCAGCTTTTCTTAACAATTCACTCAGTGTCTCCCCTATTTATATGCGGTAAATAGGCTTTAGAAATGCCATTTCCAGCGATCTGAGAGGCTTAGGGCCAAAGTTTTTCGGCGCTCCCTAAAAAAGTTTAAGTCCCCTCCCCCGCCACCCCCCGCCCCCGCCAAAGAATTTTCTTCTTCGGAGGCCCATGGTTAGGGATAGAGAATTTAAACATGTTTTAATAGTAAAACTTGCTGAGGAGAAAGGGCAAAGTAGTCTTCTACCAGGTGCGGAAAATCAAATGGAAAGTCTGAAAAGTCGTGGCTTCGATCGTGCTGAGGCTCACGGTATTTACTCTTTGGAGCGCACCTGCGGATCATTTTCGCCCCTCTGACCAAAGTCCCTAGCTCCGCCACTGCTACTTGTGCTATAAAGATAATATGCTTTTTTAAACGTATAGCTTCCAATATGAGCTTTCTCATCATCCCACCCACTTCAAAACCCTATCTAGCTTCCGGAGAGCTTATACGGTTATACCCATCCGGAATTTCTTATATAGATTACTGAAGCCAGCATCAATGCAGGGGCTATCCAAGAGTGTTTCTTTTTATGAAAAGCGAAGAAGTTGTAAATGGTGTACGTGTTCCCTGTCTTTAGCACAAATTTGAAATGATACATGATCAAAGTGTAAATTCTAACCTATGAAATGTATAAAACACAGTATAAAACTAAGGTGTACGATTTTCAAAAAAGGTATGAACAAAAGCATCATCTTCAAAAAATGTCACTTTGTTTACAATAGGCCTAAATATCATAATTTCAAAACACTGAAACGAAATAGGCTTTATCACACTATGTATGGGTAGTAAAGTTGACAGTGCTGCGGACCGGGATGTTTTGCGTTTAGCTCATGGCTTAAATTTTGCCTCTTTCAAATTTGATGTTTCGGTACCACACACCAAAAGTACCTTAAATCGATATCACCTTACTTTACAAGCCAGGTGATTAATATCCAAGTAGAAAAACACTCATGCAATTCATTTAAATGTAAAGTTTAAACATTTAATGGATAATAAACTAGTGTATTTCATTGAAATTACGCAGTATAACCATGTCAAGAAGTTTTAATGTAATTGATAGTTAACCAATTGGAGTAAGAGGTAGTTTGTCAGAAAGATATTTAAATAGCTACGGTACTAACCTGAATGTTAAACAAATTTGAAAGTGTGAAAGGTGAAGAAAATGGACTTTTGACTTAAACCCTCTCAATACGTTGACAAAATTCAAAGAAGTTACGACCAAAAAAATAGAAGCATAAGAATATTTTTAAGGGTTTTCTGTTAGTCGTCAACTTTTGAAAGGTTGTATCGAGGTCATAAATCTGGATTTCCTGTCCACGATAGGTGACTAAGGTGTTAAAGGGGAGGAAACATGAATATAGGATGTGCAATTATTTGTTCTGTTTGAGAAGAAACGGGGGGGGGAAGGGGTAAGGTCCCAATAATTTAAGCAAAATCTGAAATTCGGGAGGGGATCTGGAAAACTCAAGCAGCCACTTGAGCATCAAAAAATTTGGCATGTCATGTTTCAATTACACGGAAAAACTTCAAGCATGCCCAAATTTTAAAAAAAAATGCGAGAAAAATTGAAAAAGTTTCGCAGTCAGGGTGGCATTTTCATGGAAAATCGAATACTTTGCGACACATTCGGGCAGCTAAATAAAAAACAAATTGGTCCTAACCATGGCTTTGTTCTTGCGCAACATATTACCCGAAGTGGAGCCGAATGTTTGATTAGCTTCAAACATTCTCGAAAAATGAAGTATTCTTTAAATATTCGGGGTAATATTTTCTTGTAACATCAAACAGGCTACACAAATTTGTGACACACTCGGACAACTTTTAAAAAGTATTTACTTCTCAGTCTCTTTACATAGTCTTGCGCAAATCAATGCCCAAAATGGTCGAACATACGAATTAAAAAAATTAATTGCCGGAAAAATAAAGTAGAAAAATCATAGCCAGAACAAACTTCTCATGGAATTCTTTAAAAAGAATAAAAAACTCTGGAACACATCCTGGCAGCGCATGAAGAGCCATTGAACACAGCTATGCCCGAAATATTAGAATATTAGGGCGGGAAAGTTTGCCGGTTGGATTACGAGGCCAGACGGGAGCGCGTACAAGTATATGCAATGCCGAATATCTTGACCAAAATAATTAGTAAAAAGTCACTTGGTGACGTATCATATTTCTCCATGGCATTCCCTCCCCTAACACCCCCTCTCAAGGCGACTGTCTAAAATGGAGTCAATGGCTCGAATTTGTCCATTCTTCACACCAAATGTGACGTGACTATTCCTCGGCGCTACAGAAGGCAAAATTTCTGAATTTTGATTTTTTTTTACAACTTTTCCCTTTTCATTGATTTAAACATTTCATTGCAAAAAAGACAGCTCAAAATGGCGACTGCCTAGATTCGGCTTACAGGCCTGAGGATTGTCATTTCCGGCTGTCTGAGAGATTACGATTTTTCAAAATATAATTGTATGCTCCGCGCCAACTAATGTTGGTTCTTAATTTAGGCAGGATTACCTTTTTTCGGGGAGTCTGATTCTATTAAAATGTTCCCGTATGCCTACGCATGTGAACCCCAATGGTATATTGACATGATATAACAAACAAAAGCAACTCACGTCTACATGTAACCACACACCATACTTCTCACAAACGTCGGCTAGTTTATCGAGGGGATCATAAGCACCTTGAACAGTTGTTCCAGATGTAGCTATGACAATCAGCGGTGCGTCACCCTAGAGTTACAAAGAGATAGGAGAGAATATCTTTTATTCTTTTAAAATATATGACAATCGAGATTATTCTAAAAATCATGTCACCCTCGTCTTTTTGCTATCTCATCTTATTCATCTTTTTAACCCTGTTATTCGAGACAAGTGTCACGAACACTCCGGACACAAAAGGTAGATACCTACGCCAAACTGTATACTTAACAGATTGTAAAAATAATGATGATCTGTAACAGAAGCCCACCTTTTCTCTTGATGTAATTATTGCCGTTTCTAGCTCTTGCGGGATCATGCGACCTCTGCAAAAGACGAAAGACGTGTGAGTATACTTGAATGAAGTATAAGACCTACGATTGCATAAAAGCATACTAGTCTAATGACTACTGATGCATAAAAAATATTATTATAATATAATAATATTATTATATTTACAATAAAGAGGTGAAAAACTAGTGGACCCAGAGTGGTATTCTCATGTATGTGGAATAATCCAACCCGCAGCTATTGAAAGATCCCTTAAGCATGTTGATTCGTTGGTCGAAAGAAGAAGAACGAATGATAAACCAAACATCTGTGTAAAGTAGCGTATATGTCATGATCTTGTCTCTCTCTCGATGAGAGGTTTTCAATTCTACTCCCAAATTTTCGGATGCTTCGAGCGAAATAGTTGCTACTCGCCTCGTAAGTTATCCAAAGAGTTTCATTTCATAGACTACCTTGCATTACATTCATTCCCCCTTTGGTTCCCTTCCCATAAAATGTATTACATGAGTGGTGTAAACGATATTTTGAATTTTGGGACTTTATGTATGGTTGTTCTTGGGTGTACTATTAAGCATCCTGGTTGTGGTTGGTCCAAGAAGTCTCTTAATAGCAAGGTATTTGCTGACACAGTTTACTCTTTTAATTTAAATAATTGAAAGTTAGCTTTGGCATGGGATAGTGCGATTTGCACGAATTAGTTTCCTTCTCTTTTATTCCAATACCATCACTGTTGTCAGTCCTTGCGTTGCTACACAATCTTCGAAGATTTGATTTACTTGCCTGGGTTACTATCACTGTACAGTTGACAGCACTCTTTCTTCCCTTGGGCACAGATGGTCAGTGTAAATAATTTAAGACAACACGTTCCCACCGAACCCTTGTTCATGTCTAGCAAATCCTTCATCCCCCTGCAGCTATTATTCATACAAATGAAGCAAGCCCACTCTTTCTTGTTCAAATTTTCAAATTTTCAGAGCCAAGGGAGCAATCGCCCCCTGTTCCCCCGCCTGTAGCCAAGCCACTGGCTGGATCCGCCCATGGTTTTGAAAAATGATGATAATGCTAGTTGTTTTTCGCAAAAAAAAAAAAAAAAAAAATTAAACAGATGAAACTTTTGCGAGGGCTCACTATTTATGATCTTGTTGCCGTTTTAGACAATAGAACAATTTCATGGGTTACCGTCCATTTCACGGCAGCGTTCCACTAGAGCAATGTTACTGAAGTCCGCTTTGTGAAATGGTCGGGCGAGAGACTAACAAATTTCTGTAGTATAAAATGTTTGAAGAAACTTCACTATGGTACCTTTAGAACAGTGTTGTAATGACTCGAGTCAAAGATGTGACCCCAGTCTGATTCGAGTCACGATTTCAGTGACTCGAGTCCGACTCGAGTCCCAAATTCACAAGACTCGATTTGACTCGAGTCACCACTTGTCAAAGACTCGACGTGACTCGAATCACCATAAAATAAAATTCGAAAGACTCGTCATGACTCGAGTCACAGAAGTGAATGACTCGACTTGACTCGAGTCTTTGCCCACAAGTACTCAGTCACACCCGAGAGTAATAAAACAGACACTAAAATTTGTTTTCATCATCGAACGCAAACCAACGGCTGTTCATTACTGCTTTATCCGGTTCTGTATGCGTTCCTACCTGTACATAGTGGATCCTAACATACAGCTCTGCTTAACATGTGGAGAGCCATGAATTTCACGAGATCACTTGTACAACAAAATTCTCAAAGGCTGAGTGCCCTGAGTGTAGTACTAGTGGTACGGTGTCAGTGTTAACATCAAGATTCCCTAGCCCTCGGTGCCTAGCCTAGTATACTACGCTCCATGGAGTCTGATAGACCATGAAAAGCACCGCCTGGATAGACTACGTTCCGAAAACTACTACACGAAGCAAAGTACCCATAAAGCGTAGTGTGTAGGGCCTGACAGATGACTGATTTCCATCGACTGTGTACTAGTTCGTGGTATTTTGACTTGAAATAGCTGAAGGTGTGTCGAACAAAATTTCATTGTCATGTAGGCCTATTCAGTTGGTAGTATCTGTTATTGGTATCAAGGATTTAGATTAACGAAATCAGTTTGTGTACGGGAACACATGTGGCTGCTGATGAACCACAGTTTAGGCCCATTATCAGTGGCGTAGCTAGGATTTTTTCCAGGAGGGGGGGGGGGGGCAAAGGTATGGAATTTCCCCAAAACTTTTCCCGGTCAATGTGTATGTATTTCATATAAAATATGCAAACTTACAAGTAGAACAACATTACCATGTCGTTTTGTAATATTACCTGCATTTTAATCTTAAAGTAAAACATAGAGCAATCGGAAATAACAAAGTATATTATTTTGGTAAACGATATCTGGTTTATTTGTATGTACTAACGTAGTGGCGCACGCAGGATTTCTCTGAAGGGGGAGGGGCATGCAGTATGGTCTAAGGGGAGGGGTGTCCGGAAATTTTTTGACGCTTTCAAGGAGCCTAGATGCAAAATGGTGCAATATCTTCGACTTTGACATGAACAGTGTTAAAAGTTGAATCGTGGTGGTTCATGAGGATAAAACTGAATCTTTTGTGTCTTGACATGCATTTCCTTATGCCATTTATGCTACCTTACGAAGAAAAACTTGTCATTAAATTTGCACACTTTTAGGAGTCAAAATAAAAGAGCATTGATCGGTATTTGTGGTTTTTCTTGGCCACAAAATGTTATTTTGTCATAAAGATTATCTAAGCGGAGCGCCACCATTGGCTGGCGAGGAGCGTAAAGAAAATTTCGAAAAATCAGACCCCTTCGATGGTCAAAATAGCGTATTTATACTTGTAAAGAGAATCTAAACATGTAGCCTTTTTTATCGATGCCACCAGTGGGAAACAGGGGATACCTTTTTAAGTAAAAATTGGAATTTGACAGAATTTGCCTAGGTCTATTTGTAGGAATTAAAAAAAAGTTGGCATCACTGAAAGACCTTGCAGAGACAATCCTTCCCCTTTGAAAATTTCTGAACAATTGAGTGTCCTTATAAGCAATCTGGTGCCACAAATGCTATCTTTTGAAGTAAAATCTGTGTTAATAAAGTTAGACTACGTATTTTTAAGAACAAAGAAAAAATGGCATTTGTGGGGGGGGGGGGGCATGGCCCAATGGTCTCCCCTTCGCACGCCACTAAGGAGGCCTAATAGTGGCTCGATCACACGGGATATCCTGTTAGAAAAGCAGTCTGTTAAGTGTAGAAGGCTACAAGGTACTCATTGTCCATTTATTGTTACACTCAAAGTGAGCAGAAAGCTTTTTTCCCGAACTAGCTTGTTAGCCTCCAAGGATTAGGCTAAGTAACAAAATCTAAGTTTGCCAAACGGATCCCGTTAATTCTAATTCTAGATTTACTTTAAGTTTATCGTTGGCCATGGATTGCTTCAGCCCCATCCATCGTTATGTACTGTCATGAGACTAGGAGTCTCGCGTTGTATAGTTATTTTTATGATATTTTATCCCATAATGGTTATTATAAGAACTTGCATTATCAATGGTGCCGTGCGCACTGAATTATCCGTGACGCCATAACTCCGCTGCCAGCGCAGCCACCGAGCGTATACCCATTGCGGGACAGAGGTTCAAAAGATAAGATACAGCACGGAAGTCTAATTACCCTGTGAGAAGAATCCTATACACCTCTCATATCTGAATATAAACCTTTCTCACAGTTTATTATTATTATCCACGTTGAGACATATTATCGTGACTTCATCACAAACAATATTCTAACTCCGTTCCTCCCTGAGGATTCCCAGAGACTGTTTCCCGCTGTATTCACACCCACTTTCTGTTGTCATTTTGTGGATTTCTAAAAGCCTTCGGCTTCAGTACCCGTTCTACTCTGTTCACCGTGACTTTGATCCAGTGACCTTTGGGTACCTTCGCATTTTAACATTAGTCTTGCTGGCGTTTCGTTAATTAGACACCCGCCAGTCCTTTCGATACCTTATTACTCATCAATACGATTTCATTACCATGATGGACATCTTCATTATTATCTTTGGATCGTGAATGGACATCTTCTAAATGATTCTTGAACTGTGAATGGACGTCTCCTTAGTTTTGGTAACCAACCTTCCGGAGACCCAGTTCTTACTCTTCGCGTCATCCTACGGGTTCTACGCCATCGACCAACAGATCCAGGTTACGACGACCACGGCCGACCAATCTGAGATAAGTTAATCTATACTTAATCTGGCGCCTTTAAGATTTAAGATCATTTTGTTGTATATGTCTTTCTTCTGTATGTATTCATATTAATTACGTAGAAGGTAGAATAGATCAATATATAGTTCGTCAAACTGCAATTCTGGTCTACTGCCTATCTCATCTCTTGCGTACTGACAACCTCGATATCTTTCTGCCGGGATTCGATTTATTTCCCTTCAATCCCGTAACATGTACACAGAGTAAAATCGTACAGCTACTGCTAGCTCGTAGAAGAACATAACCACCTCGGGGTCTACGGTATTGACTTGTCAGTTTTCACATCCTTTTACTGAATTCCCAAAGTATCACCTGAATAACAGCTTCCTGTGCACTGAAATGCACTGATCATAACCCCCGTGCGTATACAAGCACAAGAGAACATTCAGTCTGCTACGCGGCGAGGACATTTCTGTGGAACGCGAATGGGGCCGGTTCATGCGACACTGATGAAATCTGAGTTAATTTGTTGCATGAAAATAGGAATTATGTATGAGAAATGTCTCACAATTTCTTATTCTAACAAAAAATTTTGAGAAATTTTTGTAATAATAAGAAGATTCATCAAATTTCCCCATTTTCATCAAATTTCCCCAAAAATTTTTCCGGGGGGGGGGGCAACTTGCCCCCCCCCCAGTAGCTACGCCACTGCCCATTATCATTATCACTTGTTTATGTAACATTGGTGCCTTAGTGTTGTTCAATTGGTAGCAACGGTGTTTATATGTTCGCAACAAGATTACTAGGGTGTATTGTAGGTCTATATGATGAGGTTATATGCGGAAGCGTACTGCCTAGTTTGTGTTGTACATGTATGGCTTGAGACTTAATGAAGGCTTTGCAGTAGGAGTTAAGATATTTGATTATATATCCGAGTGTTCTTGTATGGCAAACATATTATTAGATGAGTTATGTCACTGATCAATGTGTAAAGATTAATATAGTACTAAATTATAGATAATGTATGTCTTGTAGGGTCGTGAAGTCAAATTTCACTTGAAAGTACAAGTGTGGTCATCAGTCACCATCTTAACCCTCCTCCTCCAACAAGTGTACAGTCACTTAGTGAAGAACTGCATTTGCAAATGATCAACCTATCACACCATCGACTCGAGGTTACTCAACATGTGACTTGGAGTGACTCAAAAAAAAAAAAATAAATAAACACATTCTGACTGAAGTGACTCGAGTCACAAGACCACTCGAAGCTTTCGAAAGACTCGAACTGACTCGACTAGAGCTGAGGGAAGACTCGACATGACTAGAGACTCGGTACTTTGTGACTCGATTACAACACTGCTTTACAAACACCTGTGGTGTCCGTGTAAGCTATGCTATGAACCAGACTTGGTGCCTATTTGACATCCTTCAAAGACATGATAAATATTTTATAACAGTACTATTAACTTGATAAAATAACACTCATTTGCGAGGCCTTAGACTTTGTTCCACCACCACGGTGTGGTCTTTGGACAAAATGTTTCACTTATGAAGTACCTATGCATTACCCGGGGAAAGCATAAGATCATTGGAACCTAAAAGTCCAAGCATAGTTCCCATTTTGTGACTTCCCCGATCACGTGACCATTCTTTCATGAATGTCCTTATCCAGTCCACAGTCCTTGTCCAGAATGCCCCTCCCCTCCCCAATCAAAACCACGACAATTTCAACTTTCGCGTGATGAACTAATTGTTCAGAAAATCCCAGATTACTGCAAAATCGTCAAATACGATCTCCAAGAGAACTTAAACTATGATTCTAAAAGCATAATCAGTGCCGTCGGAAGGTATTTTCGATTGGGGGGGGGGACTGACTCGGGCTCACTATCTAAGCGGGGCGCCACCATCAGTTGGTGTGGAGCGTACAGAAAATTTTGAAAAATCGCAACCCCTCAGACAGCCGGAAATGACATTTCCCGGGCTTGTTAATAGTATCTAAGCAGTCGTTATTTTGACCTTTCTTTGTAATAAAATGTTCACTTCAAAAAAAGTTTGCAAAAAAATGAGCAAATGGCAAAATGATCAAAAAAGTACCAAATTAAATGTACCACTGTAACAGTTTATGAAATGGTAAGGTAATGTATTAAAGCTAATCATTGGAAAATGAGCCTGTATACCTATTCTCAAAATTATTTTACTATATAACTTTCAACATGAGATCACGATGAATATAAATTATTAAAACTGGAGCAACTTCAGTTACAGGCAAAAATCCCGAGACTTCTCAACTTTGATGGAGCAGTGCCGTCGGAAGGAATTTTGGATTGGGGGCTGACTTGTGCATGTTGAAAAGATGGGTATAGTACAGATACGCTACAAGCCACCATGGGTTGACACGTAGCGTATGGAGGAAATTTTTGAACACATTGCCTCCGAGATTGCTGGAAATGGCCCTAAAATGCGATTTTTACAGCTTAGAATATTTACTAAATTTAGGAAACAAAATATCTCCTACATTTTTAAGACTGAGAACTTTGAATAAAATTGATAAAGAGATCCGCCAGAGACATGTTGCCTGCGTTGTTCGCCTACGAATTGTTCGATCTGAGGCAGCGTAAGTGAAGTTATAAAGTAATGTTTGGATCATTTCTACTGCCAAGTTCTATGGCTGTCTGATCCATCGAGTTGATTTTTTCTGTTTTGTTTATCGCCGGTTCACGGATGACTGATAGGAGATGTAATTTTAGAGTGATATTCATTACTTTTAATTTTGTCTTTCACTTTTTTGGCGTTTTCATTGTATTAAAAAAACTATGTATGGCAAAATTACTGGGGGGGGGGGGGAAGGCCCTGATAATACTTTTGCTGGGACAATGCAAGCGCAAATGTTCGTCAGAGTTATTCGACCACTTTAAGAGTGCATCATGCATTGAATACAGGTAGATGTCAGTGGCGTAGCCACTGGGAGGGTTTTGCGGTTAGAACCCCCCATGACCCAACCTTGCAATACACGAAACACTTAAAATTGCGATTTTTTTCTCTCTATCCTTAGACTTTTCCCTCATACCGTGCCCCAACCCCCGCTCCCACATGACACCAAAACCCTCCCCATGACACAATCCTGTCTACGCACCTGGTAGATAATAGAAAGGTTCATCTCTAAAATAATCTTATTGACTTACCTATCATCAGATTTTACTTCAAAAATGTTGTCGCAACCTATTCCCATAAACGAAGCACCTTTTATCACTGAATAGTGACTCTGGGAAATGAAAACAGAGATATTGTTTTTCAAATGGTTTCAGGACGTCACAATCATGTCTTTCTTTGTTTATAGTTTGTCTAATTGCACTTAGTAAGCCAGTGATGAAAGAAACATTGTCACACATAGCTGCATGAGACAGGAAGGGCACGGAACAGACTGTCGGTCCCTCAGATTTCTGGATAATCTAAAATTCGGGCAGAAATTTGGAAAAAATTGATTAGCCAACTGAATTTAAAAATTGGCATGGTTTTTCAGAAAATTTCAAAGCTTGCCAAGGTAAAATCTTCAAAAAGGACGTCCGAAAAAGGAAAGAAACTTCATAGTCGCGGTAAAATTGTCAGGACTAATCATCAAGACTCCAAAAGTGTTACACATTTGGGCAGCGCTAAAAGCTATTTCCGTGAGTTTTACTCCATAGTTTTACACTACACCATGCCCCACATGGTAGAATATCTAACTTTATTCAAGCATTTGGAAGAAAATTAGACACTATCATAGTCAGGGTAAACATATTTACGAAAAATCAAGGAAACATTTAGGAAGTTGATCGCGTTAGAGTAAATAACATTCTTCAATCTGTTTTTAAATCTTGTGCAACACAATGACGAAATGGCCGATTATTTCCATACTTTCAAATCTTTGTCCGAAAAACAGAAAAACCTTTTGTTCAAAGTACAATTTTCAGGGAAAATAAATGAAACCGAAAATTTGCGAAAAACTCGGGTAGCGTTATTGTGAAAAAGAGTTTTCCTCATCCCACTTCATCCCCACGTTGTACTGCAGTCTTGCGACACCTATGCCTGAAATGGTAAAATATTCGGTCGAAGGTTAGAAAAATTCTTTGAGGTTTTCAATGACCAAGTTAATTGAACGGACAGATGGGAAGGTGTTCAGATGAAGTGCCCAATAGTTTGCGATGTATCGATCCCCTAGACCCAGTCTGACACTGGTTATGAAAATCGGGTAATTTGTTTTTCAATAAAATAATGATACAGAGTGAGAATGTCTTCCAATATGTCTGCCTGAAAATTCATTTAAAAACTTACCTTGTAACGTGACATTTTTTCAACAGGTGATAATAGTAGATGTTAAATCATTTATAGTCGGGAGCTCAGGCTGTCACGTAGACAATTTGATCCATTCAATATATGTTGAATTAAGCCAAGAGTCACAGTAGAGTAAAATGCATTGCCATATTTTCAATTCCGTTTTATGATTCTATAGAATTTTAATTTATTATAGCGACCGCTTAGATTCCCCTCATTAGCCTGGGAAATGCCATTTTGGACTGTCCAGTTTTTCGAAATTTACTCTTAACTCCGCCCCAACCAATGTTGGTGCTTATATAGTCTTTCTGGCTGAAGTTAAGTTTGAAGTGAAGGTGTTTCTTGCAAATTAAAACCCAAAATAACGACTGTTTAGATCCTCCTGGTAAACCTGGGAAATGCGATTTCCGGCTCTCTGAGGGGTACGGTTTTTTCAAACTTTTCTGCTTGCTTCGACCAACTGATTAGCCATTCATTTCGGCAGATTTACATTTTCTGGGCAAAAAATGTCTTTCCCACTATCTGAAATGCTCCCGTACGCCCATCTTGTCACAGGGCGGTAAGTGTTTTCGAATGGAACTCCCTTTTAGCAGAAATTTGTGCTCCTGGGTCATAGGTGTAGGTAAGAAGCGAGGGGGAAGGTGGGGGAGGGGTGGTCTCCTCTACTTTCACAAAAGGGAGAGATGGTTTCGACGCAATAATTCACAAAACGTAGAAACAAAGTGTTATAACAAAATCCGATTATTAAGAGGGCATTTTGCCGCCCTTAGAAGGTTAGATTTTTAAATTGTAGTACATCACCATTACGATTTTCATAAATTTTTTCACAAAAATTTTAGCCAGTTCATACGATTCTGTATTTTTCTTATGACCAAGCCAAAACCTCGTTGTGTTCCTTTGACGTTTGCAATTCTAACCTTCCAAACGTTATCACCTTATCCGCATTCCTTGCAGCCTTGCCAGTTGAAGACCTTTCAAACCTGTAGGGGTGTTTTTGCAATTTTTAGTGGGGAAGTTTAAGCAAAAAATTAATTTTCATTTTTGAAAGAGTAATCAAATCTACACAGAGTAGTGCAACATCCACTCACTTTGATCCCTGGGGTCTCGAGATGACCCTTGACATTCGCCAAAACAGTAGGGACCATCCCCTGACCATAAGCAGCCACATACCCAAATATGAAATATAATGCAAGTTTCTTATCTTGAGATATCATGTTAACGAAAGTTTTAGACTTTGACCCCTGGTGATCCCAGATGAACTTTGACCTCCATAAAACAATAGGGTTTTCCCTATTTTGAGCATCTAAGAAGTTCCCTTCTTAAGATATCTCGTGCACAACTTTTTCAGTGCTTGACCCCTGATGACTCAAGATGACCTTTGACCTCCCCCGGTAAAAATTCCAGTTGAACCCAGTTGACCAATTTAACTGGGCTCAACTGGGACTCAGTTGAACCCAGCTGGTCTTGTTCCAAATCCCATATAAAACCAACTGGGTTAAACTGGGTTGAACTGGGTTCAGTACCAGCTTTCAACTAGATTGTCTACATTCAACCCAGTTGAATTTGTTCCAATTCCCATGTTAGATTAACTGGGTTTAACTGGTTTTTAACTGGAATTTTGGCCAGGGTCAACAAAAAATAATAGGGTTCTCTTTCTCTGTATGGAATACCCACACACCAAGTTTGAGCTTCACAGAAGTTTCCCTTCGTGCGATATCGCGTGCACAAGCTAGAGTCACACACACACACACCCACACACAAACGCATTCTTGACCGCAAAGGTTTCTCTTTCATCGAAACCAATGACATTAGTTGTACGTTTTGGTAGTGTATAAGTACTTTCGTAAATAATAGCTCTTAGTTGGAACATTGCGCAAGATTAAGTGTGCCGTAACAAAACGAACAACGTTAGCGACCACACAATTTGCCCTCTAAATACATCTGTCTCATTTTTGAAGTCATTAAATGTGTTTTTTTTTAACCAGAAAGCCCCATGGCTTAGTTTGTGGTTCTTTGCCTGAAAGAAAATTTGGAAAGGGAAAATAAGGGAAATTTTGCTTTTTGAACTGTAGAGCCAACAAATCTTGGAAATTCTTGGGAAATTCAACTTTTTAATGGATGGTGACCCCAGATGACTTCTGACCTCCCAGAAACAATAAGGTCACTACTTCTACATACTGAATATGATCTTTTTCCTATCTGAAGGTACCTTTTAAACACAGTTTTAACTATTGATGATCTCAGGTAACATTTGGCCTCTAGTAACCAAGCATTTTACCGTGGTGATCTACCATTTGATCTCTTGTGACCTGGCATATGACCTCTGGTGACCTGGCTGATCTCCACAAAAACAAAACTCTTCCTCTCATTTTGTTTAACAAGGTTTTAACAATCTTACTTCTGTTGAAATCAAATGACCTTTGACGTTTACAAAAACCATAGGTTTCTTCCTCTTCAGCACTACAAACATGCATACCTAATATAAAGTGCACATCATTGCTATATTGATACATTGTGTTTACAAGCTATTAACGAGGACTTGGCAAATTTAGTGACTTCAAATGACCTTTGACCTCCACCATAATAATAGAGTTCTACTTCTGACATTAAGGCATCTACATACCAATATGGCATTCATCAAAGTTTCATGGGGTTCAGTTCCAAGGGACTCAAGTAATAAACGTTGACGAATGATTTGCACTTCTTCCTTTAAAGTGTGTATGGGTAATAGGTATAGGTGTATTTTTCGGAGTTCGATTGGAGGGATGTCCCCAAGCTACGCAAGTGGCCTCCGCCAAAAACAATAGGTTTTTCTTCTCAGAATGACAAGACTATACACCAAATGTGAAAAGTATCAGTCATTCCGACCTTGAAATATCGTGTTAACAAGTAAGGTTAGTTAACTTCACCTCTCAAAATGAGTTATCAAGTACTGAAGTGTAACTTACCACGTCAGATGCAAATATGGTACTTTGTGGGTATCCCCTGACACCCTTTCTTTTAACATCTGGATTCATCTGATATCTTGCAAGATTAATGGCATACATATTGCACATAGAGCCTCCTGAAAATTTAAAACAAGACAGATGTGTTCTTCATGTTAAAACTAGTAATAATTTTATGCGATATCAAGTGATAATGTTCAGATCATGGAAGCGTTACTGGTTACACCTCACTGTTTGACCAAATAGCAACCTCGTGTAATGCGACGGTGATTTTGAGGGGTAAATATGTGGGCCTACACCCGTGAAAATGGGTAGAGGGGGCGTAATACAACACCCCTATAAATATCTGAACAAAGAATATTTGCACGCCTACATGGGTGATTCCCTACACTGGGGGCCAACTTGTGATACTGGAGTAAAATTTCCAGTTCCATAGTTAAAATACTAACAATAATTTTAACTTTTCTATAATTTTAACTTTTCATTTTACGTTTCGGTGTAGAAAAAGAGCAAATCACGTCAAAAGTTTGAGAGCAATCATCCATAATAAAAGTAGCAGTTCAATATAGGCTCACTTTTCCCCTCCTAAATTGGGCACCAACCAAGCCCAAACTTTCCATAAAATACTGAAACATTATTTAGGCCCTCCAAAGGTGGGTGGGAAAGCTTCTGGAAGCAACGCTTTTTATGATCTCTC
Organism: Holothuria scabra; assembly: GCA_037179385.1. NCBI lineage: Eukaryota > Metazoa > Echinodermata > Holothuroidea > Aspidochirotida > Holothuriidae > Holothuria > Holothuria scabra. Next base: position 41,574,104 of record CM074187.1, on the reverse strand, counting down.
GGGAATGGACACCATAGCATTTAACATTTGTACTCAGGGATAAAATAAATTTTGGCTAAGATCATGTGTAGTACCTATTCTTTTCATCCAGTCTAGAATGGAGTCATGCATGACAGACCAATGATGTATATGGTCTAAGGCCAGTGAGGTTGGTCACGTATTGTCCTCCAGTGGACGTGATAGTTTCTTCGGGAAGCAGTTTAAAGTTTTGGTTTCGCCGAATGGCCCTTTGCCAGAGGATAGAAAATTTAAACATGCTTTAGTAGAAAAACTTTAGGAGGCGGAATGACAAGGTAGTCTTCTACCAGATGCGCAAAATCAAATGGAAAGTCTGAAAAGCCGTGGTTTCGATCGTGCTGAGGCTCAGGGTATTTACTCCTTCGAAGCGCCCCTGCAGACCATCTTCGCCCCTTCTGACCGAAATCCCTAGCACCGTCACTGCCAGACAGTTTATTATTCTAACGTTTCTCGCGCTATGTGTCATTATGCCATAGCTTTTCATGTTGCTGTGCTAGGCTATAGGGGCACAATCATGGGTGGCGTACTTCTTCAAAGTGGCTAAAGCATGTATATTTGTCTATTGCAGTGTCAGTAATTCAATCAGATGTGAAATGACATCACTTAAAACAACGTTTTACTTTAGTCTACACGGGGATAATTACAACCAGAAAGGCCGCAAAGGCTATATGATCCTTGTCGTATGGTATGTTGAGATACTGTTTTAAAGCTTTTGACCTCTTGGGCTTTAGTGACTCCAACTGACCTCTGGCATTCACTTAGAACAATAGGGATCATCTACTTAATATGGCCCATTAACATTCTAAGTTAGACAACCATCAGAGCCACATTTCTTGGGATATTGTGATCACAATGTTTTGACCTTAAACTTCTGGTGACCCCAAATGATCTTTGACTTCCATCAAAAACAATCAGCATTATCTAGTCAATATGGGCAATCCACGTGACAAGAATGACAACCTTCACATTTTTCCTTCTTGAAATATCGTGTCTACAAGCTACATTCATGGTACTTACCATTTCACCTCTGATGACAGCTAACGACCTTAAACATAACCGAAATCAATGGGGTCATTTACTCAATAAGGACAATCCACACATGCTAAGGATAAGACCTCTCGAAGCTGCTCTTCTTGAGATATCGTGTTTGCAGGGTTTTGAACTTTTGATCTCTGGTGACCTCAAATGACCTTTGACCTCCACCAAAAACGACGAGGATCATCTTCTTAATATGATCAATTCACCGGCTTAGTATGAGATCTATCTTATTTATCCTTCTGGAGATATCATCTTTACAAGCAATGCTCATGGAACTACTTACTGACCTCTGGTGACCCCAAATGACTTTTGAACTCCAACCAGAAGCAATGGGGTTCCACCTCTCAACAAGATTCAGCTCCATACTAAATAAGAAAATTGTCAGACATTCCAATCTTGAGATATAATTTGAACAAGCCTTTAAGGAAAGGTACTGTGGGAGACCAAAACTTCTTCCTCTCAACATGAAAAATATATATACCAAATATGAAGAGTGTCGGTAATTTCTATTTTGAGACATCATGTTTTATTTTTTTAGGTTTTGGGAGTTTAACAGCCAGTGACTTAAAATATGACCTTTGAAATCCACCCTAAACTATAGGGTTCTTCCCCTGAACATGACAAATTTATATACCATATATGAAAAGTGTCGGTCATGCCTTTTTTGACATATTATGTTTGCTAGGTTGTCTGGTGTTGACCTAAAATGACCTTTGACCTCCACCACAAACGCGCTAAACACACATTCACATAGTTACGCACACACGACATCACCATTGTATATAATCCTTGCTGCCTTCGGCAAGGAATCAAAAACACGGTATGGGTTTTTCGTGACGTTGGTGAATTCAGACCCACCGTAGACAGACTAGACAGGTATTACTCGGCGTGCCATAGAATATGATTTCGCTAAACATGGTTTATATTAAAGATCCTTGTGTCTCACCCGAATGCTGACAGGAAGATGTTCACTATTGTGTCCGAACTTCGATTGCAGCCGTATAAATGTATAGATCAAGATGCTTATAGTTCCCTGACTATACATTTACAGCTACAACCTTGATCTCTTTGCCATTATTACGTCGGTGTCCATCAATTTCAAGCCCTGCATTATACTTAAATTTAATATTTTGAAAATTAATAAATTACACACTTCCAATGATGAGAATTCGAAACACAAAATCTGTTCAAAGTTTTGTCTAACATAGCACCGTTGTTATGTTGAATCTAAGGTCTCTCACCTTCAGAAAAATTTCTCTCCCCCCCCCCCCGATCATGCTTCTGCATTTCGTATCAAATAGACCCCACTCCTAAAACGGACCACCGCCCATATAGCAATACGCCAGTTGGGAAGATGAACATCAAAGCGGTGTTCTCATTACGCAATGGCAATGGCGGTTAATGTGACTTAATATGACTCAATGAAATTACTTTATTTTCTTTGTTTCAAAATACTTTTCTTACCCGGGCAGAAAATACCGTCTCCTTCTTCGAAACCACACAATCGCCTGATTTTCTCCAGAATTGCGTTTTCAACAAGCGAGAACAATGGAGCCATTTCATAGGTGTATCTGGGCACCGTCAAATTGAACAAACATTTAGACTTAAATTGAGCACATACGAACACATTCTTAAATACGTACATTAAATCTATTTACAGGACACAGATATTACGTAACCAATATTATTAGTAATCAAAAACGTTTATATCGAATATTAAAAAAAAATACGTGCACGCTTAATAAAAAAGGTCCACCTATGAGAGTCTAATCAAATTGTAGAGTAACTTTCACAGAAAATGCATATAATTCAATTTGTAACATTAAAATATTTCAGAAAATGATTTCTCACATATATTTGAACAATACTGGAACTCCCATAAATAAAATCTTTCGAATGCGGTATTAATTTCAATTTCAGACAGCGTATTTATAAATCTTCAGAATGCTGTACTTGTAGCTCCCTTCCTTTTACCATACAACAGTAAAAGAATAATTGGACCATAAAAGCAATACGATATACCTACATGCTTGTTTTCAGGGCGTGTGCAAGATAAAGTCCTGCTAATCCGACAACATCGACCCCTTGCCAAAGTTGGTTATTGAAGAAGGGGCTGGCTGTAAGGGATAAAATGTAATTAATGCATTAATTGGGAAACAAAGTAGATATTATAACCACAAAGTAACGAAGTTTTCGAATGTCTTCTTCGAAACCGGTGTTTTTTTAACGAGATTTATCTCCCATATTTACACCTTACATATATTTACATATAGTGGGTTTGTTTGTTTGTGTGTGTTTGTTGTTTTTGTTTTGTTTTTTTTTTTTCGTTTTTTTTTTTTTTTTTTTGATTTGGTTTGGCAGTGTGAAAGAGTAATGCATGATTCATTCCATGTCCAAATTTTACAGTTTCTAAACCACCAGATTTGATATTTCCTCGTCCTAAACTCTAGAGGTGATCAAAATTGAAGTTCAAATTACAGTTTAGTGTAAAATCAAACGATTTACCTGTTTATATGAGAGGGGAACTTGAGAGTTTTGTCGACAGTGCAATGTGCACACAAAGGAATGTTTTGTGCTTAAACAATGCTACGCAAACAAACTGTAATTTTGAAAAATAATAAAGACATTTAAAATGCAATCGCTAATAACAAGCCTGAAATAACTTGATGCCAGTCCAGATATGTTAATAAAGTTTTGTATGGCCATACAGGTCAGATACAACTGATTAAAATACCATGCCAGATATACATAAAAACTTTATATGGCCATGTTAATATTTTTTGGTTTAATATGTATACTTGTCCTACACAAAGGCCTTCGTTGGAAGCTGAATAAGTATCGGCAAACCAAAATCATAACATTCAAACCATATTCAGCCATATCATACTTACAAATGCAAATGACTTTCCAATGTGGGCGTGGTCAGGAATTTAGGGCCTCGATTTTCTTGTTTTATGATTAAGGAAGTAAAATGTGAAAAATCATAAAATCTTCAACAAAATTTATGTTGGAATATTGCCCCATACGGTAATTTAAACCAACAATGCATTGTAAACATTTAAATACTTACTTTAAATACTTAAGTCAATGTAATGCAATGAACATTAAACTTTGTTAGAGATGTTCAGGCAGTCCTTAACATTTGTTTGGGTTTTGCTTTTTACCAGGTCGCTTCTCGGCCTTTTGGCTAAGATCATGTGCATCCAGTCTAGAATGGAGCCATGCATGAAAGAACAAAAATGTAAATGGTCTGAAGGCTTTGAGGTTGGTCAAGTGTTGTCCTTAAGTGCACGTACAGCTTCTTCGGGAAGCAGTTTAAAGTTTGGTTTCGCCGAACGGCCCTTAGTCAGATGGTCGGGAGGACTTTAGGAAAAGTGAACTGGCTTCATAAGGCTTAACAAAGCTTCTGATACGCTTTACACAAAGGTAGTGCACCACTTAATTTTGGTGCAGACCTATATGGCCCAGATATGGCCTGGATATAAATCCCTATATGGGACATATATGCACCATATTTGACCCATTTAAAATTTGAGCCATATCAAATTTTATATGGGCCATATATTCCCTCATGTTATATCAAGTTATATACGCCCAATTTTTTAAAGCCAGATATTATTTCCATATCTGGGCCAGATATTAATTTTCCGACGTGGCCCATATATGGATTTGCCGTATATGGACCATATCTGTCCCATAAAAAATTTGAGCCATAACAAATTTTATATGGGATAAATATTCCTTAAGTTATATCGGCCCAATTTTGTTAAAAATTAACACATACAAATTCCATTTCTAGACCAGATATGGGCCAGATATAAATTTCAATATATTGCCCATACACGGATTCTCCTGTGGCCATGGCCGCAAGATATTGTTTTGTCTCAGGAAGTGCGGTGATTTTGCTCGACCACCGACCTTCCTCGGTGCATTTAAAGCAACCAGAAAGCCAAGAGGCTTAGTGATTCCTTACCGCTACCGCTAAAGTATGGTTTTTCAAATTTACGGTGTTTTATAACTTACTAACCAGAAAGCCAAAAGGCTTAGTGATTCCGTGCCACTGAAATTTAAGCCTACCTTTTTTTCAAATCGACAGTGCTTTGACATGTTTTTCAAATTGACAGCTAGTGCTCCGTAATGTTTTTCAGTTTTTCAAATTGACAGTGCTCTGTAATGTACCCACAAAGAATACATGCAAGGCATCCAAGCTTCCTACATTGAGATTCCGGGTGAACTTTGACCACCTACAGTAGAACTACGGTTAAGCTCACGATATCACATCCACATACTTTGTGTGAAATTTTGCAGTATGTAAGACTCCAACCATGGGAAATTGTGTAAATATGATATTGAGACTTTGACCACATGTGAAACAAAGTGACATTTGACCTCCACCAAAAACTATAGGGATCATTTATTCACTATACATCATCTACATGCCAAGTATGAGGACCCTACAAAAGTTATCTTTTTGTAATACTATGCAAACAAGCTTTTCAGACTTTAACACTGCTGACCCCAAATGAACTTTGACCCTCACAAAAATCAATTGGGGTCATCATTTAAATACAGCCAACCCACACACTAAAGATGAGCACAGAAACATGTATTTTTGAGATACAGTGTTTTACAAGGTATTGACCTTTTGACCTGTCATGACCCCAAATGAGCTTTGACCTCCACAAAAATCGATAGGGATCATCTACTTCATACAACCAATCCACACACCATTTATGGGCATAGTCACATGCAATGTTCTTGAGATATCATGTTTTCAAGGTTTTGACCTTTTGACATCTTTTTACCTCAAATGACCTTGACCTCCACGAAAATCAATAGGGCTCATCTACTCAATTTCACCAACCCACTCACCAAATATGAGCAAAGTCACATGTAACGTTCTTGAGATATCGTATTTACAAGGTTTTGACCTTTTGACCTCTCCTGACCCCAAATCACCTTTGACCTACACCAAAAACAATAGCGATCATCTACTCAATATGGCCAACCCACACACCAAATATGAGATAAGTCACACTTACCCTTCTTGAGATACCGTGTTTACCAGCAATTTCTGAGGAATGTACCATTTAAACTTTCGTGACCCCAAGTGACCTTTGACGTCCACGAAAATCAATAGGGATCATTTACTTAATATGGCCATCCCAGACACCAAATATGAGCTTAGACACATGTAGCGTTCTTGAGATATCGTGTTTAAAAGGTTTTTAACTTTTGGCCTCTCCTGACCCCAAATGAATTTTGACCTACACCAAAAACAATAGGGATCATCTACTCAATATGGCCAACCCACACACCCAATATGAGATTAGTCACCCTTACCGTTCTTGAGATACCGTGTTTACAAGCAATTTCTAAGGAATTTACCATTTAAACTTTCGTGACCCCAAGTGACCTTTGACGTCCACGAAAATCAATAGGGATCATTTACTTAATATGGCCATCCCAGACACCAAATATGAGCTTAGACACATGTAGCGTTCTTGAGATATCGTGTTTAAAAGGTTTTTAACTTTTGGCCTCTCCTGACCCCAAATGAATTTTGACCTCCACCAGAAACAATAGGGATCATCTACATAATATGGCCAACCCACACACCAAATATTAGATTAGTCAAACTTACCCTTCTTGAGATATCGTGTTTACAAGCCAAAGCGTCACATTCACACACACACACACACACACACATACACACGACATCACCATCGCATAGATTCCTTGCCTGCCTACGGCAAGGAATCAAGAACAATCGGGTTCACCTTCTCAATATTGGCAATTCACCACAATGATCATGCTACAACATATGAGACCCCTCACAGTTGTTATCTAGTTAGAAGTTTTTGAGTTCTGAATCTGATGACCCCAAGTAACCTTTGACCTCCACCAATTTCATGATAGGGCTCATCAAAAAATGTGGGCAATGCACATGGTAAGTATGAGATCCCTTACTGTTGCCCTTTCTTAAGATATCATGTTTATGAGATTTTAATGTTCTCACCTCTGGTGACCCCAAATAAACTTTGACCCCAACCAAATATGGTAGGATTCATTACTTGAAATGGCCAATGCACATGCTAAGTAGGAGACCCCACACAGTTACCCTTCTTGAAAGTGCGTGTTTACAACGTTTTGACCTTCTGATCTCTGCTGACACTAAATGACCTTTGACCTCCACCAAAAGCAATAGGGATCACCCGATCAATATGGCTAACCCACTCATCAAATATAAGAGTAATCATGTTCACCCTTCTTCGGATATCGTGTATACGAGGTTTTGACATTTAGACCTCTGGTGACACCAAATGACATCTGACCACAATAAAAAATCAATAGTGATCATCTTCTCAATATGGCCAACTAACACACCACATATGGAATTAGTCACACTTTCCGTACTTGAGATACTGTTTTGAAAAGTAATCCCTACAGTATTTTATCATTTGACCTTTGACCTCCACCGAAAAAATAGGGATCATCTACTTAATATGGCCAACCCACACAACAAGTTTGAAATCCCTTGGAGTTTCTCTTCTTGATATACCGTGTTTACAAGCAAAGTATCAAATACACACATGCACCCTCACATACACACTATCACTATCGCATTGATTCCTCTGACTACGTCAAGGAATAAAAAATACAGTCACTCCCAGTTGAACTAATTTAGTTTACCTTTACTTTTATGTGAAAAGGGAGTAACAGGAAGGATGAGATATTTTACTTATGTTTAAAGTAAAATGAAGGCGACTACTTTTGCTGTTTAACTCATTACCAATTTTCCTCAAGATTGAGACAAAATATCTACCCGATCTAGTCAAGTTTCTGGCATTTGGGAAGGGGCTACCGCCCAGTCCCCATACAGTCATGGCCCTGGTTTAAGGATAATAAAAAAACCTACGTTCAAGATAATCACCATTTTGATGCCATCATCTCAGTCAGATTTTTTAAAAGTCTAGTTAATGGCGTTAGAACAGAATGCATTCGTGCTTAAAGAAGATAACCTTTTCAAAGTCTGTAAGACCCCCGGCCAGGGAAATACCCTAGATTCCAATTAAGACCTTCAAACCGACAGACCAGTGTCGTAAGAATGCACTGCATACTCGCAAATGAAGGTGATGCTACCAACTCTGATATGATCAAAGTAGAGTTGCTAAATTGCTATTTAGCAGCTCCCTAATACGAATGACAAGTACTACTTTTTCAGATAGTAAATTTGTTATGATAACGTTTCTGCATTTCAGAAAAGTATGTCTGATGAGGAATGAGGGGATCGGGTGAGGCTGAAGTAAAAATTGACTAAGTCAAAATAGGGAGTGAATGGAAATACTGGACCTAAGACATAGACATGAACAGAGAAGTGTTTGGATAAAAAAGAAACGTGTTAGTTATAGAAATTCACGCCTATGAGAGGAATTTCAACACAAAAATATTTCCTCACTTGTGACAAATTCACTTCTCCGTACTTCTTTACTGTTTCCTGGTAATTGTTAGATGGTAATGCATATTGTTTGCTAGCTTTGATCGGCATACGTGTCACGTGATCACCAAAAGAGCAAGCAAACGCTTTTAGAGCAGAAGGGATCTAGTCTCTTACATGTTAATGAGTTTTGCGGGTATAAGATACCTACGCACTCCTCTCCAGCTTTGGTTGGACAAGTATTCCCTTACAAAACGTTTGCTCAAGTTTTTTCCTATAAGATGGTTCAGAGATGAACGACACGGTAGTAACCTACCGATAATAAACGCAAAAAACATTGATATGAAAATATGCTTCAATATCCATTACAAAATTTTGAGTCAAGGTCATCTCTCACGTCACTAGTTATATGTGGTAAAGCAAAGCCCTGCTCCTAAAATTAACTTTTCACTGCAAAGTTATTCTAGTCTGTATACCATCGTTAAAAACAAAATCTCAAAATAAGCAAGGGTAGCGTTCAATATCCACAACTGTTTAAATGCTTTGTTGTGATGTGGTCACCTAGTGTAAAGGAAGCGCCTATTTGCACTCCGAGAGTTGAAACGGGTGGAGAAGCACCAAGCCAATTTGCCAGACGATACGTATTTAAGAAAAGAAAATCCTATTCAAATACTAAAATTAGATTAACAGGTCCCCTTGTTCTTATTTTTAAGCTTCTGATATTACGACCCCACGACCCCTTTTTTTTAAGCGCAGTAATCCTGTAACAAAGACCATTTTAATATGACGAACGTGTCCTTAACACTATTGAGCAGTCGACTAATTTGTGAGACCGTGTTTGACTCGACTCAAACCAATTGGTTAGAAACTGGGCGGTGCAACTCCATCGAACTAAACAACCAACCTGCCAAAGTATCTTTGAAAAGAAAGATTTATGGAAATTCTCTGCTGACTTCCATTAGTGATGAACAATGAGGAAAGGTAAAAAAAATCATAGCTTTGCATGGATGCTGGCAATGAAAACTTAATGAGTTCACATGCAGTGTGTCTTCTCATTGGTATTTTGACAACCCGTCGCTAATCCTGTAGTTGATTAATTGATTAATCAGCGACAGAAGCTAGTCAAGAATTTATAGTAGTTAACAAGATAAGGAGTGAAAATTGTAATTTGTACCTCTCGACTTTAAAAATGTCTGATCTCAGTACGATACCCAACAAACAACAATTAACGTGTCAAGGAGGTTTTATAAGGAATCTCATTGGTGTTTCAACCCATTGAGTTATCACGTAATATCTCTATGGTCAAACAAGTGGGAAAAGACCGCGGCCGGCTCGACATTGAACCAATAGGTTGGAAACTGGGTAGTAAAACTCCATTTAACTAATTCCATGGTCAAACCATTTTCCTCTTAATAAACTCCAGGTGAAGGATTAACCAAAGAGCCTATTAGTAGCAGGCTCACCTTTTGTGGGCTGGAGTTTCACAATACGTCAACGGTAATCCACGTCTGTCATCGGAGACGCACAAAGGGGTAAAAAGGGGAGAGGGGGGCTTGAACCATATTTGCACTTAAGACCTACTTTAAACCGAACTTGAACTGTATTGGAAACAATACTTGAACTTAAACGTTTCATCCAGCAGACACTTCATTTACATAACGAATTCATGTTGATCGGTTGTTAAATTCCATCTAACTTTGTATCGGCTCAATGGTTAACTTTGTAAAATAACATATTACACAATTATGCAATAACACAGTAGCCTACACAAGCACAATTTTCTCGACACTTACTTGATCTCACGCTGTTATCTACTGTAAACTTGCAGAGCGAGAGGATTTCCTCTTTTGTAAGTGATTTGTCCTCGATATCCAAATCTACTTGTTTCTTTAGTTCGTTTGGATACTTGAAGTCTATCACTAGAAAGGAAACAATGTAAAGCATTATGTATACATGTCTACAAGGCGCTAGATTGTATAATGAAAATCTGAAAGTGAATAGTTAAAAGAAATAAAAATTACCCGAACTGTGAAACTAATTGCGAACGATTTGGTGAGATACGCTTTGTCGATGAAATCTTCTAGTAGAATGCCAGGCAACTGAGTCAGATAAATAGTGTGAGACATTGATTAATTGGTGGCTGAATTGTTCACTTTTAAACCGAAAACTCGAAGTCCATATCATAACACGAAAGTAGTGTCCACAATTTGTAGACAATACATTGTAATTTGTAGAAGATTCGTGTTTTCAGGTAAACATCTCAACTGCCAGCTTTCTGATTTAATCAAGATTTCGACTACAAATCAGGCTATATCAGATAGTTTTCTCAGCATTTTGACTTGGTGAGATATCAGTACCCTCCACTTATCGCGACTTTTGGTCCTGGACACTAATGACCTACATGAATCATATTCACAGTCGACCATCATCAAGCCGTAAGTGGTAAAGTACATGAAGGTAGTTTATGAATCAGCACAACACATTTGGAATGATACAAATCCCAGAAGATATAAGGATACATACCTTTCGTATCCTCAAGTTTTCCCTTTACGAGAACATCCTGGGTAATGATTTCAAACACATCCCGGAGAAGCGCCATGCCTTCATTGTTATTGGCGTCCTTTAGAGATGAACCATTGACATGGTTGTGATGGCATGGTTCGGTCTCATTCATCGTAACGTGAGGATGTTTGCGATGTAAATAAGTCGAAGAGGAGAAACTAGAGAACGTTAAGAGAATCATTAGAAAGCTATAAGCGTTATTGCAACATACATGACACGATGTCTAGATGTCCCCACTACTAATGTTTTTACTTATCAATTCTTTAATGTGCTCGTAGCTTAGACATCTGACAGAGGAGACACAGCAGTGCAAATGAGGAGCCGAAGAAGATAGCCAGAAGTGACTACAGATTAAATTCGTTTTTGAAGACTACAGGGGATGATATTTGGAGCTAGCCCACATAGACAGAAGTGACTTTGGTATGAAATGCAAGTGCCGAGTACACCCCAGCCCCCTCCCCAACAGTTTTCTCCTTTGATAATACACCGAAGCAGAACCGTATCATTTGAACGTCTATAATGATGTAAAAACTGCGGGTTCCTCATCGTTTGTGTAATAATACTATCCTAGCTACGAGCAGCGTACACAAATGAATTTGTTAAAGTTACAAAGCACAAGCTGAGAGATCAGCAAAATTCACATCAATATCACTTTGAAATATATTCAACTAGGTTTTATATCATCAACAAATAATGTTCATAGGACAAGTGTATTTTTACTCATTTAAGTTACTATAACAGAATACTTTATAAACATTTAACACACATCTTTTTGTGGCACACGAATTACAATTGTTTCAATAGTTATTTTTTTTACGGCTGAATATTAAGACGATGCGTTTGAGACGGCATTAAGTAATTGGACTAAAAGCGAGGATATTGGGTAAAAATGTTGACGTTTATGGCCTCTGGTGACGTCGGGTGATAATCTTAGGAATTCTTGGGAAAGCCTACCTTTTGATAGCTGGCGACCCCAGAAGACCTAATTCTGACCTCCCCTTAAATATTAAGGGTCGACATACGAATTATGAAATTCTCTCACCTTTCCTACCTGAAGGTTTCTTGTTAACAACGCATTTAACTTTTGTGATCTCAGATGACAATTGACCTCTTGTGATCTCTTGTGATCTGGCTGATCTAGCTGATCTCCACCAAGGACAAATTTCTTCCTCAAATTGTCTTCACAATTTTACTTCTGTAAATAAAATGACCTATGACCTCTACCAAAACAACAAGTTTCTTCCTCTCAAGACAACAAATCTACATACCAAATATAAAATGTCCATCTTAAGCCATCTTGAATATCGTGCTTACAAACCATTAACAAGGCTATTGAACAGTTCTAAGGTCTGCAACCTTACATGACCCCTGACCTCCACCAAAAACAATAGCATATCTATGAACCAAATATGAAAATTGCCTTTCATTGCAACCTTGAGACATTATGATAACAAGCCCTTCAGGTGCGTGACCAGACAAGGTACTGGATGGGACAAACGTTTTGGAAGGAGCAGTGGAAAAATATTTTCAGGGGGAAAATGAGCAAAAGTGTTGACAGCAAACTTCAAACTCTCTAGGGACAAAAAATTTCACAGTTTTTGCAGTTTAACCTCTGGTGAACTCAAATGGTCTTAGACCCAACCAAACTGTATAGGGATCTTCCACTCGTCATGACAAAATCAATATAACAAAAATGAAAAGCTTCTGTCATTCCTAGCTTGACATATCGTGTTTACGAGGTTTTTCGGGTTTTGAACCCTAGTAACCCCAATTGACCTTTGACCTCCACCAAAACAACGGGGTTCTTCTTCTCATCATGATTAGTCTATGCATTAAATATGAAAGTTCCTGTCATAATATATCTTGTTTACGAGGTTTACAGGTTTTGATATCTGGTGACCTCAAATGGTCTTTGACCTGCACCAAAACACTATAGGTTCTTCTCCTCAACATACAAATAAACGAAACCAAATACATACAAACCAAATATGCAAACTGTCTGTCTTTTCTATCTTGACATAACGTGTTTACAAAGCCATTTTTGAGGTTCTCGCAGTTTTACCGCAGCTGAACTAAAATGACCTCTGACCTTCACTAAAAACAAAAAGTTTCTTCTTCTCAGCATGAAAAGTCTGTATAGCTAGTATGGAAAGTATCAATAATTCTAACTTCAGATATCGTTTTTCAAAGATTTTCGGTTTTTGACCCCTAGTGACCTCAAATGGCCTTTGCCTTTAACCAAAATCAATAGGGTCCCTACCTTTTACATGAAAAATCCATATACGAAGTATGAAAGTGCCAGTCACCCCTACCTTTGGATTTTGCATTTACAAGCCATTTTGAGGTTTTGCATTTAACCACCGGTTCAATGATCACATCTGTGACAAATCTGATGCTGCATTTGGGACCAGCTGTTGTCTGGGCTTGGGAAAATTGAAACGGCGTAACTGCTCTTCTCATAATTTTGAGAGTGACGAAATTTTAAAATCCGGCTATTAATGTAAGGCAATTTAAAAAAACGCATGAAGGTAGATTAAGCCATCGAAAAAAGAGGCAATACTGGTTGTCTGGTAACTGTTAATCTTGTTTAACAACTCATAATATTAGCTATTCAGCTATTGACCCTTGGACAGAGCTCTGCCGTACTGAATTTCATAAGATGAAACTCTTTCGACGGGAGATTATGTTGTAACTCCCTATCCAAATATACTTAGGAATTGTCTTTGAGATACAGCATCTCTTTGACATTCATTTAAACAAATTGATTTGACTCCCGGGCCATTCAAACAACATAACCTCAATCAGGTTGGTAAACAATGACTTGCACAGTCGGTTGTGATCCCAATGAAGCCTACCGAGTCAATGTTGATCAGGCGCGTAACCAGGATTGTGCTATGGGGGGTTATATCGTCTGGGAGGGTTGGGGCTCGACATAAGGGGGAAAAAAAACGTTATTTTAGGTGTTTTTACATTGCAAGATTGGGTCATGGGGGTTCTGCCTCCCCCCCCCCCCCTTCGCGGCTACTCCACTGGTGCTTGACATACATTTGAACAAAAAAGCAGTGTTGAAGTTTCCAAGGCTTATCGGTTTCTACATACTATAGCCTCGGTCTCGGTCATGGCAGTCCGGTCTCACTTCGGACTCATCCTTGTAAACTTTGTTAATGAACTTTCCACATCACATTTCGAGGTTCATGCTGTAAAAACCCCAACCCAAAATTCTGAGCTCGCCATCCACCTTTTGGCAATCCGTTACCTTTCCCTTCAAGGGTGCCGTTTTGTTTTTGGGGTGGGGACGTGACTATCTAAGCGGAGCGCGACCATGGGTTCGTGCGAAGCGTACTAGATATTTTTTGACAGATGTACCCGCCAGATTGCCTGAAATTGCATTTCCCAGACACAATTGTGATCAAAATGGGTCATTCATTTTAATATTTCACGGTTTGAAATGTTTCATGAAAAATAGTAATTAAAAAATACAAGAATAAGAGTTACTGATGATAAATTTATCAAATAGAAAAACACCACAATGAGCCGATATTAAACAAGAAATTACTCCATCTTCACCTTTCTTCACCGTCCTTTGGGCACCGCGGTTGGGCGTGGGGTCCCATTAATATGTGCTGGGAGCTACAAGCAAGTTGACGTATCAACAACAACAATGGAATACACAAACAAGACTGAACAAGGAGTCCTGCATGCCCTCCTGATTTGACAACTGGGTTCTGCATTAGCTCCCAGAAAAGCAGATAACAACATAAAAACAAAGCAGATGAAATAGAATATTGTGCTGGAGAAAGGCGAATAGGGTCAACTAGAGGTATGATGAGCAGCATCAGTCGTTGGAGTACAAAATCAGCCAGTGGAAGGGGGGAGGGAGTGGGAAGTGTAAACTTAGGAAAACCGGTACGAATGTGAATAAATATCGTGTTTACACGCTACTTTTATCTAAGAGTTTAGAGTCCAGGTAGGGGTGGCTATTTAACCATCATCGCTTCCATTTAACGTCCTCGTCTGAGAGACCACGCGGCTAAACGCAGCATTTTGGAAAATTTTTCCCAACTTTTTATAACTGTTAATTCCAGCGTTCTCAAACCACCCCTGTCCATTTATATAGTCAAACTTTTTGTATTTGAGACGTGCAATAAATGTTTGCTAGCTCATGGACTACATACGGTGACGTTCGAGTTCGATCTCTCCCACACTGTGTCAATGGGCTGAAGACATCAATGCAATTTCAACAAAGGCTGGTGTTGTTTTTGGCTGCTCGAGACATGGTTGAAGTTAGCACCACCGGGTAGAATACATCAATGAAACAAGCAACACGTAGGGCTGCCAATTAACGTATCAGACTTGTTTCCATCTTTTGCATTCGCTCATTCATTACTTTTGTTGCTTATTTTGATAACGCCTAATGGGTACTTGAGATCTTTACGACTAACGCGGTAGAGCAGAATATTATGGATAGTCGGACTTCCAAAATTCACTCAAAAGATGGTGGGGACATGTTATGGTATGTCCCCACCTCTGAAATTTTTGGTGGGGAAGCGTCCATGCGGGAAACGGCGCCCATGTTTCCCCTTAATTAAGTATCGCTACACTACAGTCATGCACCGTAGTGAGATCAATCACTGAATGTATGATATCTCCGCCTTGCAACCAGAGACGTAGTCAAGTCCCAAACTTTGGAGTCCTGAGTCTGAACTTATACCTATCAAGTATTGAAGTAAGGAGTCCCTGATGATTAGAGTCCAAGACCAAGTCAGAGTCCGCGTCCTGTTCCCCTATGGAAAAATATGCTTTAGTAATGGAAACTTAGTTATACGCGCTTTCCTTTCGCAATTTAGCATGCTAAGCATATCTCAATCTAGCCCGCGGAGCAGACGAAACTTTTATGTTCGGCTCATCGCTATACGAAAAACCAACGTCCGCCGGCGCTGAAGCCAAAACCAGTTCAATTGCGAAGGTCTGGTGATCCAGAGCAATTTTGATTCACGTAATACTTGGATTGGTTGAAGTAAGGCTATTATAAGAGATGCCGTTTGTGACAACATTTTATTAAATTAATAGATGTTATGATACAAATTCAAAATATGTTAATTCTTCAAGTTCCAATATGTTTATGTTATGATATCAAAAGTGATAAAAATGTGATATTATAATTAATCCAATTTATTTGGATTATATTACCACCCATTATAAATACGGTAGGTTATGAGTAATTTATCGTTAGTTTACGAGTAATTCATTGCAGTTTATAAAATTGCAGTTGAAATGCAGCTTTAACTAACGAACGACACTACGTCACGAAGATAGGCTTGGTCACAGATGGATGGGCGTGACAGTATGTAAGGCGTGATCACATTTTCGATGTAGCTTCTCGAACCTGGGTGCGCGGTAGCACTGTGTCGGTATTACAAAAGGTAACTTGTTACAACTGACGTTGGTATAATAGGAATTCCGAAAATGCGCTCAAACGAAGAAGATTGTAAGGGAAGGGTAGAAGAGCCACTGGGGAGCGTGAGTTGTAGTCTAGCTGAGGGCGAATTTCCTGTCTAGAAATAGACTTTGCGCCCACCATTTAGAGGAGGTAAATCGTTACGAAATTATGCATGGCCTAAGATGCCATCCCAAAACTTCACAAGCAAAGATGTTCAACTTTAAGTCTGGAACTTCCCTCAACGTGTAAAACATATTGCAAATGTAACACTATGAGTATATATTACATAATTCTATGTCACACGTACGGTAATGTTCAGGTAGAGTGGTATCAACTTGAATTTTTGTTTAAGCGGTTCGAGATCAATTTCCGCCATGTGCTTTTGTTTTTGTTTTTTGTTTTTGTTTTGTTTGTTTTTTAAAAAGTGTTGTTTATTTTCAGATCAATTTAAAAAGGACAAAAAAAAAGAAGAAAAAGAAGAAGAGTTCATAATTTGTGTTATTATATTAAATTTAATTTATTTATTATTTGCTTTGTATGTAACCATGGGACGTGAAAAAAGTTTTTCTTTTAAGGAAAAACAAATTACACCAGGATATCCTTTCCCGTATGCCTGCGAAACATGGCAGTTAAAAATATCCCACCGTTGATTTTACGACGATTTTAGTAGAATTTATCAAGACTAACTTTCTTCAGTACGTTGGGATTATTAATGCAATTAAAACTTCTTGGGGTAATGTTTTTAAAAATGGTTTTGAAAAAATTTGCAGACCGATAAACAATTTTTATTTTGTCCTGTGTACACGTGGTCATTTCGATTCCAAATCAGTGTACTCTTGCTTAGTCAAGAATTACCGTCAAAATAACAGAGCACTTTTTAAGTGGCAAGCTGAGCTTCATACTGAGTTGTTGTTCCCCCTGTCATGTAGCCCTTAATGATTAAAGGGGAGGATTTGTCACAATCGCTTTGGATTTCTTTAAATACCAACAGGGATTGCGCCAGGATTTGCCAAAAGTCAATGAGTTGCCTGTTAGGCGTTGCCTGTGGAACGCGTAATTGGAGGGGCGCATAGCGCCTCGAAATTCTGGATTTTCTTACAACAAATATTTAAAAATCCCAAGCCAGTTTTGAGCATTTGATTTTTGGGGAGAAATTAGGCTCTAAATAAGAACCATTAAAATTCGGGGTGTTTATGCTGAATAATCGTTTGGGGTTGTAGGCCTACGGTATACGCTAAGTCTCTCAGAAGAAAATGAAAATTTGCCCGATAACTTCTTACCTATTTCATTCTTTAAAACAAAAATTCGAAATTAAAGCTTATTCTACAAACATTCCGAAAATGAATGATAAAAGATTTTTTTCTTGGGGGGAGGTGGTTGGTGAAATTGAAAAAAAGGGTTTTTAATAAGTGATAGGTCTCTCAAAGCAAGATAAAGTAGAATATCGGCGTGATTTAACTTGGCGTGGGTTTTCATTGTTTGAAGTATTTACTGAAATTGGAAAATTTTTCCGTTTTTTTTTTCCTTTAACATTTTTTTAAAATAAACATTTAAAAATCTGAACCATACACTGGTGAAAAAATCAAGAAGGTCGCAGTGGGGATCTAGGATTTGCTAGAAGGGGAGGGGCATGTTGTAAGTTTGTGGCGGAATGAAAAAACTATTAGGGGATAAACGTCAACAGGACTTTCAAAGCGGAGCGTCACCATTGGTTGACGAGGTGCGTACAAGAAAATTATGGGTTTTGCAAAACCTCTAGATAGCCGAAAATGACACTTTGCGACTGCGGAAATATGGAAAATGGTGCAATTATTATTTTCTCAGTACATGCAGTGACTAATAATACAAAGCCCAATGGGCACTGTGGTCCTTGCTGGATGCAATGAAACCATACAAATGAAGTACTGCAAATGTGAAGATTGCTCAATACTCTGGTGACTGTTATAT
Organism: Holothuria scabra; assembly: GCA_037179385.1. Lineage (NCBI taxonomy): Eukaryota > Metazoa > Echinodermata > Holothuroidea > Aspidochirotida > Holothuriidae > Holothuria > Holothuria scabra. The sequence continues at coordinate 41,555,661 of CM074187.1, read as the reverse complement.
GATGTTCCAAGTTGTTGTCACTTCTTGGCTTTGATCATCTATTTGGTTTACTCTTAATTGAATTCTTCCCTTCTAAAGGACGCCTGATTGTGTCTCAAAAACTTAACTGGGGTCAATTCACGGTTCCTAGCTTGAGATATTACGCTAATAAGGTTTCAGACTTTCACCCCCGGTGACCCCAAATGACCTTTGACCTCCATCAAAAACAACAGGGACCATATTCTGGTCAAGGAGGTGTTATTAGATGGAGATCCATCGAAAACTTTTTTCTTTGAGCCGTAGTAGTTGCCGACGCTAATCTCTTTTGTGTGTTGTTCTTTATGACTCAATAGGCTAAGCAGATGTTATCAGGTGTTAGGAACTTAGTTCAACCCTGTTAAGTCGTCTGCTAGATGTCGAACAGCAGATTGGGAAATTTGTCCCTTGTCTTAATATTGCCAGTCGCTTAAGGAAGTAAATTAATTTGTCGATTTGGACGCGGATTACAACCTACTTGTCTTGTTCTTTGTATTTTACTCTATTTAGGTGTGCCTTTTAGACCATGCGGACGAATGCGAGTATTCATGAAAATCCGATCCGATTTTCGACTTTGATCCCTGGTGACCCTAGATGACATTTGGCCTCCACCAAAAATGTTAAGGACCATCTTCTGATCTAATTGACACGGTAAAAAGTAGTAACCTCACGAGCGATAAAGGGTGCATCACTCAGCGTGTTGCAGTCTTCTGAATTCCCTTGCAATTTCTGGAAGGGTGAGCAAGAATCGGAATATTTCTTTTAAAATAATAAACACGGAGCTGCATATTTCATCGCTAACATGCGCGGAAGTTGGTCATAGAACTGTAAAAAAGTATCCGATACAGGAAAGCACAGATCCTTCAGTAAGTCTTTTAAGTTAGAAGTTAACACGACCGGAAGGGATGGCTCACTACACTGATATGGACGCAACGATTATAAAAGAAAGACGCTTTCGGGGACGCTTTAGACAAGTGGGTAATTGTTATTATTTACCCACTTGCTGGGCGTATTCTCCATTTTGACGCGACGAAAAACTTCATGTGTGTCGAGCTGATACAAGTGCGTCTCAATGAAGAAACTGGGCGTGTTCGCCATGTTGAACGCGTGGCGTTAGAAGATTTCCGGCCGACGATTTCTGGCCTGTGGCGAATCCTAGCCGGTGGCAAGGAAATTGTCACGTACGTTTCTTTGGCGATGCTTCCGAACCGCCAAGTTTGGGAATTTCGGTTGTCTATTGTTAGAGTGAGGAATCAGGTCTAGAGTGTATCACCTGGTCATGATTATTCATCAGGGCTCTGGCTGGGTGGAAACAATAACAAGGTTTCATTTGGCCAATTGGAATTTGGGAGTGTCTCTTGGGTAAGTGACTGTATGCATTAACACATGCAGTCACAGGGAGGAGAAGACTTAGTTTTAGGAGAGTTAGTTAAGTTATTTTTCAGGAAGTGAGAGGTGAAGGATGTAGCCTGAGCCTATTATTACTCCTCCGGGAGTAATCGTTTGGTTTTCGCCCCTTGGCTCTTCGCCAGAGAGTCGAGGGACTTTAAGAAAAAAAAGAGCCTATTTTGGGACGTTTAGCTCCTTAAGGGAGCAGAACTCCTCCGGGAGTAAATGTTTGGTTTTTGCCCCTTGGCTCTTCGCCAGAGAGTCGAGGGGACTTTTAAAAAAAGCCTGAGCCTATTTTAGTTTTAGGAGAGTCTATTCTAGTAAAGTTAGATTTCAAGATTGTAGGTCGACCTGGATTTATGTTTGTTCGGACTGCATTTTCTTATGTTTTATTTCGGAGGATTTACTTTTAACACGGACAAGTAACCGTGCAAAGCGTGTTCTCTTTTTTATTGTGTTCCTGGTTGAAGTCTGGGCTTTTACAGCCCGTTCTGATTTACCAAGACTCTCACCAAGACTTCTTTCCTTTCCTCCTGGACTGACCGTTGGCCCATCAAACAACAACAACAACGTAGGCCAAGAATCCTAACCCCCTACCCCCCAGAGAAATTTTTGTTACAATATCTTGGGTTATAACTCAAACCTATGAGTGGCGTAGGTCTAGCTATGCCTAAGAACCATACCTAGCCTACATACCGTTAACAAGCTTCAGATTTCAAGTCTAGCCCTAGGTTAGACTTTAACTTTCATAACTACTAGGCCTAAAAGTTACAGCAACTTTGGAGTGAAACTATTTGTCTGCATAGACCATGTGGGAACACTCTCGAAGGGCTATCAAAGTGAAGTGCGATCAGGAACTTAAAAACCTCACAGCAGCATACAAGCTAGTGAGATAAGAATTTGAGTTGTGAATACAAGACTGCTACTACGAAGTACTAGACTAGGCCGGAGGCTCAATCTAGCTTATTTATATTAATTGATGAAAAATTGGCTGGTTACAAAACATTAACCTTTGACCATCTGTAACGTGAACTATGTTCTTGGTTGCCATGACAACCACACATTGGTACAACTTGTCATGCCTAGGCTATTACATTTAAACTTTCAGATTTGTGGGAGTGCTTCCGTTAAGAGTTACAGTAATTAAAAAAATGTATTTGACCCCCTGTCACATGACCTTTCACCTTGGTTGCCATGGAAACTACATCTTTTAGTAGAACTAATCTGCCCTATTATACTTGTGAAGTTTCATGTAAATGAATGTTTTCTTTTGAAGTTTTAGTAAAAAATAGTAAAAAAAAAGTGTTCTTTGACAAAATGTGACCTTTGAACTTTGACCTTTACTTCCGCGGGTCTGAGGGACATACGTTTCCACCTTGGGGTACCCACCTACCAATTTTGAAAAGAATCGGTCCAGCCCACTAGGAGGAGTTTAATAGACAAAAAGGTTGTTTTACCAACAAATTATCACTTGAAAATTTTTTGTTCCACTCTACCACTTGACCTTTGACCCCTGTTGCTATGGAAACCACAAATTTTGGTAGATCTAGATGCAAACGTCATATGTGTGAAGTTTAGTACGTGTCAGGAAGACGTTTCATTTTGGAAATGGAAAAGGTGACTCCACTTAATTTGACTTTTGACCTTCACTTCCGGTTGTGTATTAAAATGCAATTGTTCCAGCTAAGGTAACATCCTACCAAGTTTGAAGAAAATCGGCTGAGCCGTTTAAAAGATATGAGAAAAACAAAACTGGACACACACACACACCCACACACACACCAACACACGGACAGGTTTTGACCCTAAACTAGCTTTAAAAGGGGTAGAAGATTACTGTAATGCCTGTCATATGTCTGTTAATACGAGTAAGTCTAAGACTGGTATTTTTTCGAAAGGGAAAGTTAAGAAAGTTCCAACATTTCATTTGGCAGGGAAAATTGTTAATGTCGTTGATGAGTACAACTATTTGGGTGTCACCTTTAATTATAATAATAAGTTTACCAAGGCTAAATGTAAGCAAGTAAATTCCGCTAGAAAAACACTTTATAGTTTACTCACTAAGTCGTATAAGTGAAGTTTCCATCAAAAGTTTCGCCGCATGGTTGCCCTCAGAGGGCGTACCTGTCCATTTGGGGCGTTTAGCCCCTAAAGGGAGCAGAACTCCTTCGGGAGTAAATGTTTGGTTTTCGCCCCTTGGATCTTCGCCAGAGAGTCGAGGGGACTTTAAGAAAAAAAGTTTACTCACTAAGTCGTATAATCTTTATTTGCCATTGGATTTATTGCTACGGTTGTTTGATCAAATCGTTTTACCTGTGTTACTGTATGGATGTGAAACTTGGGGTTATTAAGACGTCAAACAATTGGAAGCATTTCACCTCAATTTTTGTAAACAAATCTTAAAGGTAAAGAAAAGTACCCCAAATTGTATGACATATGGTGAGCTAGAACGTTACAAGGTTGCAGATATAATTCATTTAAGAATGGTTGAATTTTAGGGTAGGACAGTTAATAGCAGTGATCACAAGTTAGCACATCTTGTGTATACATTCTTGCGTATCCTTCATGATAAAGGTATATATAGCTCTCCCTGGATTAAAAAGGTACATGACATATTTAATAGAGTTGGAATGCCATTTGTATGGAACAACCATGATAATAATGTGTCAATTGCAGGTTCTATGAGATCCCCTACCGTAAATTGCCCTTGGTTGAAAAAACCGATAAACTAAGATTAAGTGACATTTCTCAGCAAGAATGGTCCACCGAAGTTCAGGATAATAGTCAATGTAACAATTATAGAATATTTAAAACGGATTTGAAACTTGAAAAATACCTCACTAACCTCTCAGCTACTAATCGTATAAACTTATGCAGATTTCGTTGTAGTAATAGTAAAATTCCCTCAGTAACTGCAAGATACCAGAATATTTTGTTCAATGATAGAATTTGTATCCTTTGTTCTCAGGATAAGTTAGGTGATGAATTTCATTACATTTTTGAATGCCCAAAATTATCAGTAGAGAGATGTAACTATATTAAGCCCTACTATAGAAGAAATGCCAGTGCCATAAAAATGAGACAGCTTTTCCAAAAAGGTAATATTAAGTCCTTAGTAAATTTAAGTATATTTTGCGGGAAAATAATTCACAGTTTCTAAAACATCCCATCAATGAACTTTACCAATCAGATTTGAAGCCTGAACTACTCTCTGAGTTATATTGTTTTATATATTCCCTATTATCGAATTGCACTCCTTAGTGTCTTATTCTGATCTGACGTCATTTGTAGGTTTCTAAGTTTGCAATTTCAGGTTTTTTTTTTTAATTTTTCCTTATCTTGATGCCTTATGCTTTTTGTTACAAACTGTGTGTTATGTATCTTTTATAATTACCTATGTCTCTTTTACCTCATATCGAGGATGAGCTGAGAATAAAGCTGAAACTGAAACCCCTCCCTCATCCCTGGACCTTCAGTCACCCCGGGGTACCTCACCATGGGTTAGACCTTGAGACTAGTAAATTGGGAAAATTTACCGTTACCATGGTAACCATTGCAATTTAGGCTGGCATTGCCATATATAGCCCCATAAGCAAAGTGACTCCTCCTCACGGAGCGATGAGATAAAAATACTATCATTAGGTTAACTAGTTGCACTTAGCTGTTCGAATAGCGTCGATATCGTGATCGGGCGCGGTCCGTTTACAACGCGCCCTCCGACTCCGTTGTTACACCTACAAAGATACAGCTACCGCGGTTGTGCGATTTTTTTTTTATAATTAAGCCTTACTTGAAACTGAACTTGAACTAGTACCGTATTGGAAACCGTATTTAACCTCGACATTGTTAGGCCTATCTATTATAACACATACATGCTGGTGTATCGTTAAACCCCTTCTATACTCCCTTCACATGCTACTTCGAGGCCAACAGGCAGAGATCGATGAAGTGAAAACATAGGAGAGTGGGTGAAGTGAAGCGAGTTAAGCAAGTAACAAGCTGGTACAATTATTCTGCAATGCATGTAATGCGCCAAAAATAGCCTTAACACGGGCGACACCCCCGACACCCTCCTGCACCTCTAACTCTTCACTTTCCACAGCAAACAACCACCATGCTCAGCAAATTGGGATCACGATAAAACGTTAGCATTCATACTATACACCTGGAGGAAGCGAACGAAAGGACCGCTTGTTTCATTCCGTGAAAATAACACATTTAAATTGAAAGAAAACGAAAGCCTGAAACTGAATGTCTAAAATTTTTGTCTGTATTGCTGTTTACCTCGTGGAGCTTGACTCTCGCGCTTCCATTTATATTGTATTGATATTCCGGATTGGGCCAACTTCTAAGTTAAAACGTCTTGCTTGTCAAAGTTTCACACAAACGAAATCATCTTTTGGCAAAGTTGGATTGCCCCTTAAACAAAACACAGCGAAAGGGGGATGTTACCCCTTCCGGATGGATGTTTGAAATTTTGTCGCCATTGACCTGTTGAAATTTACCGGCTTAAAAGATTGTAAAGATCCAGCTTATAACGTAGGCGGAAGCCAGTGGCGTAACCATGCACGGAGGGGGATGAAACCCCCCTGACCCACCCTTGAAAGAATATAACTGCAAAAACACCTAATATAGCCGTTTCTCTCCCTCTCCTTGGACCTTTCAATCATGTCGTTCTCCAACCCCCCTCCCCCTCTTTAACACATTCCTGACTACACTACTAGCGAAAGTACAGTAGACTTAGTTGAATTTGCGTAAACAGGGACAAGGAAGAAAGGGAAAAGGTGGGACAAGACACACCGTCTCGATGACAGCTTTTTAACGGGCAAGAGCAGTCACGCCAGGTTGAAGCAGTTTTATAGACTGTCCTGTTTCATGACTGGCTGTTGACAGTCATGTGGCAATTTTTTTTTTCTCTTCAAATGTGAACTTACTAGAAGTTACTGCTTGTTTTACCTTGAATATGTATTATAGAAGTTATTAAATATCAGGAAAGATTCTTTGGCAAGAAATGAGAGGAAAATTGTGATATTTGTTGCTTCCAAATAAGTTTGGGGGAATGCTCTTGACCTTTAACTGAACTTGCATGGCTGAAAATTTTGGAAACACGTTTTGCGCTTCGCGTGGAACCACTCTGAATTCTTTATCATGCAAACTCAAAACTATTGTTAAAAGACTCTGAGAAATGTTCATATGATAATCCTTTCTCTCCTCCTTTCTCAAGTCCTCTGCATTTGACAGTTGAAGTAAGAATGTAATTGAAAAAGCCTCGTTTGCCAAGCAGACATGACAGGCCAATTTGGGCGAATCTCGTGCACTCTTGAAAGAAAGGTCCGTTTTGGTGTCGGCTGTACGGGCGATTTATCAATCGACCTCGCATACGAGCTTATTTTAAAATGACTAGCTTATAAACAACTTCACAGTAGGGCCTATACCATTTCGTCCAGGCGTGTAGCCAGGATTGTGTGATGGGGAGGGTTTTGGTGCCATGGGGTGGGACACGAAATGAGGTAAAAGTCCAAGGATGGAGAGGAAAAACCGCTATTTTAGGTGCTTTTTGCATTACAAGGTTGGGTCATGGGGGTTTAACCCCCCCCCCCCAAACCACCCCGTGGCTACGCCACTGATTTCGTCCAACGGAAGAGGTTTTCTGGTACAGGCTAGACCTAACTTTCTGATCATTTTGAATTTTTCCTTTTTTTACATTGAAGTAAAAATTTTATCACAATACCGGTAGGCCTACGTAAGCCTTCAAAAACGAACGCTTCAATATAGGCCTAATTCTACTCACAATTCTGGAAATGCCATTTCCAGCTGTCTGGGGGTCACGATTTTTCACTTGAAAATTTCTTCCCTCCGCACCAACTGATTATTAGCGGCACCAATCTTAAAATACCGATTTGAACAGCCACACCTCCCACGCCCCACCCCGGAAAATTGCCAATGACGCCCCTGCCCGGACCTCTTCAATTCTGGAGCCTTAAAACGGGCCCCTGGACCTCGCAGCAGTTAGGCCTATCTCTGGATGATTTCTGATAGGGTATGTTACTTATCTTTTTCAGTTAACATAACAACTAACTGACCTTACTTGAGGGAGAAAATCGTCTGGTGGCCCGGGGGGGGGGGGCACGGTTGCCTCGCCGTTTCGCGGCGGCTGCCAATTCCGGATGCCGATCACCGATCGACTTCTTCACGGTCTCTGAAACCGGGTAGTCTACGTCGTTCGCAGTAGATCTGTGTAGTTTCCGTTAGGCGTACCGCAGGAAGCCTTTCGATTAAAGGTCTACAAGTAGTTGGTCTTAGTTATTTAGAACCGCGTAGGCCTACGTGTTTGGCCAACCCTGGTCTAACGGTACGAGCATCCGCTTCCGTCTCACGTACGCGGAAGACCCGGGTTCTATAACCTGGTTGAGTCATACCAAAGACTCTAAAATGGAACCTACTGCCGTTGTGCGCGATGCTCCACATAAGCAATTAAATGGAGTACGGGAAAACAAGCCAGTGAGCCACAACTGGAAAAAAAGGCCGTGGCCGGCCTGCCGGCTCGACTTGACCAATAGGTTGGAAACTGGGCCGTTAAACTCCATCTAACTAACAAACTTAATCATTAAGTCTACGTAGCATAGGCCTACTATGACCTTGTGCAGTTGTGTCCCGGACTTGACCTCTTTTGACCCCCTCAGGATCATACTTTTCAAAGTACCCGCCGTCTGCTACGCCGGACCTACGTAATTACACACACATGGTTTTCAGCGTTCAGTATACAAACCGTGGTACGAAACATTATCTCGTCGCTTTTAGCTATGATTTTTCGACACGAGTTGGACGTGACTAGGCACAGTGTAACTACATACAGCTCCCTCGGAAGTATTGGGCTAGTGCCGTCCGTCTAAAATTCTACTATAATCATACGTTACGTACTACAATAAGTACTAAATAGCCATCTTTTTCATACCTTAACCACGGAGCTCCCTGCAAGAGCGAAAAATGTGAAATAGTCTGTCTCTTGTATGTTGACTGGAAGGCGACAGAACATTGCTGCCAGCCACTGCAAAAATTAAACTTGACCGTACGACACAAAACAATGCACCTATTCATAATTTCATGTTTCATTCCCACACATGAGACAGCAACATGGAAAAGTACACAAACGATCCATCCGTTTCCAGACTTTCTGTGTAACACATATTGAAACCGAAGGTTTACTGCACTATATACCCCTTACAACAAAGTAATACCGTGACAATAATAAGGCCTAGAGGTCAATACAAATAAAACACAATGGAAGATTCCGTATGCCTACAGTCAGCTGTTGCACAATACAAACGCGTGTGCAAAGGCAAAAAAAATCTACCTCTTCACACTCCACTTTCGGAGTTACATGAGATTGCACAATTGACTAGCTTCAGTGCAGATCTTATCTCACGTGAAGGATTGTTCATCTTGATGCACTTTGCTCGTATTTGCTTTACAAATATCACAGATCTTTACCGCCACAGCATTATTTTGTCGAATGTGTATTATGGCACGTTGTTCAAGACAGCATGGAAGTACTTAAATTAATACAGTACGCCTAGTTGGTACTTCCACTTACACAGACGGTGTGCAGTACAGGAATTGCTGGTTTCATTTTCTGTATTAGCGCAGATGTACTTTTCCCCAACTCTCTGGCAAAGAGCCGTCCGGCGAAACCAAACCCTTTCTCCCGAAGGTCTGCTTCCCAGGGAGGTTCCTCAAAAGGCCTAGCTCAAGGCCTTCAGACATTTACATTGTCCATCATCCTAGACTGAATGCAACAGACACTGAACAGGATCGATCTCAGCCAAAAGCATATTGGCTCTAAGCTCTAGCATTGTGGCTACCCTAAGTTTATCAACGGCGTCAGCGTGTTTGTGCACTGAGTTTATTACGGAAGTGCCTAGCAATATTACGGAAGTCGATAAGTAAGACGCTGTACGTTTAAAGGGCCAATCTTCTCATTCCAAACCACAATTTTTGTTGGGGTTCAAAGAAATTCTCAATTGGCTCAGCTCTTTGATTGACAGCTAGTTCAAACAATACAAAGTATTATCGCTCATACTACACATCATGTACTTTACTGAGAGTGTTTTTATTTCACACTCGGGTCTTGTGTACCCACCCTGAAGCAATTAACTTAGGTCGTGTCTGAATGAGGATAAATTTTAAACAGTTGTAGGAGGGGCATAAGAACCTAGGTAAGGAGAACTTTATCTGTTTGGGGTGAGAGGACCAAGCCTTTAGGGGTCCCCATGTTTCAACAAGTTATCGTTGTCTGTGGACACTGGCGTAGCCTTCCCAGGCAGGAGGGCAGTGGGCCGAAGCACTCACTCGATGTCTTCGTTTCGTTTCGTTTATTTGTTTTTCTACATCATCAAAATGTATGGATACACAAACTAATGAATACATACATAGCACTGAAGTAGATGGAAGTAATTGAAAACTTAAAAATCCTGTGGGGGCTTGTCCAGAGTATTACTCCCCGACAGTACAACAAAAACATGTTACCTAGAGTAGCTGTTTTGCAAACACAAATAAGCATACAAGAAAAAAGAATATAAGAGAAAAGGGGACGGAAAATTCAAGTTTCTTGGATACTTTTTTTTTTTAACCATAAAAATACGAAATTTAGTAAGGCAATTTTTACTTCAAAGTGTAGCAAATGTGGCACCAGATTGAATCACGAGGGCACTAAATTTCCAAATTTCCCAAGGCGTCTCTCAGTGATGCCATTGTTTTTTATTCCTAAGAATAACACAAAGTTTGACAAATTCCAATTCTTTTAACAAAAGGTATCTTTGGCACTACTTCTCCTGTAAGGACACCTACTTTTCAGTAATTTCCAAAGGAGAAGGGACCGAGCCGTGAAACCGAGTTCTGCAGGTGGGACTCAGCCACCGTAATACTTCAACCGCAGCGCGAAGTGCATTACAATTTACCAGATCATGATAACTAAGTTATAATCATTGCCATTAAACCACTGAGTCATGATGACCCTTCCTTGTAGTCAAGAGCTTTATTATAGAGAAAAAAGGAGGGAGTGAGTTTTAACATTGCTGACTTTGTTGATACATTTTTGCTAAAAAGAAGGCAGACACATGCCAAAACATGCATGACAGCCCATAAATGTTTACACTCCCAGTTCAAAATGACTTGCGTACATTAATTTAGTCTGCTTTTTTTGTGGTCAAAAGTCAGACTTCTTTTGTTATGGCTAAATTTGGAAGACTTTGCTTCACATCTCTCATGAATCACGTAAAAACGTTTTGTCTGCTGACCATAAAAGGCTCTGCGAAGCATGTCAAGTTCCACATAAAAGAATAAGTGTTTTGTTTGCTTTGTTATCCCTAGATTTTAGGAAAATTCATAAGTTTTTGAAACATTCTGTTCAAACTGTCTTGAAAGAATTAACGGCGGCCATGCACTTATGATTTGAACAGTGTGAGGTTCATCACAAAGGTCTGAGTATTGTAAATTTCATGGCATGCCCTATTTCATATTTAGATATAGCCTAACTCGTCAACAAGACATTTTGCAGAATTGTGTGGTGTTGTCGACTTACAGTAATTCGGCAAAGTTGTTCGTGATGAAAACTTGCGGCATCCAATAAAACTTTTGTTATTTATTCCTGTAATACAAACTGGTCCACGAGAGATTTTTTTATATTCTTGATCGGTCTGATGCATATACAGATTAGAAGACTTGCGAAGAGCAATTTTTCGCTTCTCGGTCTTTTGGCTAAGATCATGTGTAGTATCTCCAGTCTAGAATGGAGCCATACATGACAGACTAAGGGACCGATGATGAAAATGGTCTGAGGGCCGTGAGGTTGGCCAAGTGTTGTCCTTCAGTGGACGTAAAGTTTCTTCGGGAAGCAGTTTATAGGTTGGTTTCGCCAAACGACCCTTTGCCAGAAGGCCGGGATGACTTTAGAAAAGGGAAAGAGCCATTTCCGACGGACCACGTGGAAGGTTAATTAAGTAAACAATTACCTTCCTCATTCCACGCCAGCTGATGGTTTTGGCCACACTCACCCCAATGTTGTTTTATTCCTGTCCAATTGACGATACGACCTAGTATATACAAGCTCAGTTTCAAATAATTAACTTGCATTTCATCCAATGTTAGTAGCACAACCAATCTCGTAATTTTCCCGAATTTTATGCAATCAGGTCATTTTTGTATTAAACGTGAAAATTTTATTTTACATGAGAAAGCTCATAATAACGACTGCTAAGAGTCTACTTACAAGCCTATGAATGTCATTTCTGGCTTTCTGAGGGGTCTCGATTTTTCAAAATTTTTTGTTCCCTCAGCACCAACTAATGCTGGAGCTCCAATTAGGTAGTTTTCGGGAATTCTCCACTTTTCACACCCCAACAAAACTTTATTTTTGCATGACGCCCCTGACACTGTTTGAGACGTCTTGGTTTCAATTTTTTATCCTCCAAAAACAAATCGTTCTATCCGCGCTTGTCTCTTGGGATCGTTTTAAAGACCCTTGGGGAAAGGCCCAAACCTCACAAGAGGTCGGTTCTATAAAATTTCAAAAACATTGCCTCTGCTCCTGAAAGCGATCAAGCCTTTAAGCGTACTAAATCAGTGAATAAAGATAAGCCATCTGAAAAGGATGCCAGCTTTTGAAGTCCTTTGCCGCCTTTTCACCATATAAGTCGGACCCACCCGTAGAAACGATGAATATTGTGGGTGTAGCCTTTGTTTTAATATTTTTTTTATTTTAGTTGCCTACATTCAAAGATCCACTGTGCTATAGCTTGGAGAGGGGCATTAGTCAATCCTTATTCGGTGCAGAGTGGCAACTCCCTGTTCGATGAAACAGGGTGGTGAACTGTAAAATGTTGGGAACTACTGCTTTAGGGAATTCTACCGAGGCAACGGCATTGATCTATTTTCCAGAGTCACAGGTGTTTCTTTAAGTTTCTAGGGTTTTGAAGAACTTATTTTTAAAAGTAGACGATTTTTTTTCATGCTGCCCCTCACACTGTTTGAGACGTCGAGATCTTGGTTTCAATTTATTTTATCCCCCAAACAAATTTCCTTCTATCCGCCCTTGGGATCTGTAAGAACCTTTGTGACCTCCTGTCTGCCTGTGTATAATCTGGCAGTTTCTCTTTGAAGTGAAGATTTTGTTACATAAAGGAAGTTCAAAATAAAGATTGCGAAACGACTACTTTCAAGTCTGCAGGAATTCTCATTCACAGATGTGTGCGCGGCCACAATTTTTCAATTTTTTGTACGCTCCGCGGTAACCAATGGTGGCGCTCAGATTAGATCTTCAGGCCGGGAAATGATAATATATTTTGGCCGACAATCCTCTTCCCTAAACCTAACCCGCTAAGATGAACATGAATTGAGCTCACTGATGATGTTCTTAACGTTGTTGTCATGATAACCCAAAAGATTATTAGCAATTATTTACTCGACTGTGGGACACCTATATTTAAGTTTCCTTTCTTCGTAAAAGCCAACCGTTAACTAATCCCAACTCTTGAAAAGTGAAGTTCCATTCATCTGTTGATAGACATGTTATGACAACAGCAACTATGAAATGAAAAGATGCCTTGAACTTTTCTCAAAATCATTTTTCGTATACTGTAAGAGCATTCGTCATACTACTTTTGGTCTTTATTTTCAAACTGAAATAATTTCACTACACTACAATCTTCGACTTAAGAGGATGGGATATACCTCTCTATGATTCATTTCCTAGGCCTGAGATAAGTAATGTTCCATGGTCAAGGCATTTCTTGTGCAAGCCTGACCAACGCTAAGTTTCCGGCTATGCTATACACGAGGTAGGCCGAGTGGTTTTTTTTTTTTTCAAAAAGGCAGACAGAAGAAAAAAAAACTAAGACCTCCAAAACAAAGACCAACAACCAAAGTCTCTCCTAGTGGAGACACGGGAAAACAACCCCTGTCTTATAAACATGTTGCATAACACCCTGTTGTATATTTCCCTGTTTACATCCGGGTCTTCGTTTTGGTGATTTGCATAATAAGGGAATCTTTAAAACGAAGACCGAAAAACGAAGACCCGCAAGTAAACAGAGAAATATGCGTCACTCTCATAGGCCTACCTTGAAAAAATGAAGTATTTTGTGTCGAAATCTGGTACGATTTGGGTGCTACGAAATCTCGTTTTCAATTACTAGAAATTTTGGGCACTTCATCTCCCTGACTGGTGTAAAATATTCCTGTTCACCGTATCACTTGATGGGGCTGGTGTCACATATGGCAAATATCCGAAATTTTCATTTACAGTGACAGGTGACCCCCTGTGGCGTAACCAGCGGGGGGCAGGGGGCAGACTGCCCCCGGACGCAAAAAAGGGAAGGGAAGAAAAAAAGGGAAGAGAAGGAAGGGAGGGAAAGAAAGGAAAAGAGGAATAGAGAGGGAAAAAAGAGAAAAAGAGAAAGAGAAAAGGAGGGGAAGGAAAGGAAAGAAAGGTAGAAGGAAAAAGGAAAACGGAAAAGAAGGAGAAAGGAAAAAAGGTAAGAAAAAAAAAGAGAAAAAGGAAAAAAAGAAAGTGGACCAACTATAACATCAAAAGCAAGATTGATCTGCATTCATGGAACACTGTTTTGGTCAATATGCGAAAATTCATTAAGAATAATGAATGAACATTCATTTAGTTCCCTAAAGTTAACAAAAGGGCAGAAATTTCGGCGCGCGAAGTGGTGTTCACATTTGCAAAAATAACATCGGAAAACTTAGCTACTACATTCAAGCCCGAGACATGCAAATTATACGGCTGTCTGAGGGGTCGCGATTTTTCAAAATTTTCTGCACGCTCCGCACCAACTGAAGATAGTCTTTCTAGCAATACTTCATATTCTAGTCACGGGAACCATTGACCTACCGTGCTCAAATGCTCTCATACACACCTGTCATCAGATACCTTTCATCACTGTCAGTTGTGCAGTCTTTGTAGATGGATTCTTTTCGTTATTGAAGTGTCAAAATTTTATCAATGTTCAATGTTGCACAGCAGTGGCGTAGCTACAGGAGGCAGGGTGATTGTGCCCTTGCTCAAAAAAGTGAAAAATTCGAAAATTTACCATTTGAGACACCCGTCAAATACAGTGCGTTTTTCCTAAGTTTTTCTTCATAAAACTCCGAATTCTTCTTAATAAAAATTCTAAATCCGAAATAATTAATTTTAAAAAAGGCAAAATTTTCCGCGCGCTTCGCGCGCCTTAAATTGCAACCCTAAAAGCTGTAAATGATCACTCATAAAACAATCAGTGAAAAATTTTGTCCTAGCCTCTACCTTTCCATTTCTAAAATCTTCTTTAATATAGGCTTTCATTTTTTTCCAAAAAGGCAACATAGTTTCGAGATTTTTCTTAATGTCATCGAGAATCCTGAGTCCGCTCTCCTGAGATTACACGATCTTCAGTCGACATGCTATCTCAGATTTATGCAAATAGGAAACGTAGATTCTTCGATAGTCCCCCAAAAATGCAAATCTCCTTACAGGAAACCCTGAATCTAATCTATTATATGCAATACAAGCTCCATATTTACAAATGTTTAAAAGGACCCAAATTTTCGGTACCTACCTTATACAGTAGTGTTCACACTTAATAAAAAATTCAGATTTACTAAGAAAAATTGTTCTTGTTCGTAGAAAAAAGAAAAGCAATTAGCATAAAAATGTACCTTTTGGTCATTAGGGTAGGGTGAATTACATGGTCCAAAGTTGTTGCCCCCCTCCCCCTCAACACTTCCCGTAAGGTCCTAAAAAACCCACAAACTAACACAGCTCAACTAGTGCAAAATCGTGAAACCTCTATGCTTCCCCCCCCCCCCCCCCGGACAGTCAGGTCTGGTTACGCCAGCTAGGGATCTGGTTTTAATATAGGGCAATCTCCGAAACGAAGACCAAAAAACGAAGACCCGCAAGTAAACAGAGAAATACGCGTCACTCTCATAGGCCTACCTTGAAAAAATGGAGTATTTTGTTTCAAAATCTGGTACGATTTGGGTGCTACGAAATCTCTTGGGTGACTAAGACATCAGCTGAATGTGAGTTTTTGACATTTGGCCTTTGGCGATGACGCAATAGAAAAGTCTTCGTTTTGGAGATTGCCCTATTATGCAAATCTCCAAAACGAAGACCCGGATGTAAACAGGGTGTTATGCAACATGTTTACAAGACAGGGGTTGTTTTCCCGTGTCTCCACTAGGAGAGACTTTGGTTGTTGGTCTTTGTTTTTGAGGTTTTCGTTTTAGAGTTTTTTCATGTCTCCTGTGTTCGGTCTTCCTTTTGAAGGTCTTCGTTTTGGACTCCGAACCAATCTTACTGCACAGAACGTTCTACATACAACCTACCCTTCAGAAAACTCCTGGCTACGCCATCGTTTTCAATTACTAGAACTTTTGGGTACTTCATCTCCCTAACTGGTGCACAATAATCCTGTTCACCGTTATCACTTGTTGAGGCTACTGTCACATATGGCAAATATCCGAAATTTTCATTTACAGTGACAGGGGATCCCCCCCCCCCTCCCATACAGCTAGGGATCTGGTTTGAAACCCTGTCACTCCAACCAATAATAGCAGCTGTGTCAGCGTTAAATTCGTTACCGCTCCCCTGCAAACGGTAGGCATGTGTTCATTCACGATAACGGATCCCGGGACGTTATTCTCAATGCTACCTACGTGTCACTGAGTCTGTAGAAGTTTTTCGGTGTTGACCGGTCTAGAATTAGACCCCTTCTTTGCGCCGACCATGGCCAACACGGAGAGTTTCATTGATACATTGCTTTATTTCATGCAAATACAATGAGGAGAGAATTAAATGAAATCACGGTCGCATCTTTATTATTTCTTCTGCTTTTAAAAATGTATGCAAACATGTGAAAATATCGCTGTGTCATTTGTTAAACTAGTTTTTCCTGCAGTAATTCCATTTAAATTCATCTATTCTACAAAAAGTAGTGTTCAAAACGTCCAAATTATGCAACATACGCACCACTTGATTATGAATAAACATGGCTATTTTATATAATAACTTTCAACAACCATTCGTGCAATCGCCAGCAATTTTCATTTCGTAATTCTTCCATTCAAACAACATGGCTTGATGCTAATATCATAGTTTCATCAAATTTGTAACAGACAGTTATCAGTTGAACATGTGGTACCTTCATAGGCTTAATGTAAAATACCTGCAAATATTACATTGTATCAACTACGCATGGAGCTATCTTCATGATATAAGTTATGAGCATATAAAGGGTAACTATCTATTCAAGATGATGAAAGCAAGTCACGCATGCATAGCTAAGAGCTCAAATTTTGTAGAGGTAGGAATGTGACATAAGCTCTTTAATTGAGGGGCGTAGTTTCTTCCTTCGCGTGGTAATGGAAGACTAATTACAATCAATCATCAATGTTAAATTTAACAGTTGTAAAGAATAACATGGGATTTGCATTACATATAAACACAATGTGGAATAGGCCAACACTTATTTAATGTTGCAATGAATAAGTTTCCCTTGTATACATTATCGGGATCAAAGAGGGACATAGGGTAAGTTAACTCCCGTCAACGCATTTGCCCCCAGATGCCTCACACATTAGAACTGTACAAAATGTAAAGTGTTTATTCTGAGACTTAACTTTTAACCAATTTTCATGCTTAAATCTAGGAGTTCTATACACTAAAACACTAGTGTCGCTTGGTACTTCGATCCGGGGAGTCTCAACAAGGCTTTGGCCAATGGAACGAATTAGGTTTCCTTAGCCAGTACTGGATCCCATCGTTAAACAAGTTTAATTTAGCAACCGAACGTGACCGTATAATCCCCTCTTTTTACGCAAGACTTATGCTGGGTCCTATTCAAGGATTAAATAAACCCCTTGTCACATAGAGTTTGCTAAAGTCATAGAGTTTCCAAAGACTATGCCCCTAAACCCCACCAACTGAATCCTTTTAAAGATTTTTCCTTTTTTTTTTACGAAGGTGTTATATGTGTGTCACCCTAGCATAATTGGTCCCGCTTTCGTCCAGAGGCGGTATACATACCAATATAATCTCTCTTACAGTATTCACCCTTTGGTGGTAACTAAGGAAATCATGATGAAACCCGATTTCTCACCAATTGATTCGGTCACAGCATAAAAACTGGTGCAATGTTACTTAACGTCGTTGGCCCGTCTTCAATGAACTTCAAAGGGAAAAATTCACTCTCAGGCTGTAAAACTCCAAACTAATATCCAGGTAACTCACTGCAACCACAATGTGATTAATTAATTGAGTCAACAAATTTTGAGTTAAAATCATTCAAAAATGGAAAGAATATGTATCTTTCCAAATAGGAAAAATAAAATGCGTTTAAAAGTCCGTCGTTAAGGCTTACTCCTTAAACTAACAGTAAGTAGATAGCAGTAGGAACCTTACAGTATAGTCCGGTCAAATTGAACGAATGCTTTGTACTGGCGTTGAAATCTTACGGTATTGATATATATATATATATATATATATATATATATATATATATATATATATATATATATATATATATATATATATATATATATATATATATTTCAAAGTGATGTTGTCGAAGTGCCGACTTGTGATCTTAAAAGTAGACTGCATATGACGAAAAGTGCGAGTGTAATAACAGAGTTTATTCGTTTCTTGTCACATGCGCAAATTCACCAAATCGTTGGGATAAATGCATCACACAGCACATCCTCGAAAATGTGAGTTTTCATGAGGAATTTTACAAATCAAATTTTAACTGATTCCAAACATGAGAGATATTGCCACGTGTCATATGTGTTTTACACAGGTGCACTGCATGTACAAGGCTTTGTACAGACATTTTTGGCAACGGTTGGGAAGTGTGATCCTTATTCTAATGTAAGCGCTACCATCGCTTCGCGTTCAGAAAATTTTAACACAAATAGTTACCCCTCCCCCCCCCCCCCGACCACCGCTTTGACATTTCCTAGGCCTCTGTGTAGAATCTAAGCAACTGTTATTTTGTTATTTTAGCTTTCTTTTGTAAAACTTAATCATTTCAATCAAACATTGCACATTTTTTCAGGAAATCTACACAAAAATGTACCTTTTCTGATTTTTCTTTCAAAACTTTGGGTAGTGTACAGACAGCCCTACCAGAACTAATGATTGTTGGCCTAATGCCATATGTTAATGATATTACATTTATTTATATATCAATGTGTGGAGCCCACAAAAGTTGACGTTTATCGCACCGAAATATCACCGCAACATCAAACTTTGTCAAGGTTAGGAAGGTAGAACCCAAGTTTTTGACCTCTTTCAAGGTCAAAGTCACTGATCCAGATATTTAACCTTTTTAAAGGTCACGAGGTTATTGAAATGATGCCATAGAAGTTTGTCGTCGTTCGCATATCGACATAGACAGTTACGCTATTTTCTTCTTCTTCTTCTTGCACAGTACGGTGAAACATCCAGTTAAGGACAATAGTACACCACGTATGCGCCGTGCAGTCGGTCAAGCCCTCAGTGAATTGATGATAAAGTCGAAGGGCTTAGGTGACAACTAACCCCCTCGATAAGGCTGCTAGGAAGGCCATTCCAATCTCGAATTGTGTTTGGGATAAAGCTGTATTTAAAGCAATTTGTCCTAGCATGGGGGGCGGTAGTGCATAGCATGCATATTACGAGTTATACGGGTTGGTTTACAAAGACAAGACAAACAGATATTTGCATGACCGTAGATACCTTTAGCTAGGATTTGAAGCCTACAACGCCTACTGCGATCGGATAGAGTCCCAAGACAAAGATCATTCAAAAAGGTAAACATCGAACCAACTTCACGGGAGTACTCATTGGCTATAATAATAGACCTAGGACCTTCTTTCCTTTATTACAAACAGACTGAATGTGATTACCCCAGTTGAAATTTTTAGTAATGGTCACCCCAAATACCTAATAGAGTCCACCCTGGTCAGATTAGCCCCATGGAGAGTATGCTTAAAAATTTGGGGATTATGCTTCTTAGTAACAGACAACATCACACTTTGCCGGATGAATTCTCATGCCCCAGGTTTTGGCCCATTGGGCCAGATGAGTAATGTCTCTCTGCAGTTCGTTGCAGTCATTGTGATTTTCAATGACTCTATAACAAACACAATCGTCCGCAAAAAGCCTAAATTCAGAAGAAGCAGCCTCGACAATATCGTTAATGTATGGCATAGAGGGAACTGGTCCTAGTACAGACCCTTGCGGAACACCAGAAATAACCGGAGCAGGAGCTGATTTTGTGCCATTTACCACAACAGATTGAGAACGATCAGAAAGAAAGTTATCCACCCAATTTATGACTTGCCTAAAGACCCCTAAAGAATATAACTTTGCCTTAAAGGGGCTCATTGAGGTGATATCGATAACTCGGTGCAAGTGTTTAAGGGTACTACTATTTGAAAATGCTTATAATAAACATGATTAGAAAAGTTTTACATCCAATAGTTACGAAAAAAGTCAAAATTTTGAATTTTGATGTGTCCTGACTTGTAACGGTTTTGTGCATGATTTGAAAAAGTGTCTGGTCACAAATTTTTGAAAACCAAATTGAGCTGTTAAGTTACCCACTCATGAACCATTTCTTTGTATGTAGGATATGGGGATAGTCCTAGTTTGACCATTTGTCATTGATATGTGAAGAAAACTTAACACATTTGGAAAAATTTGTTGAATTTCATGAACCAACTCAATGAGCCACTTTAAGAAGTTCATGTGGAACAGTGTCAAAAGCTTTCTCGAAGTCTAAAATGAAGACGTCAACCTGTTTGTTATTATCCAAGACCGAGGCCCAATCATTGATAACAGTCACCAACTACGTATCACAACTGTGATCTTTCTGAAAGCATGCTGTTTCGTGGAAAGGATATTATTCACTTCATAGTGATCCATCAAATTTGAGCAGATGATATGCTCCAATAATTTACAGCAAATACAAGTCAGAGAGACAGGGCGATAGTTGGATGGTAGGGAGCTGTCATTTTTCTTAAAAATCGGGCAAACATTTGCACTTTTCCAGTCCCTGGGAAAATGACCACTAGTAAATGACTGTTGGAAAAGGTGACTGGTCATCAGGTGCCAGGTCAGTCGCACCTCCCTGAGAACCCATGGGTGAATGCTGTCAGGCCACATGGCTTTACTAACCTTTAGTTTTTCAACAACTTTTCGAGCCCGAAGGTGGAGATAGAAATGTCACTCATTCTACTACAATTAGGTCTCCGAAGAGGTACAGAATCAATGTGCTCTCTCTTGAAAACACTGCTGAACTGACTATTTAGGGCCTCAGCCTTTTCTTCATCACTGTTGGCAAATTTACCATCTAGTGTCTGTAAAGGGGGAATGTTACGGTTATCCTTCCTCTGACCATTAATATACTTCCATATACTTTTTGCCAAAACCAGTTCCCTTAGCCAGGGTGGACCTTTTACGAAGGCAAGTCGAACTGGACCTTAAAATTAAACTTTGGACCCCTACCATACTGCGTGGGAAGGGAACCATACCGGCATACACTGGGAGGTATCGACGCATGTATGCTTCATCATATCTTAACGAACTTTTGTCATGACCCCTTCCATTGGCCACGTGGGAGGCAAGTCGAAAATGAATCTTACAATTTGCTTTACGGAACATGGGAAAACCAGCTTTTTAAACTGAGGACCTTCACTGTAACTTTTGAAAGTTGTGGAAAGGGGACAACACCTTGGCACACACTCGCTCGAGGGTGTCCATGCATGTGTCCTCCATCACATAATAACGAACTTTTGGAATGGCACCCTCTCCTTGTTAAGGGTTCCATCTTTAAAAAAAATCCTCGATTACCTCCCCGGAGTTCAAGCATCCAATCACTTTAGGTTCCTTCAGATTTCCATCCCACCGTTGGATATTAGTTTCTGCATAATTTGCGGTGTGAGCACGTTATGAGATGATACAACTTATGCATCAAGAGAAAGTAAACACATCATTGGGTCCATACTATGGATCCGTCTTTGAAGGGGGGGTTAGTCGGTGCCACTATCTAAGGTGAGCGCCACTATCAGTTGGCGAGGAGCATACAAAAGAAATTTAGGCCAAAAATATCCCCGAGATCACTGGAAATGGCCCTTTCTGGGTTATATACTGTAACGTGATATCATACCAACTGTCGGAAGCGTATTTCATAAAACGGTAGAAAGTCCTATCGTAAAACGTATAGAAAAGTTTAATTTTTCTTATTTAAACGCTTTAAACGGGGGATTGAGTCTCTGAATCGAGTGAAAAGAAAATCATTGAGCAGCGGCGTAGCTCGGGGGGGGGGGGGGGAACACCCAAATTTTTCCGAATATTTGATTTAGGTGTGAGCACCATTTCTCTGGGGACGTGATTTGTGGCGCGCGGGCCGATTTTTCCCCTTATTCAGCAGAGTTTTGAAAATATGGAGCTTGTATTGGAGATAATTTTGTATTCTGGGTTCCCTAGATAAGGAAATGTGAATAACTGAAGAATATGTATTCCTTATTGCAAGTCTATAGCGTTGTAGTTGCCGGTATTACTAAATGAGTCTGGTGATTTTGTATTTCCTTGTAATGGCCATTTGAGGAGATTTTAGGCATTCAAAAGTTAGCATCCCAAGTATGATAAATGGTTCGTAAGGCACCTGATTACCCCTTAAACCCATTTCCCTTTGTTTAAAACCCCAATAATAATAATAAAAAAAAAAAAAACAGCAGGTTGCTCAGTGATCAGAAAATTATAGCATAAAATGTACCAACTATCGTTAGATAAAATGGTCTTGACTCTTTTCCATGAAATGCAATGGAACTTAAAATATGCTAATGTTTCTCTATTGTGACTCTTTAAAGTTGGATAAATTCAAGATTCGCAGAATTGATGAAACTGTCTATATGGCTGCCCGAATTCTCGATCATAAATGATTGTACTCGTTACATCTTTTGCACTATAAATGGCAAACTATTGTTCACCGCACCTGACCTCCGTTACTGCCCCCATTTCCTACGTCTATGCCGGCCGGGAACGATTCTAAGGGATGGGCCATTCTCCTTTTAATTTTGGGGGACAAGTGTCTTAACATGCAATCCGGTACCACAGACGCTACTTTTTGAAGTAAAATTTGGAAACTGAAAAATTTGCGTATTTTTAGGAGTTAAAAAATGGCTCCATTGAGGGGCGGTGTGGAGAAAATCTTTCCCCTTTGAAAATTTTTGGACGGAGAAAATGGGTGTCCTTACATGCACTCTCGTGCCAAATACTCTACTTTTTTAAGTCAAATTTGTGGTACTAAAGTAGGTATTTTTAACATCTAAAATTGGTATCCGTGAGGGGCAATGGTCCATTCCCCCGTCCGCCTACGCCAGTGAATACAGTCTTGGCTATGGGCCTGACCATAAAAATGACAAACGGTGAAATGGTCACAAAACTAATTAATGGATAAAATGTACCACTTCCATTGGATGAAACTCATCAATAAACACTACAAAATGAGTTTGACCATATGCAATGTTGTTGGATAAATTAGACAGGAAAAACGTTACTTCCTCGAAAAACTGTAGAAAGTTGAAAGTTAACCTTTACATTTCTCCGCAATAGGCATATATATATTTTCTTCTAATCGCCGAATAGCGTACAGTGAAAGCTAGGGCTACTAAGTTAATGTTCGTCTTAAACACACTTTGCCCAATGTACAGTCAGCAGATTTTACCTTCGAATTTCATTTGGGGGAAAGCAGTAGCCTACCAAGGCGTTTGACTGAGTAGGGGAGGGGTGGGGGCTCTAGTCCGTCTGCAACTCAGAGGCGTAAATCTGGTTTATGGATTGGAGCTAAAATTTTCGAGCAGCCGGAATCTCGGATCGTTCCCGGCCCAGACTGTACTCGTCTATGTTAGCGATGCACTCACACGAACGCAAGCACACCGTATTCACATATTCAGTATTACCGTGACCAGGCTACTCTCGCTGCATTTGGCAGTGTGTAATAAGAGCTTGTTTGAATTTTATATCAATCAAAGAGCAGTGTACCCAGTGAGACTTGATTTAAGTAGTGAGGGTAAAAATGTCATGGTTTGAGGTGATGATCGACCCCAGGAGCAGTCATTCCAAATTAGTGTATCTAGTTTTATGATTGGCTGTTGAGAGTCACATGACACTGTTTTTCTCTTCAAATGTGAAATTTACTGGAAATAACTGCTTGGTTTACCGTAAATATGCAATAGTTACATACATCATCATGTAATATGAAAGACACTTTGAAGAGAAATAAGACGAAAATTGTGCTTTTTAGCTTTTTCTTCAATATAAGTTTGGGGGGACTGCTCTTTACCTATTAAAGGTCAGATACTCTAAACCCAGTCAATCCCTAATTCTTCTAAATAAATTAAGTTGTCTGTTGCACGTTTCATTTTCATGCGACCGAACTTGCTCGTAAGTTCGGTCGCATGAAAATGGGTCGCGCGTCTCAGTGCTTGCAACTCCAATCTTGGACAACTTGTTGGAACACCCCGCTCCCCCTTCAACCCCGGCACACCTGCCATTCTTCTTGTGGCAACATTGGTAGGGCGAATGGGTTTTTCATGTTAGCCTCCTTTTATTAAACTGAAATGACGAATAATGTGAAAAGTGTTCCAACAGTTTTGTCCAAGATTGTAGTTGCAAAGCATACCACACTCAGTGTGCAACGTATCTGGACAATCCCGTGGCAATGCGTTGGGCATGGGTTTATCGAGTCGCATGGTGTGGATGTAGCTTTGTTCGCGGATGTCGAACGAGGACAGGGCCTAACAAGTATCTAACTTCACACCGGTGTTGTGAAATGGAACGGACGAGGGAAACTTTGAAGTTTGACTGGTCCTTTTTGCCCTCAAGACTGAGGGACAAATTGCTACCCTTTCAGCTTAAAGGTGTACAATATGCAATTGAAAAACATGGCCGGTATGTGTTTCTCGCCATTTTGTAGGCAACTTTTCTTCCCGGCTAAACAATCACAAAAGACGAGGCCGCAAGAAGGTTAACGTTAACTTTAGTTTTAACTTACAGTAAGTTAGGCTACTGTATTCACGTAATCACGTTACAACTTACAGTCCTATACTTTAGCCTAGCCTATATACTATAGGCTAGTAAGTTATCATGAGTCGATCACTATCATGCTTTCGGACCAAGTCGTCCCCAAACCAACTCGTCCCCAACCAACTCGTCCCCAAGCCAGCTCGTCCCCAAGCCAACTCGTCTCCAAACCAGCTCGTCCCCAAGCCAAGTCGTCCCCAAGCCAAGTCGGCCCCAATATGAGACATTAGTGGGAAATAAATTTAGCTTAGCCTATCTCATTTCAAGAGACCAGCTAACACCAACTTTGCATTTGTTTTTGGTTTGTTCATTATTTTTTTCCTCCCTTTTGCTAGTTAAAAGCACGGCTGGAAAAAAACCGGCAATATGGGAAGCTCATTGCCGGGAAATCCAACCCACTCGCGGGAAATTTGCTCAAAGGACTTTTAAAATGGGTGTCGGGCTGATCATCGTATTGTTAGAATAAGTCAATAAAAGCTCCTTGTTAGCTTTCATTCTAAAAATTTCAACACATTCTGCACTCCCCAACTTGAACTACCAGAGAATATTTTAAAGTTTTTCGTTCATTTATACAAGCAAATTTAATTGGGATATCCAGGGAATAAACTACAACTTCCAAGCACTACGAAGAGAAACAGCGTGATGCTGCCATGAGTGGGTCAATTAGTACCGTACACTAAGCTTTCACGGTAAACCGGTTATATTACCGATACCGGTAATAACCGGTTACGGTTCGGTTCAATTATTGCCTTGAAGAATAATCGAAAAAATCGGTAATATCGTAGGAATCGAAAATAATCGTGAATAATTGTGAAATAATCGTAAAAATGTAAGTTACAGCACTATCTCGTCCTAGTTGACAGTACAACTCATCGGCGGCGGGGTCCTTTGTGTTTCCATGAGAGTAGATCATTTACGATGTGTTTTGCATGGTTACCGGGGTGATCGCGCGCCATCATATTACCTGTCCCAAATCTACTACCCAAATCTTTGAAAATATCGCATGCAAAAAGAATCACTTCATTTACATGATTCCCCCGATAATGGACTAATATTTTTGGCCAATTTGGTAAGCGTTCTCCTAGTCTGAGAATGAAGAGAGTCCTTAGAAATTATGTTTAAGTTGGAGAGTCGTTTGCACTTCGTTTTCTGAAGTTGAAATTTTCATCGGCGTGCGGCCCGAATTTGCTATCGTCACGTAGTGTGCTACAATACTGCTCACATGTGTGTTCGCAGCAATATGTACATCACTTCTTGCACGCAAGCTGTCTGACAGTGATTAATAGTAACGTTTTACGCAGAAACTTGCAGATATCACCCCGCCCAGCTTGCAAAGACAGTGCCCGTAACGTTCGGCACGTAAACTGAGCCTAGCATGTGTGCGGTCTTTCATTTCATACGGTATGCAACCTCGAGTAAAATGACAAAAAAAAAAAAAAAACACACCTCAAAAATTACACAATGATTAAGGCTTAGCATGTCACTTGTACCCAAATCAACACTTTGCCGCTATGTGTAAAGTACTAAGATATCACTGTAATGACACCGAAAATATTCACGATTTTTTAGACAGGCCATTACATACACGTTTGGTAGACCCAGAGTGGCATTCGTGCATACTACGAATATTACGAATGAAAGCTATGTCAGCATGCCCGGATGTCAACACGAGACTAGCTGCGTAAGAACGTTAATAGCCGTTTAGTGATATAGGCATTGGAGAGTAGAATTTTTCTTACTTGGCTCTAGTGACTCTTGTCTGTTGAGATTGTCATTTTTTATTTGAAACAAAAGAGACGATAAAACCTTGTGACATGTGAAGTATTATTGAACTTGTGAATGTGATCTCGGAAAATATCATGGATGTACTATGGAACATGCCTCACAAAATGTTGTCATGTTTTAGTCACCATAACACCGGGTATGGCGATTAGGTACCTAGTTCCTATTTTTGTACACGCGTGCAAATACTAATACAGTTTATACAACATGAGCTGTAATGCGCAGCTTCCAAGTTTTCGGTCAAGCGATCTGTACTGTGCAGATAGGGTTCTCCAAAATCTAATGCCTGCATTTTTTGGCTATTTTATCGTACAGTATTTTTCAGGGCTCAAAGTCATCTTGGTTCGCTGGTACAGCCGAAGTTTCTGTCAACAAGCCGTCTCGAAATTATCCATACGTAATGCTTTTTCTAATTCGTTGTAACTCAAATACCATCGGGCATATCACAGTAATTTGATTGATTTTAACATATATATTCTACCTTAAAGTCCCCGCCATTTATTTATTAAGGAAGTGCATCGGGCTGTTTCATTAACAAATTTCTAATATTTATAAAAAGGACAAAGATTTGGGAAACCCTACATCGATCGCCTAGAAGAACGCTCAGTGTAAAGACGTCACATCAACTGACACGAAATTAACCAATCAGAACACAAGTGCAATTGTATTCTCTGTTCGGTAGCAATCCTCATTTATAAATGGTAGTATGTACACAACATCTCTCATAATTGTTCGCGATAGCTTCGCGAAAAGATCGAGGGTGAATGTGTGGCTTACGGTAGTACATTATACAGGAAGTTGCCACGTGGCCAACAGCCACGTGGAAGCAAGCTGTACATAAATGTATGTACTTATTTGCATTACATTCGTGGCTAACTGGAGTGCACCACTTGCGTTATTTTAGTATGGCTTATACTACCGTCCCTACGGACATGCGTAGTTTTGTCGATCCCTGATGTTGAAATCGGGCGACCCGTGTAAATCCCGATGGTCCATGTAACTCTCATTGAAAGGTTTTAGAATGATCGTTGAATGAAAGCAAGCATAATTTTAGGACTTCAAACGAATAATGAAGGGATGTAACACTTTGGTGTACAGCAGGTTCTACCGTAAAAGTTCAATGCTTTTGCTTTATTAGCCAAGCAAAAAATTTTAGGGCTCAGTTTGTTGTAGAGCAGACCCGCGCACGTAGGGGAAAAACACGGACAATAAGCGCAGTCGGATTGTTGGCGGGTTTAAGCACTGATGGAGAGCTAGCCAGCGGGAGGGCCAGGGCGGGGATTATAAACAAAAAATTCAGTTTCCGTTCCTGATTTCCATACATTGCGGGCACATATTTCATGAACATTATGTGAAGTTTATATAGCTGAGCCCGAGAGCATAAATAAAAAGGGTTCTTTGCTTTTGATAAATTGTAGTATAATTACCAGTCAAGTACCGCAACTGAGGCATCCAGTTCTGCTGGCTTTTGGATACAAAGATGCTTGCTACAGCACATATGTCAACTTAGGAACTTAATGTAATATTTGCGGGGAAAAAACCGGTTATAATCGAAGTACGATTATTAGACGTCCGATTATACCGGTTATGTTTTTTTGGAATACCGTGAAAGCTTACCGTACACTGTGTATATTCTGCATGTTTTGTACACAGTCTGTGCTGATAAAACAACCAATCAGAATGCGCGACATTTTCTTCGGCCGAGCTGGCTGACGAATCTACACTGAGTTATAACAGATGAATGAATGCACGTGGTTGAAAGTTCGCTGTGTGTAGTACATCTGAAGTGATAATGCATGTAGCCACAGTATGAAGGAATCTCCCTGTTCTTAAAAATAAGAGGCGTGTTATTCTCCTTTGTTTCAACAAATTGGTGCTCAAAAATCAGTAGTCGGGCCACATGTGTAATTGGTTTTTGATGGTGCAGGTGAATATCGTGAGCGTTTGATAGAGCGGGTAGTCATTAGCGGGAATAGCGGAGAAGTTTGGTTCAAGAATATGCCAAGTATATAGACCTAGCCTTTATGCGTATTGTAGGCCTAAATGATTTCTTGAATGATTATGTTTTGCCCCTTTGTGAAGCCTGAGTAACGGACACATTTTACACAACACAGTGACAAAGTTTGTCCCATCCTCATTGCATAGCTGTATTAAACAAACATATTGCCATTCTGTCAGGCTATTCGGGGCGACCAATGAGAGAGCTACATTTGGGCTATTTGCTTTCATTTGTGCAGCACAGTAAAGAACGTGATAGCGACGTAGTACTGTAGTAGCAGCGGTGACTTGCTGCAGTTTGTGAAGGAGTGTTTTATGTATGCACTCAACAGTAGTAGTTGCTGAGCTGAACGCGACGGCGCTCAATGGACAAGTTGCTTGGCTAGAAAGTTAATTAGTTTGTTTGACAGAAGAGAAGAGTAGGACAAACTTTGAAGGAAGGAGAGATTTGGTAATGGAATTCAACTTTATTTCGTTCGAAATCTACATAATTTGAAAGCTTTACATTAGCAGTTAATGCACAAACAAGTTTCATTCCCTTGCTTGAATTCATGATTAAGACGGACTCAACAAAATCGTGTCCAAAGCTATCAAAAAACCCGATGGGCTACATAATTTTCCCGCCACGGCGTTCATTCATCAGGGGCTTTCAGGGCCAGGAAGGGCCGTTTCCTGCAATCTGAGAGGCTTCATTTTTCAAAAATTTTTCTGTACGCTTCGCGCGAACCCATGGTTGCACTCCGCTTAGATAGTAAATAATTACAATCACACGGGAAATAATTCTTTCATTGCCGGGAAATTTCGGTTTTTTCCAGCCGTGGTTAAAAGGGAGATTTTGTGACACATATTTTTTTTAATTTTTGAAGCCATGATTTATGCATATATAGAGAATGACAAGTGGTTTAAAATATAGCATGATAACTTTATTGTTGCAATTTGTCTATCCATCACAACCAATAACATATATGTTTTTGGAGTTTGATAACATATATTTTAAACACAACTGCATGGGGACATATTTTTAGTTTGGCAAACATAATTAGTCTTGCAAATAAATGTTTTGGCAAAAGTAATGTTTCTTGCAGATTTATATTGCAAACTTATTTTTCTTGAAAATATATATTTCTGGTTGGAAGAATATTTTTGTTGCAAATATAATTTTGTGGCGAACATGGTAACTTTTTCAAGAAAGAGATGTTTTCTTGCAAATATATTTTGGTGTAAACATAATTTTTTTTACGAATATATTTCAAGTGTTGGAAAATAATATTCTTCTAAATATATATTTTAGAGCAAACATATATTTTTGTTGGGCATATATTTAATTGCAAATATATATCATGTTAAGAACATACTCTTTCTACTATTGTATTTTGTTGCAAATTTGTTTTACAAGTAAAGGCCTAATGTTTGGTGCTACTAAATAAATTTCATGTTTTGTCTCATAAATATTTCAGTTTTGATAATGTTTGGTTGGTAATATATTCCCCCAGTTTCTCGCGCCATAAAAATCACACCATTTTTCATATTGGGGACAAGTTGATTTGAGGACGACTTGGCTTGGGGACGAGTTGGTTTGGGGACGAGTTGGCCTGGAGACGACTTGGCTTGGGGACGAGTTGGCTTGGGGACGAGTTGGCTTGGGGACGACTTGGCTTGGGGACGAGTTGGTTGGGGACGAGTTGGTTTGGGGAAGACTTACCATAACATAACAGGTTAAAGGGCAAAGGAGGGCTGTAAAGGCCCCATAAGATGCCCTGTAATCCAAAAAAACCCCCAAAACAAAGCAAACCACCAACACCTAAAGAGCCCAGAAAGATTAGATTCTACCACAGTCATGGAAAAACTTGTCAATATTAACCTTAAAAGCGTGCACTGATGTGGAGTTAACAACCCACTCAGGCAGGCTATTCCACTCACTAACAACCCTATGAGAGAAACTGAACTTCCTAATGTCAAGTCTAGCAAAAGACTTTTCAAGCTTTTTGCAATGGCCTCTAACCCGAGGATTACTCTGGACCTTTAAATAACTGCAAGCTAACAAAGGATTCCCTTCAGATAGAAATTTGTATACCTGGAGCATGTCCCCCCTAATCCTTCTCAGCTCCAAAGTGGTAAGCCCAAGCAGCTTAAGCCTTTGGGAATAAGGTAGATTTTTAACCTCAGGTATGAGTCAGGTAGCTCTCTTCTGAACTTGCTCTAAAAGCAATTTGTCCTTTTCAAAGAAGGGACTCCAGGCCTGTGCAGCATAGTCGAGATGGGGTCGAACCAGCTGCTTATACAAATTTAGCACAATTTCTTTACTAAAACTCTTAAAATTCCTCCTGATCAACCCAAGCACCCTATTTGCCCTTGCAGCAGTAGCTGCACACTGCCTAGATGACTTTAAATCTCCTGTAATAACTACACCAAGGTCTTTCTCAGAAGTCACTTTGTTCAAATTAGTACCATTCATAGTATAATCATGGTGGGGATTCTTAGAACCAAAGTGGAGGACTTTGCACTTATCAGCATTAAAAGACATTTGCCAAGTCTGAGACCATGAAAATAACCTATCCAGATCTTTCTGAAGCAATAAAGAATCATCCTTTCCTCCAACCTTCCTATAGAGCTTTGTATCATCAGCAAACTTACTTATACTGGAAGTGATAGAGCTATCAATATCATTTATGAAAATTAAGAAAAGAAGTGGGCCAAGAACAGAACCTTGTGGTACACCACTTGAGACTTCTTTCCAGGAAGAAAAATTTCCATTGACAACTCTCTGAGACCTACCATTGAGCCACGAATTGATCCACTGAGTGCACTTGCCAATGATGCCTAACCTATGCAATTTTACCATGAGTCTACCTAGAGGTACTTTGTCAAAAGCTTTTTGGAAGTCAAGGTAAATGACATCCACGCTGGAACCTGAATCGAGAGACAAAGAAACATCCTCAAGAAAGCTTAGCAAATTTGTAACACAAGATCTACTGGGTAGGAAACCATGCTGAGTTAGATTGAGTAACCCATTATCTTAGAGATGCTTAAGCAAACAGTCCTTGATTAAGGATTCCATAATTTTGCACACAACACTAGTTAAACTGACTGGCCTGTAATTACAAGGTGAACTGCGATGCCCCTTTTTAAAAAAAACTTGGCCTGCTTCTACTATCATGAGTCGATCACTGTCTTCTAAACGCCATGGAAGCGAGTAGGTGGGATGTGATTGCGATACTAGAATAACTTGCAATGCAAATTCTTCAGATAACATCAAAACCAATTACTTGTCATCATGTTTTAGATTTTTAAAGCAAAAATGGTAGTTATGGTCAGATTTTCAAGTTTCAGCAAAAGTTTGAACCAGAAATTTGCAAAAATCAGTAAAAATGATGATGAGAATGTATCTCATGGAGTTTTAAAGGCAGTCATTCGTCACCCTAAACTACAGTTTCAGTATGCATATATCAAAACTCTCAATTGGTACAGCTCTTTGATTGGCATCACATTCAAATAATGCATCATAGCTAAATTACACAGCATGGGCACTGAGGGTGTCTTGATTACACATTATGGACTTGTATGGCCACTGGGACAAGCCATGAAGCAACAAACTAGGATTGTGTCTGGTTAAAGATGAGTTTTAGATAAATGTGGGAAGGGCTAGAAGTAAGTAGGTTGGGAGAATTGGAACTGTTTGGGATGATGAAAATATGCCTTTAAGTAG
Source organism: Holothuria scabra (assembly GCA_037179385.1). Classification (NCBI taxonomy): domain Eukaryota; kingdom Metazoa; phylum Echinodermata; class Holothuroidea; order Aspidochirotida; family Holothuriidae; genus Holothuria; species Holothuria scabra. Next base: position 41,523,655 of record CM074187.1, on the reverse strand, counting down.
GGATTCTGATAGATAGGAGATTTTTTGTATCATTATGTCAAACTCTGACCATAAAAATAGTAATTTGTAGGATTTTATTTGTTTGTTTTATGAAGTGATCGACTCATGATTAGGCCCCTACTTCATAAGCATTGCTACTTGCACTGCCTCCTACATTTCAAGATTCATTTTCTACAAATTACTTAGTCCAAACAACACCAAAATGTAGCACAAAGAAGAAGACAGATTACAAAATATTACATTCAAATTTTATCGATTTTTGTAGATGTTTTCATATTTTTGTGGTAAGAACTTTATTAGGTGATCGACTCATGATAATCCTAGTATACTTACTAATACTAGGCTAATGCTAGCCATAGACCTTATGCCATTTAACTGCAAGAGTACACTGTGGGAAGGATTTTTTTGTTACTGTTTCAGTTCACAATTATGACACTATTATGAAAATGGCATTTCTGCTTCTGCTTTTGCTTGATACTGAGCAAATGCCATAGGCTTGTTATCACGCACAGGTCAGTGTGGAAGGGAATATAGGCTAGGCTACCTAGCCTACCGTTAAATCTTAAAGGTGAATTTCCATGGTAAGGATTCACTTCTGTTGTCATTCATGAAATTAGGCCTAGGCTATCTTTTTAATTGGCATACCGTCGATGTCAATTATCTTATATGATAATTGACATACAAATGGGTTAAATCAATGCAGCGTCAAGTGCTTGATGATCTACAATCTTATTCCTATTTTTTAGGGTACAATTAAAGATTATCCTGCCTTGCGGAAGGTTAATTGTTAAATGGAGTCAGCTGGGTCATGGTGACTAATTCAAGCATTTTCAAAGTATTAGAGCCAACTTAGAGCTGAATCCACCCTCAAATATCTTGACAGCTGCTGCCTTCAGTCAGGCCTAAAGTAGGCTAAGCTCTGCGGCTCTAATTTAGAATCCGTGCCCCGAACTTGCGTCACAACTTTAGGGTTAGGGGTTACGTATGCATAGTAATAGGGTACGTACGCATACAGGGAATAATATATCCAGTGTTGCATCGCAATTTGCTACACAAACAGGCCAAGTTGCTACACAAATGAAAGATTGTGTACTTTTTTGTGAGCATAACCCATGCATTTTCAAAAACAATGTGTGAAAACCTCAAAAATCTTCAAAACTGAGCATGCAAAATTTGAATGCTAAATTATTCCCTGGCATAGTAATAAGGTTAGGGTTATACGTACGCATAGTAATAAGGGTAGGATTACGTACACATGTATAGGGTTAGGGGTGGGCCATATGCAGGTGTACGCATGCATAGGAACTGTATACATAGGGGTATACAGTATAAACCTATACGTATACGTAACCCATACTGTACATATACACTGTCAAGTACATACATACATACTTAGCTTTAGGTGTACGTATATACGTATACCTTTATACTTATAGCCATATGTAATAGTTAGCATTATTAGACAGTACTTTTATTATTTTTAACCCCTCCACTGGCAACGGCGCTCGTAGCGCAGTAGGCAAGCGTGCTGGTCTTCATGCTAGAATCGCTATACAGCTAGGGTCGAGGGTCGGGTCCCGGTACTAACAATGCTTTTCTTTCTTCCACAGCACTTACCATTCACTTCTCTCCACAGCACACACTCATAGCGCTGTTTCCCGAGTGAGGAAAAAAAAAAGGGTTTTTTACTTAAGAAAGGAAAAAAAAAACTTTAAGGTTTCAAGTAGTGTTCAACCAATTATGCTATTATCGATTATGCTATAATTGGTAATACCCGATTACCATATTATTTAACTTAACAATCGGCGTGATGCTGATCACCGATTATTAGAAAGAGGGAAGTCACATGTTTGTCACTTTAGTACCTGCCCCTTGCTTCGTGCGTATCATATTACCATAACCAGTTCAGGATGGAAATATTGGGAATAGTTCTGTTCATTTCACGGACGGGATATCATTTTTCTAGGCGAAATATTTTCACTTCGAGAGTGGAGATACAAATCAACCTTTAATTCTGTACAATTGTTTGCATGTCACTTCTGTCATTTTTAAAAAAAAATCTACAACTGAAATGCACGTAAGTCCCAACCCCAAAAAATCCACGTACGCTGAGATTTTTGATGCTGTTTCTAAGTGAACTTAGCACAGCGCTCGCCCGGCTTTGCTAGCTGGCATTACAAGCGCGATTGTCGTAACACAAACTCAACGTGGAAATTTGTCTTGAGACCGAGTATTTTCACATACTAAATCACATACGTGAAGGTGCGAGTTGTGATTGGCTGCCTAGAATCAACCCAATTGAACCAATCACGAAGCAGGGGCCAATTTAAATTTTGCAATGGATCTTTTCATATGATGTCGCCGAGCAAAAGATTATGCCTTGTTTGGCGGTAAAAACGGACACGTACTTAAGTCTAGTGCATGCATGGGCCAAGAAATTTGCTGCAAGAGACCATGTGCATTACTGTTTTCGTTTGCAGTGACGTCGTATGACAACATTGCTTAAGTCCTACCATAAATAACATTATGGAAGGAATGCTAGGAATGCCATATGCAAGGTAATAACCACCGAACTTCACAAGATTCTAGGTGCTAAGTGTACAAAATATGTGCACAGATATGTATGCAAAGCTTGGGGATTTGAAAAAAACGGCGAAACACTGCAGCTAGATAGTCTGTACTATGTGTTTTGTGCAGAACAGTTTGTACAGCAACTTACACGGCACTTTCTGCTAGACAGCAAGGAATACACCTTGAATGCACTTCTAAATCGAATTCCAAGTAATACTACCAGGTTATAGCGGAAAACATCAAACGATCATTCTCATGGCAAGGGTAAAATTTACATGTTTGTTATTATCAGTTCATCCCGTTTTGGCGGGAAATTAAAGGATTGAGTGTTTACCAGAATTTTAACGAAATTAAGAGCAAGTTGCAAGTATATTTAGCCCCTTTTTGGTTTCGATGAAAAGAGAAACCTATGCATTCATGATGGCGTGTGTGTGTATGTGCGTGTGTATGTGTGCGTGTGCATGTGTGTGTATGTGTGTGTTTGTGACACTTTTCTTGTTTACACGATATCTTAAAAAGGGAAGATCTTGGTACGCAGATACCCCATACTGAGAGGAAGAACCCTATCTATTTTGGTTGAGCTCAAAGGTCATCTGGGGTCACAGGGGGTCAAAAACCGAAATCCTTGTTTACTCTATATCTCAAGATAGGAAACTTGGATTAATTTGAAACTTGATATGTAGATGCGTTATGATGTAAGGAAGATATCTCATGGTAGGAAACTTGGATTCATTTCAAACTAGCGATATGTTGATGCGTTATGATTTAAGGAAGAACCCCATTTATTGTGGTGGAGGTCAAAGGTCATTTGGGGTCACAGGGGGTCAAAACCCGAAATCCTTGTTTACACTATATCTCAAGGTAGGAAACTTGGATTCATTTCAAACTTGATATGTTGATGCATTATGATGTGAGGAAGAATCCAATCTATTTTGGTGGAGGTCAAAGGTCATTTGGGGTAACATGGGGTCAAACCCTGAAATTCTTGTTCACATGATATATCATGGTAGGAAACTTGGATTAATTTCAAACTTGAGATATGTTGATGCGTTATGATGTAAGGAAGAACCCTATTTATTGTGGTGGAGGACAAGGGTCATTTGGGGTCACATGGGGTCAAACCCAAAAATCTTTGTTTACATGATACCTCATGGTAGGAAACTTGGATTGATTTCAAACTTGATTTGTTGATGTGTTATGATGTGAGGAAGAACCCAATTTATTTTGGTGGAGGTCAAGGGTTATTTGGGGTCATGTGGGGTCAAACCCCAAAATCCTTCTTTACACGATATCTCATGGTAGGGAACTTGGATTCATTTCAAACTTTATATGTAGATGCATTATGATGTAAAGAAGAATCCTATTTATTTTGGTGGAGGACAAGGGTCATTTGGGGTCACATGGGGTCAAACCCAAAAATCTTTGTTTACATGATACCTCATGGTAGGAAACTTTGATTGATTTCAAACTTGATTTGTTGATGTGTTATGATGTGAGGAAGAATCCAATTTATTTTGGTGGAGGTCAAGGGTTATTTGGGGTCATGTGGGGTCAAACCCCAAAATCCTTCTTTACACGATATCTCATGGTAGGAAACTTGGATTCATTTCAAACTTGATTTGTTGATGTGTTATGATGTGAGGAAGAACCCAATTTATTTTGGTGGAGGTCAAAGGTCATTTGGGGTCACAGGGGGTCAAAACCTGAAATCCTTGTTTATACTATATCTCAAGGTAGGAAACTTGGATTCATTTCAAACTTCATATGTTGATGCATTATGATGTGAGGAAGAATCCAATTTAGTTTGGTGGAGGTCAAAGGTCATTTGGGGTCACATGGGGTCAAACCCTGAAATCCTTGTTTACATGATACATCATGGTAGGAAACTTTGATTAATTTCAAACTTGAGATATGGTGATGCGTTATTATGTAAGGAAGAACCCTATCTATTGTGGTGGAGGTCAAGGGTCATTTGGGGTCACATGGGGTCAACCCCTGAAATCCTTGTTTACATGATACATCATGGTAGGAAACTTGGATTCATTTCAAACTTGATTTGTTGATGTGTTATGATGTGAGGAAGAACCCAATTTATTTTGGTGGAGGTCAAAGGTCATTTGGGGTCACATGGGGTCAAACCCTGAAATCCTTGTTTACATGATACATCATGGGAGGAAACTTGGATTCATTTCAAACTTTATATGTAGATGCATTATGATGTAAAGAAGAATCCTGTTTATTATGGTGGAGGTTAAAGGTTATTTGGGGTCAGAAGGGGACAAATGCTGAAAAAATTTTTAACACAATATCTCAAGGTACTGTAGGAAGCTTGGATTGATTTCAAACTTGATATATTCATGCATTACGATGTAAGGAAGAACCCTTTTAATTTTGGTAGAGGTCAAAGTTCATTTGTGGTCATAGGGGTCAAACTCAGAAAACCTTGTTTACACTATATCTCAAGGTAGGAAACTTGGATTCATTTCAAACTTCATATGTTGATGCATTACGATGTAAGTAGCTGGTTGGCAGAATATCTTAAGGCACAGTATGAGATTTGGCTTTTTGAATGTAGAAATATTTTGGTTAAAAGAAAAACCAGTTAATAACGGGTGGAATCAAAGGTCACTTTGGGCCACCAGTTGTTACAAGAAATGTAGCATTTCATTGAAAAGAGCATGTAGGTATCATCGAAACCTCAATGCATTTTTGCATTCTGGTTCCAGTTTGCAAATAATCGGTGGTAGTGATCGGTTGAATGGCAGAATTTTACTGATGCCAATTATTTATCGATAACGGAATAATTGGCCCGATGCCGATTACTTAGCAGATGATCGGTCGAACACTAGTTTCAAGCGCCCTCTTTTGGAAGTTGTGATGTGAGTAAAAATTATGTCTACTTGCGGGCACGGATTCTAAATTAGTACCAGTTCTGCTACTGGGACTCCACTTTCAAATACTGTACATCTTGAAGTTGGAAGTGACTTCGCGTCTGACTCCACCGCAAAGTGTATCTTGAAAGCATCTGCAACTGGGACTCCATTTAAAATAAACCTTATTGTCACGGCGACTCTTACTCCACTTCAGAATATATTTTACTGTCACTGGGACTCTGACTCCACATCAAGATATTTCTTGTCCTTGAATGCATCTGCCACCCTCCACGTTAAGATATATCTTATATATATAGATTATATAGATTAGACTTAATATAGCGAACGATGTGACTAGTCATTCACGTGCACTGTACATGTAATAAAAGAGAGATAATACTATAGGTTGAAAAGGTAAGTCTTTAGTCCAGTTTTAAATTTTGAGGTATTCGAGACACTTCTGAGAGAGAACGGAAGGGAATTCCAGAGTCTAGGACCTGCAACCATAAAGGCACGGTCACCATACGACTTGGAAGTGGTGCGTGGAACTACCAATCGTAATGTGTCACTGTTAGATCTGAGATTGTGAGTGGCATTAAAATCTTTTATCAGCATGTCATTGAGATATTTTGGCCCTTGATTATTTAAGCATTTGTAGACTATTAGCATCAATTTAAACTTTATTCTTTTATCAACTGTAAGCCAGTGCTCAGAAGAAATGTAGGAGGAAACAGGATCATATTTTTTAAGGTTATGTAAGCAACGAACTGCCATGTTTTGTACTATCTGTAATTTAGTTATGTGTACTTTGGGAACACCAATTAAAAGACTGTTTCCATAGTAAAGACATGATGTCACAAAAGCATGCAATACACTCCGAGTGGCTTCTATAGAAAGATACTTTCTAATAGAACGAATGGCTTGCAGATGCATCATAGCTTTTTGACATTGCTTGGTAATATGTAGCTGCATGTCAAGGTGCTCATCTAACCACACCCCTAAATTCCTCACATACGGGACTTTTTGCACCACACACTCTCCTACTCGGATTGAATTCACATGTACTTTGGCTAAACTGGATTTGGAGCCAATTAGCATAAATTCAGTCTTTGAATCATTTATTTTTAGTTTATTTGACAACATCCAAGCTCTCAAATCCCTCACACAGTTTTCAATATCAGCAACTGCTTTCCATTGGTTTGTGTATTGACTGGGGTTAAAAGCTAAGTAAAGTTGGGTGTCATCAGCATACACATGAACTTGGGGTAAATGCTTCTGCATAACAGCAAATAATTGGCTGGCATACAACAAAAAAGTCACGGGACCGTAGCAGCTTCCCTGGGGCACACCATAATGGAGTGGTCGCGATTCAGACATAACACCTGACTGAAGTTGCACACGCTGAGTACGATTCCTAAGATAAGAACTCACCCAGGCAAGTACATCACCAGTGATGCCATAATCTTTTTCCAGTACAATAAGCCCAATAAGTCCTCGGTCACTGCCATTCCCACTCAACTTCAAAATATCTTACTGTTGCTGCCACTCCGACTCAAAGATGTGACAACGGCTCTGACTAGGCTACAAATCAGTGAACTTAAAACATTTTTGACAAAAAAAAATCACTGGGCCATCAAGCCACACAAGTTGTGTTGTTCTCAAAATAAGATGCAAGACACTGGCAAATAAAGCCCTGGAATTGCATCTCACTTCCTGCGACCCTGAATCCACTGTCTGGATGCACCTTCAAAAGTGCTGGGTATTCCATTACTCCTTTCCTAGCCTAGGCTATGGATGTTGTAAGTGCAAGGTGTATACTCTACGAGCTCATGCATTTGAGAGTAGTCCTAGGCTAACAGATTTAATAACTAAATTCAGTGGGCACAATTAAATTTCATGAGTTTGTGTTACTGTTACTAGGGATACACTTGATCTGGAAGTTCTTGCTGGACAGTACAAACTATCTGGCCAGACCCGATTTTCACATTTTATAATACAGCAGGACATAGGCCTATATAACTGAAATCAAGGTCTGAGTATAACAGAAGTACCAGTGATACATAGTGATGATACCTGTACTCCTAATTACAAAGTGGCAGGCTTAGAAACCACCCATTAGGCATCAAAGAGTCAAATTTCAAATTTCATTCATTTTTAGTACATGTCTCTTCAACAGTTACTGGGATTCAGGGTCATCTGTTCAGTGATGGAATAAGTGTATTCCTTTTGCTATCTCTTGTATTAATTTTGATCTCTATCATTAAAGGGACTTTTGATTAGGTTTTGTGTTAGCCTAGTATAAATAAACAGACTCAAATAATTTCTGCAAAAGTTGTGCAATTTATTATCTAAATTAAAATAGTTTGAAAGTCTACAACTTGTAATGGGTGGGGCTGTGGTGCCTGGCAAAATTATTTTAATTTAATAGAGCTAGCTTCTAATAGTATTTTCTATTTTGTTTTTTAAAACTATAATAGACACCATCACACACAAGCTTCCTGTAGTGTGTGTCCCTTCAATTCTCCAAATATACTGTACATGACAACAGTACAATTTTCCAATATTCAAAACAAATGTTTGAAGACTCTGAACTAAAATGGCATTATTATGGGAGCACACTGTGCAGTAGCCATGGTCCTGCTCAAGAATTATGAAGTGGGTGGAAGGATCTTGTTTATTCCCATAACTAACATTCGCAGGGGTCAAGTTGACTATGCCGTTGAAACTGGCTAACCACAAAATAGAAAAATGAAAGAAGTGTGGGGTGGCTCTTCTTTGGAAATTTTTATGCATTTTAGAACCTTGGGTGAAATGCAAAATGGTGTTATTTTTTAAACAAACTCTGGAACATAGTTAATCATACAAGATGGCCAGTAGGAGAGGCATTCCTATCTGACCACTCCAAGCAAAGGCTGATTATCCCCTGACTTTTTCAGGAGGTGGGAGGGCTATTACCCCATCCCCTATCATGCAAGCTACTTCCAGTAGCTATGTAGGCTAATGTAGTCCTTAAACAGGACCATGTACTACCTTTAACGGGAGGACCACTCCATACATGGTCCTTGGCCAAACGCCTCACAAAATCAGAACTACAGCATGTGCGTAACAAGCACAGCATGCAACTCCTCACAGCTTTAAAAATGCACCTACAGTAGATAATTACCATACTTTCCATGAATGATCTTTGTCATCACATTCAACTTTCTTGACTTGTCTTCTTCAAATGGAGATGAGCTAGAAGGTGAAATTTTTTGGTTTAAATTGTGAGTAACAAGTCAATTACAGGTCTTAAGTACTGTACACAGTCTGCCTGCCAGCATGAATGATTGTAAGTGTAAAAAAAAGACACATGCAGAGTACTGTACTGAAGCAATGCAATTTGTCACAAAAAATCAAAAATGGTTTTTTTTTTATTTTTTTGGACTTTGGATAAAAATTGTGCACAATTGAAGGAAGCCATCACCTCTACTAGCTGGAAAATTATTTGGAAATTAATATAATATTAAGAAAATTCTGAAAATTGTCCCAAGAAAGTATTTCAAAATGTGGAAACACTACAAAGCCATAATGATGGAAGAGAGGAAGAGTTTTGCTTTTACTTGAAATTTGGGTTGAACAAGAAATGATCTGGGTGTGGCATGATGTTTTATGGGGGGGGGCAGGTAATGGCTATGGAACTATTGTAATGAGACTTGGAACCAATGAGATCTTTGCAAATGATTGTGAATTCGTTTCATTTACAAGCAAAGGAATCTACTCAATGACAGTACTTTCATCAGACTTGTATAGTAAACCAGAATTGGTTGGTTTAAACTTTGTGTGGAGCCCCCTCCATGTAAAAGTTGATTTGGTTCTCATGAAAAAAATCTAGTTTCAGTGTGAAGAATACAACTAGCAGATGAAATGTCCTCTCTGCCTTGAAAGAGGCGCATTGTGGAAAGTGAATCCCTTTTGATCTCCTCTTCTTCTACCTGGGTCATTCCATGCCAATTCAACAGATGGCCCCCATGTGAACATCCCAGATTTTGATCATTTTCCCATATTATGTTGCAGCATATACAGTACAAAAGGAACAAAGTAAAATTTGGGGGCCCATAGCTTGAGCAGTTTTGAAATTACTGTACAGCATTCCAAAAAGTATTATTGTGCAGTACCATATTTTCATGCCAAATTTTACAAAGTTACAGTATGGGTGAAATGTTGTAATGAATTACATAGACCTTTGTAAATGGCTTATTCTCTTACCCCAAACAGTTTCAATTCTCCTAGCCTACTTACTTAAGTCCCCAGTTCTCTAAAATTCATCTTCATCCATGTACACAATCACAGTTTATTGCTTCAAGGTGAGCAATGTACAATATTGCCTGTATGCTTCAGTAACACCGATATATTCTTCTTTTCTCTCTTCTTTTGCAGATGTCTCATTGGAGATGAGGTAATTCCAATTACTGTATACATATAATCAATTAATACTGTGTTTCAAAGAATGCAATACCTCCAAATATCTGGACGTTTAACTAAGTGTCTTATTTGAAGTAGTACTGTATCACTACTGTATCTTTCAGGCTTGGGAAAACTTCATCTGCTCGTAATCAAAACTAATCAATGATGATTATAATTACTTTCACAAAACTGGTTTATTACAATCATTTACAATTTAATGGAATGGTAAACTGTTTGAAATATTCAAGCCACCCATAAAAAGATTGCTTGATATTCATCACTGATTTCTGAAAGCATCCATAGCCTGGTCCTTTTTAAATTTTTTGTACAAATCAATTTTTAGTTTATTTATTCTTGGCCCAAATACTAAGTACTGTGTACATTGTATAGACTATTCAGAGTGCCCTTCTCGAGTCTCTGTAGTTTCACACAAGAACTGTACTGTCAAAAAGATCACACACTTCATTGACTATCAACTCAAACTGTTTGACTAACTACTGTAGTTGAACTTGTAGAATTTTCAACTGGAACCCACAGTGACTTGTGGGACTTCCTTTTAAAGTCATGTCTGTTGCTCAGAAATCATTCTCATATCCTACTTACTGTACCTCTCACCACAAGGTGACAAACAGTGTATATTAACTCTCTGTGAAAGGGAGGAACTACATTCATTAAAAAGAAATTCATTCAAAAGAAATTCCTTTGGGAGAAAATAAAAATGATCAGGGACATGCCCAATGCGTCAATTTGGTCAACGAGCTGAAGATTAGGAAACATCCTCGATTGACAGAACTGACTCGTTGCCATGGTTCTATTGAAGTTCACAATGAAGAAACTAGTTCTTCAATGGCTGTGCATTGACTAATGTCTTACTTACTGTGCTGAGTTGAAAACTTACTGATCTTTAGCAGTACTGTAAAGTACAGGAGGAAACTTTGATTTTAAGACTTGGTCGTGGTGTTTCTGGGCAATTCAGGTATGGTATATGAAAAAAAATTAGATGGGAATGGGAAGTAGCAGATCACATTTTTTTACAAAACTGCACATGGAAAAAAGTATAGTGTTCTGAGAGTGTAAATCAATATTCAACTTGCCTCCAAAATAGGTCCAGCCAGTGATGAGAGTAAAGTAATTGTTTTTGTGGGTCCTGATGTGGATATTTATGGCCAAGGCCCAGGGCCACCTAGATAACACTAGCAGGAATGATGTGAAAACCCTCAGCAGGGTCGGGACCACAGTAGTTGGTGGCTGGTTCCTGGTGGAGTATGAAAGCAAAGGATTTCCTGGGGAGGTTGTTGGCTTCTGTTCATGAGGAACTTCTAAGTTCTGCATAATAAGCCATACATGTCCTTCTCATATGATATGTGTACTTCACTGCAGATGCCAGATATCGCCCACGGTACTTGCATTCCTGTACAAGTGGAGTGAACTCAGTTTCCCCAGACCCATATTGTGACCTTGGCACAGATTGCAAAATTTGTCAAAAAAAGTATGCTGTGCAGTTACAGTATTGTACAAGGTTGTAAGGTTTGTTTTGTAAGATTCTGTTTTTTTGCTGGCAATTCTGCTTTTTTGCCATTTGAGTTCCTTTTTTGGGGTTTGACAAGGGTGGCAGCTCTGTGATTGTCCCAAGTTCCATTTGAATTCAGTTATGCTTCTATCACTGCATTTTTCACAATACTGTGCATGATGAATTGTGACTTGAATAGTAATTTATTGTATTCTGTTAAATTAGTGTTTGCTAGATTTTGGCAGAAAATGATTTCTTTTGTTAATTTAATTTTCTAAAGATACTGTAGTTTCACTTTAGTAATATTTTCGGAAAAGGTCAAAAGGGATGCTTTGGAACCTGCATTATTACATTCGGACAAATGTAACATTACGAACCATGACTTTTATGACTGTTTAGACAGAGAGCATGAAATTGCTAAAATAATTGGCAGAAACATTCATTGGTGCTCCAGAAGTAAAACACACATTTCACTTTGTTTGAGGTATACATCGTTTAAAGAAACTTTTTGTCTGAATACATGAATTTTATTCACATGGTTTTTGGTAATGTTACAAACCATCTTTGACAGGTTACCATTCAAGTTTATATTCTCAATTGTATACATACCTATGATGCACTTTAGACCAAGGATGGGTAAGCATGGTAACAAATGGTTATGATCTACTGTACAGCAAATTGACAACTGCCATAGTCTATGGGATTACAATAAAAGAAAATCAAAATTGGCTTAATGTAACATTCCTAACCATGGAAATGGCCTTCAGTTGTTGGTGGGATGGCAAACTTTAACTGCTAAAGTAGGTCAAAGTTCATTTGGGGTCATGTAGAGGTCAAACTGAATTCACTAAAAAGCATTCAACTCATTCATGGCTTCAAAATGAAACATAAATGAAGGTTGGTCAGTGTGTTTAGTAGATGATGGTTCATCAAAGTTGTACTTTTGAAGCACATCAGAGATCATTGGGGGTTGTGCAGAGGTCAAAAAGTGAAATTGTGGGAAGACCTCTACTCCTATCCAAGGGGTAATGTATTTGTTTATAAAATATATGGCCTGTGTTCAGGTAGTGAGGGATGAACAAAGTTGTTTTTTTTTTAAAGTACTGTATGTCAAGGGTTTTTTGGGGTCAGATAGGTATAAGAATGAAATCACTTTAAAGCCTTCAACCAATATGGGACATATCCAGATCTTATCAAAGTTGGAATGACTGTTCAGAAGTTGTGTCATCATTATTGCATTTTAGAAAGGGGTGATAGTCTGAAAATATTGTTAACCCAATATCTCAAGGTAGGAAACTTAGGTAGATTTTTTTCTTGAAATGTGGATGCGTTATTGTCAGAAGATGGTCCCTATCAATTTTGGCAGAGGTGAAGGGTCATCTGGGGTCACCAGTGGTCAAAGCCTGAAAATCTTGTTAATGCAATATCTCAAGGTAGAAAACTTGGATACATTTCATATTTGGTATGTGGATGCATTTTGGTCAGAAGATGGTCCTTGTTGTTTTTGGCAGAGGCCAAAGGTCATCTGGGGTCACCAGGGGTCAAAGTCTGATAATCTTGTTAATGCAATATCTCAAGGTAGAATCTTGGATAGATTTCATACTTAGTATATGGATGGGTTATGGTCAGAAGATGGTTCCTATTGTTTTTTGTGGAGGTCAAAGGTCACCTGGAGTCACCAAAGATCAAAGTCTGAAAACCTTGTTAATGTGATATCCCCAGATGGGAATCATGGATGTCATATTTGGTGTGTGGATGTGTTATGGTCAGAAGATGGTCCCTATTGTTTTAGGCAGAGGTCAAAGTTCATCCTGGGTCACCTGGTCATGCTGGGGGTTAAAGTCTGACAATCTCGTTAATAAGATATCTCTAGATAGGAAACGCGAATGTCACATTTGGTATATAGAGATGCATCGTGGTCAGAAGGTTGTCCCCATTGTTTTTGGTGGAGGTCAAAAGTCATCTGGAGTCAGCAGGGGTGAAAGTCTGAAAACTTTTTTAATTCGATATATCAAGATAGTTCTCTGTCTGGCTGTCTATCTTTCTTCTTTTGCTTTTGTGGATTTCAAAGGTCATGTGGAGTCACTGGAGTTCAAAATGTGAATGAAAACCTTGTTAGGTGTTAAGTTGTTAACATATCTGAAGGTGGGAAACTTAATGGATGCACATTATGGTGAGAAGATGTTTCTACTTTTGTTGGTGAAGGTCAAAGGTCATCTGAGATAGCAAAATTAATTTTTGAACCTGCTAGTGTAACATTTGAGTGGGAAGATATGATACATGATGGCATTATTTGAAATGGAACATTTTTGTATCATCGAAACCTCAATGCAATTTTGCATTTTGGTTTACAACAGGGATTTTGATTATCAATGGTACAGCACTTTCAGTATAGTAGTAGCTGTGTGTGAGCAGCTAGAGCATTTACCCTACAGTAACTGTTGCTCATCTCATGCCTGCTTTGTACTGTACAACAATTTTCATTGCAGTACTTGATCACGATGGGTAAAATAATATTTAATCATTATTTTGATTATTGATCAGCAATACATCTGGAGTTTTATCATGAGCAACCACGAATAGCATTGGACATATTTCAGCCAAGTGCAGCCTTCCATTAGTAGAGATACTAAAAATTCAGACCTGCTGTAGTAAACAACAACAAAAAATGCTCGTACAAAAATCAAGTTTTTCTGTCTAGAATTGATGTTTTTGAAAACCAGTTTTTAAAAAAAAAAATTATTTATTTATTTCCTTTTTTTACTTGTTTATTTATTTATTTTTGTTGACAACAGATGGGACTGGGCAAAACTCTTCAGGCAATTGCTGCTGCATACTACTATCACTCTGAATGGCCAATGCTGGTTGTTTTGCCATCTTCAATGAAATACCCTTGGATTGAAGAACTTGAAAAGTGGTTGCCATGCTTACAACCCAATGACATCAACCTTATTTCTTCTAGCACAGATGTCAGGTAAGTTTCTTCATGATAACACAGAAGTAGTTAGGTGATACTCAATCCCAATTTTCATAAGTCAGCTACTGTACAGTAGCACTGTTTACTGGTAGCCTGGGCTGCAATCAGGGATATCCATTGTGCATACCAGCATTACTACTATATAATGTAGATTTGCCATTGCATACATCTTATTGATGCACCATTAGTCTAAGTTTCACTACACCACTAATCTTGCCCTAATACTGTAGCTGTTCAGTATGTCACAGAGATATTCACTTCTGCATTCTGTCTCATAACTTGGAAAGACGCCAGAGCGAGTGACAGACCATTTTTAATTTTACCAGTAGTCCAAGCAAAGACAGTTTGTTTCTTCTGTCAAAACTGGGAAAAGGGAAAACAACAGGGGGTTTGCTTAGTTAATGTCTTTTGGTTGTTTTTTCAAAAGCATGGTACAGTGGTGACAGCCTTAACCCCTGTTGCGAATTCTATTTTTGTTTACGGACCCCATGGTGAAGCAGGAGCCAATATTGTGATATGTGTCAGTTGAGTTAGGGAGAAATTGAACTGGCTGGCTTTTTTTTTTTCTGTATTAAATGCCTATAGTTTTTTCCTTAGTTCCTTAGTTGCATGTTTATCTATATGAGGTCAATCAAGAAAGACTTGTATCATTTCTTTGAATATTTTTTTATATATATTTAAGTATGATATACTTTTTCTTTCTAACACAAATAAATCCACTTGTTATTTTTTTGTGTGACCAAATTGACTAGTAGTTCTGAACCCGGAAATCATTGGGAGAATCGTTACATTTGAAACCTGCTTGTCACACAGGACATGGAAGAAACTGTCAGTTTTCCATGTGATTATTTAAATACACTGGTTGGTCTACAGTACCATCATACCATGGATTGTCATGTTTCAAGTTTAGTTCTACAGTACCATAATCTCTTGTATTATATTTTAAATGCATAAATTTCAAACAGAAGTACAATGTTTATGGAAGGAAAGGTGTAATTTTGAGGAAGTTTCACCATAATACACTATTAGGTACAGTAAAACACATAATATAAATTTGTAGGATGACATAGGTAGCAGAGTCAGCATTTGGGCCTTTTAAAACTGACAGTTTCATGAGTAACAAAAAAAAAAAAGACTGCAAACTAACCTTTTATAAGTGTTGTGTGGAGGGATTTTGTTATCATACTGGTTTAATTTTTGCTTGTTTTTGATTTCTTTTGTTGACAAAAGGAACCTATACATTAGTTAGCTCTGTATATTTGTGTGTGTCAGGTGTCTGTGGCACTGCAAGCCTGGATAAAAGTACATGGGACAAACTCTGCTCCCAGCATCAATGTTGAAATTTCATGATGCCTTGGGTTGGTGCAATGTTGATTGTAGAAGTGGCAATGGTAATCACTTTATTATTGTTATGCTTGCTTTGTCTCATCATTTTTGTTGAGGATTGTAGCTTGGGTACAGTACTCTGTAAGGTTCTCCACAATTGAAAGTTGGATATAAAAAATGTGGTTTGAAGAACTGCTGTGGTGAGAAGGTGTACTTTATTATTTTCAGTGGAGGTTAAAGGTTTAATATTTGGAGTTGCCAGGGGTCAAACAATAGGAAGCTTTTAAAAACAGTTTCTCAATGTAGGAAGCATGAATGAATTTCATATTTGCACTAACTGAAGTCATTACAGTTTGATAATTGTTGGCAAGAGACTCTCAAAGAAATCAGTTTACCCTGTCTGCATATATACAGTACGTATGGAGAGTTCAACAACAAGGCTGTCATGTACTATCAACGTCACGTGACTGACGAAAACCGGAATCTCGACATAAGCAGTCAGTTCGAGAGGTTTCCAAACCAGGGAAAGGTATAATAACTAGGGTTCTTCTAACGATACACATAGAGCAGCCAGATGAAGTCAGTGTATACAGTATATTATACTATTGTGCATGTAGCAGCAGGTCCTGGTTATGTGCTACGTACGTACCTACATACAGCTATGCAGGGATAGCAGTCGCAACAGTCTGTTGCATAGTATGAAACTCCATGGTACATATGCATCTCTACTTATACAGTCTACAATAGGTGAAAAGTGCAATATCTAGATTTGATTGTAGCCTAAATTATTGATAGCTATAAGGTTACTTTTTGTACTTTAAACTTAGGTGACTAGGCCCTAGGCCTAGTTTTGTTTTTGCTTCAAACCACACCATTTTGGGGGGACAATAAGAAATGAAACAAATGGGTACATCTAGCAAGTGTCAAAATTAAATAAATGGGTCTGGCAGCTGTCTGCATAGGGGGCGCGACAGCTACTTTTGCCGTGGATACTGTACTGTGGCCTACAGTAGCCTATACTTCGTGAACAATCACTGCTTTGCAATATCAATATTGAATGTTGTAAGTTAAGTTATACAGCTAGGCTGATCGGCTCGGCCATACACAAGCGTGAGTTGTGGTTCAGGAGGTTTCATTACTGTAAATTTTGCACAAAATGATGAATTTTAAAAAAAGTTGTCCAAAACGGCAAATTCCATAAAATTCCACAAAAAGTGTTAATTTCCAAATTTTTCCGCCTTTTTCTGCGATCGCTGAGAATCATTGACCCAAACAGTGAAAGTATGAGCTGTATACTGTAGGTAGACAGTGTTTGCTTTGAATCATGCAAGTTTTTACAGATTTTGAGCTGTGACTACAAGTAATTGTTTAAGGGTTTGGCTGGTGATTAGGATTCTGACATGCCAAATGGTTAGTTGTGAAACTTTTATAGATACACAGAACAAATTTGGAACGGGGTTCATGGTCTTATTCTATTATATTCTTACATGAACCACACATTGGAAAGTTATGGTACTGTATGTTTTAAGACACAGGCAAACATTGCAAACCATCGTAGTTTTGTGGCAGGTCCTTGAAGTTGAATTGTTTTATAACAAGTTTGTTTCAAATGGTCTTTGCTACATATTCTTAATCAAGCAACTATCATACTCATGCAGCTAGAGATTTTCTGTGTAGTTACATCTCATTTTATAGCTGGAGAAATCTCAGTGTAAAAGGTCATTTTGTGGTATGCCACTTAGCCTACAAAATACTGTGTTATCTTGAAAATAACTAATCTAGATAGGAGATGCACATTCAAAACTCATTAACAGCACAAGCCATTGGATTTCAAAATTCACGGGAACCCATTTGTAGGTTCCAGGATTTTTCATCATAGTAACCCATGAGAATCCACTTTTATGTTCTGTAAAAAAATGCATGGGTGGTAACTGATTGGTGGTAACCAGTTTTTGGGTTCTGTGATTTCATCACCACAGGACCACCAAGTGATGGCGAACAATCGCTCCAATGATATCTGACAGCCTGCAGCATTATATTTATTCCACATATCTCTACTGTAGTTGGTTTGTTTTTTTCTATAATTGTGAGAACCAGTCACCTCAACAATGCTGATTCATTGCTGAACTATTATAATTGGAGATGTGCAATGTATGTTTCTATAATTGCCAGTGGGCCAGTTTTAATGTATGAAATATTAACATTTTTTTCTGTTTCTTTCTTCTCTGGCAGTAACATAGCCCAAGCATCTGTTTCTTTGGTTGGCTATGGTCTGATGCAAAGTAGTTTTAAGACCCTCATAGAGGCTCTGCATAAACAGGAATTCAAAGTCATAGTTGTGGATGAATCTCATTTCCTAAAAAATCCAAAGGCCGCTCGAACTAAGACTTTGGTACCACTCCTGATGAAAGCCAAAAGGGTTCTGATGTTGAGTGGAACTCCAGCTTTAGCAAGACCATCAGAGGTATAGTTACTGTAGTATGCAATTGCTTGAAATAAATATTAACAAGAAAGGTTGAGAGAATGTCAACTGAAATTTCCAAAAAATAAAAACACTCTTCAGAAAAAACTCATGTTCAGCAGCATTGCAGTTCTGTGTGTTTATTTTATAAGCTGTCTAATAAAATACCAGAACACAGTTAAGATGTAAATTCACATTGAAACCAAACCAGGATAATTATGGAAATACTGTTTATTGGTAACTTGGTGTGCTGCATTTATGATTTCCAATGTCTTAAAGAACCTACATGCAGCTTCAGAAAACATTTATAATTTTAAAGACATTTTCATTGGAACATTCCTTCAAACATTAGAAGTTGAGACTAATCCTACAGGTCAACCACTGCTGTGACCTAGTGGGTAATTGCAGTGACATGTGAAGCCACATATTCATCACCTCAGACATTTGGAAAATTCCAATTCTCCCAATCGACTTTCTTCTAGCCCCTCTCACAGCTGTTTAAACCACACTATCCTGATACAACCTTAGTTTATTATATTAGGGCATATACTGGTGAGTGTACAAGGTCCAGATGTGTATTGCAAAACACTCTTAAGTGCATGCTGTGTATTATGAGCTACTCTGCATATTTTTATTTGGTATCAGAGGGCGGTGCTAGTTAAGAATTCCAATAAATACCCTTGTATAAAAAAAATTGTAGGATGGGGTGATGAATATTTTCTTTGAAGCAGTGAATGTTGGGAAGTGGGTTCCACATTGCATCTCCCACATTTGTGGTAACTTAGCATTGTAAAATAACTGCCTTTTAATGCTTGAATTTTTGTGTTAATTATCTGATTAGAACAAAGCTTAAACATCAGAAGCATTTCCTAGACTTAAACTGATGGGTTGTCAGTCATAAATCCAAATAAGACAGAGCTACAAATATCTTAGCGGAGCTGCACTGGTTACCTATTGAAAAAAGGATTGAATTTCAAGTACTTTAATGACTTACAAGATACTTAATGGCCTAGTCCCATCCTTTCTAAATGATTTATTGAAAACTTAACAACCAACCAGAACCTTAAAAGCTAGTAGTAAATTTCTTCTTGACACATCTGTTGCCAGGGGTATCAATGGTGGGATGGTTTTTTATGGGAAAATGAAGTTTAAGGTAATGGTGCCATTAGATTAAATTTACTTGCGGAAACTTTGAAAAACTGTACGTATGTTAGGACTTGTAAAGCTTATTTGAATGCATATCTTTTAAGAAGCTTTTGATTGTGAGGTTCTTTCTTCACTTTGAATTTGTTTTTCGTTTTCTGTCTGTTTTTCAATTTTTTTACACTTTAGGTTTTTTAGTCTCCTCTTTTTGCTCCCTTGATCATCTAAAGTGATTTATTATGATTTATTTTTTTGGATCCTTGCATTAGCAAAAGGAATCTATGCGATGGTGATGTCTTGTGGGACTGTAAATGATACCTTGCCGGGTACAGGCCGCTCACGAGAGCTGAAGCCTCGCACCTCTTTCCTTGCTAACGCGGAGCTTGTAACTGGTGTAGCTACCCTAAAATTCAGACACTGCAATGAGCTCTGTCACGTGATATGCAAGAGCCCGCCCAAGCTCGCGGCAATCATGTGCTGCGTGACATAAAAGGCTAAAGGGGAATTCCGACCATTTTTTTACAGGGTTCAGTTCTGTGTACCCCGTGAGGCATTAAAAATGAGTATGTCCTGTACTCATAGTGTGTACACGCCAATTTATATGCGTGTATGGGTCTGCAAGCAATACCTTGCCGGGTACAGGCCGTTCACGAGAGCTGAAGCCTTGCACGTCTTTCCTCGCTCACGCGGAGCTCGTAACTGGCGTAGCTACCTGAAAATCCGGACACTGCAATGAGCTCTGTCACGTGATATGCAAGAGCCTGCCCTCACTCGCGGCATTCACGTGTCCCGTGACATAAATGACTAAAGGGGAATTCTGACCATTTACTTACGGGGTTCAGTTCTGTGTACCCTGTAAGGCATTGAATACGGGTATGTTCTGTGTGTGTGTTTGTATGTGTGTGTATGTGATGCTTTTGCTTGTAAAAAGGATATCTCAAGAAAGGTAAGTGTGACTGATCTCATATTTGGTGTGTGGGTTGGCAAAATTGAGTAGATAATCCCTATTGCTTGTGGTGGTCAAAGGTCATTTGGGGTCACAGGAGGTCAAAAGGTCAAAACCTTGTAAACAGGATATCTCAAGAACAGTACATATGACTGTTCTCATATTTACTTTGTAGGCTGTTCATATTAAGTAGATGATCCCTATCGATTTTTGTGGAGGTCAAAGGTCATTTGGGGTCATGAGAGGTCAATTGGTAAATTCCTTAGAAATTGCTTGTAAACACAGTATCTCAAGAATGGTAAGTGTGACTGATCTCATATTTAGGTGTGTGGGTTGGCCATATTGAGTAGATGATCCCTGTTGTTTTTGGTGGAGGTCAAAGGTCATTTGGGATTAGGAGATGTCAAAAGGTCAAAGCCTTGTAAACACAATATCTCAAGAATGGTACACGTGACTGTTCTCATATTTGGTTTGTGGGTTGGTCATATTAAGTTGATGATCCCTATTGATATTCGTGGAGGTCAAAGGTCATTTTTGGTCACGAGAGGTCAAATGGTAAATTTCTTAGAAATTGCCTGTAAACATGGTATCTCAAGAAAGGTAAGTGTGACTAATCTCATATTAGGTGTGTGGGTTGGCCATATTGAGATGGTGATCCCAGATGATTTTTGTGAAGGTCGAAGGTCATTTGGGGTCAGCAGTGTCAAAGTCTGACAAACTTGCTAGCATATTATTACAAGAAAGGTAACTTGTTGGGTCCTCATACTTGACATGTACAGTAGATGATGCTTGATGAATAAATGATCCCTATAGTTTTTTGTGGACATCAAATGTCACTTTGGTTCACAAGGGGTTAAAGTCTCAATATCATATTTACACAAATTTCCCATGCTTGGAGTCTTGGATACTGCAAAATTTCACACATGTGGATGTGATATCATGAGCAGAACGCCACTTCTTGAAGGAAGGGTTGATACCTTGCATGTATATTTTGTGTGTACATTAGGGAGCACTGTCACTTTGAAAAACATTACGAAGCATTGTCAATCTGAAAAAAAAAAGATAGGCTTAAATTTCAGTGGCAAGGAACCACTAAGCCTTTTGGCTTTCTGGTTGCTTTTCTTGTTTTATTTCTTGCTTTATCTTTGTAAACTGGTTTGCAATGTCTTATGTAAATCAATGTATACCATCTGTTCTTTTCATTTCTTCACTTAGACCTAGTGTTTGGTCTAACGGTAAGAGCATCCGCCTCTCATGTTGGAGGCCTGGATTCCATTCCCAGGTTGAGTCATACCAAAGACTCTAAAAAAGGAACCTACTGCCATTGTGCGTGATACTCTGCATAAGCAATGGAGTAGGTAGAACAAGCCAGTGAGCCACAACTGCAAAAAAGGCCCTGGCCGGCTTGACTTGAATCAAAAGGTTTCGAAACGGGGCTGTAAAACTCCATCTAACTAACTCATTTCTTCAGTTTTACTGTCACATTCAGTCTTTTGCAAGTCAACCATTTTTTATTTGCTTAATGTACAATATGAAAATTCCATGAATTGTATACTTTACGATGTATTTAATCAACTTTGTTTTGCTTCAGCTCTTTTCACAAATCAACTGCCTCAGAAAAGGTGAATTTGGGTCTTGGAGTACCTTTGCCAAGAAGTATTGCAATGCACAGTGGAAATTTTATGGCCGAGTCAGAAAGTGGGATACTTCGTATGTTAATCAACTTTTGTTTCTGTAATTTGTATCCATATTTTCTGCTCCTTTTGTAAAGAGTGTTAATGATGTGACAAACCATCATACAAAGGGAGAAGAAAATGAGATGCAAGAACCCAGCACCTGATATTGATGCTGTGTAATACTACACAACACTAAGTTGTATTGAGGACCCAAAAAGTATCTCACATTCTGCGTACATACATGCTCTTATTCATTCCCATTTGTACAGGTATAATTGAGTAAGTGATACTTGCTTCACTGAAAGCAGAAAATAAATGTAAAATATAGGAGTACAATAAAACAACAAAACAGGTGAGAAATGAACTGTAGATTATTGCAACACTGCATAGGCACACAATATCCTTGACTGCACACTAGGTAGGTAATCTTTGGTAAGCTCTAGAGTGAATGTTACATTAATCCACAATGCATATATCAAGTGACTGGGACTGAAACAATGAATATGCTAGTAGAACATTGAATAGCAAGTGTTTGTCATCAACTCCCAAGACCTAAATGATTAAACAGTGTAAGAATTCAAAATAAAATAATTAACAGATAAACAGTCTGCCATGCAGGTTAAACCCATGTCCAAATAGCTAACATCCAAAATGCCAACTTCTCTTCCACCTAGCAATGTCCCAGTTCCCCTAGATTAGATAAAACAATTCAAACAAGTTAAAAAGGGGGGGGGGGGCACAGGTGGTAAGGTCACCACTGAAACTCCTCGAACCTAGACCATTTCAAAACCGAACAGATCCCATTAATCCCGGAATTCACAGCCCAGTGGGCTGGGACCTATGATACATAACACATGAATGCAGCATCGAATACATATAGGTCATGAAATGTAAACAAATAAGTCAAGACCCCAAATATGCACACGGAGTATCAGCTAGCATGTAAAGAACCACAATAATACGTGCCAGAACTAATCCTAGCCCCTGGCTTTTCATGGTAGCCATTAAAATTACTTTGTACCTAAGGTGAACATGAGATTTCAGTGCATGTGAGAGTCCTCATTTTAGTCCCAAAACACCTCATACTCTCTACCTAAGTGTAAGTAGGCCTACTATTACCTAAATCTACATAATTACCAAAGTTTTGAGGAATAATGGTATTCCCCATCTACGAAGAGCTTGAAGGAGGTTAACTTCAATGCAAAACTACAGACACTACAAAATACTTGTGTAGCAGACATCGCCATGTTGTCAACAGTTTTCACTCCACCAAATTGTGACAACTTTACACAATAACAGTGTGTGTGTGTGAGCTTGTAAACGATACCTTGCCGGGTACAGGCCGCTCACGAGAGCTGAGGCCTCGCAAGTCTTTCCTCGCTCACGCGGAGCTCATAACTGGCGTAGCTACCCGAAAATTCGGACACTGCAATGAGCTCTGTCACATGATATGCAAGAGCTTGCCCTCGCTCGCGGCATTCACATGCCATGTGACATAAACGGCTAAAGGGGATTTCCAACCATTTCCTTGCGGGGAACAGTTCTGTGTACCCCCTAAGGCATTTAATACAGGTATGCCCTGTGTGTATGTGTATGATGGCTATAAGGTCTTAAGTATGTACGTGTTTAAAACAATGTGTGTGTTTTTGCGAGTGAACAGATGTGTAATTATCATGCTTAGCTTGTTAACCCCTGTTAAGAGACCTCAATAGATTTCTTACTTAATTTAAAATGAAGACACCTTGATAGATTTTGTACTTACTACTGTAAATACCATGCCATGGTTAACCCTTTACCGTTGTGCTCCGATCAGGGCATATTTGCGGGCCTCGGGAGTGGGCGGAAAAGCGGACGTAGCCCGCCCCGCATCAGCTTCCGTAGGCCATTGACCCCGTGACCTTAAACTATTGTCTCTCTCGTTGTTGTGGCTGAATTTTCGGGTAGCTACTCGCAGTTTCGAGCTCCGCGTGAAACAGTAAAGATGGGTGACAGCTGAGCTCTCCGCATGGGTCCAAAAGGACCCAAACAATGGTAAAGGGTTAAAATAAACCTGTGGAGTGTGTTTACTGCAAGGCTGATGCCACTGTCTCTGCGTGTGTGCACATAACCCTTTAGCCGACTAGTGCAAATATTTTAGATTAACCCTTAACCGTTGTGCTCCGATCGAGGCATATTTGCCGCTTCGGGAGTGGGCGGAAAAGTGGACGTAGCCCACCCCGCATCGGCTTCCATAGGCCATTGACCCCGTGACCTTAAACTATTGTCTCTCTCTTTGTTGTGGCCAAATTTTCGGGTAGCTACTCGCAGTTTCGAGCTCCGCGTGAAACAGTAAAGATGGGTGACAGCCGAGCTCTCCGCATGGGTCCAAAAGGACCCAAACAAGGGTAAAGGGTTAATTGAAGATAGGCCTATTTTTTTCCAAAGAGGACAAAGATTATCTGGGGGTCCAGCTTTCAAAAACAAATTTACATAATATCTCAAGATAGACAGTTTGAATAGATTCTGTTCTTTCTTCTCTGTGTGGATACCTTATGGTCAAAAGAAAGCTGATAGAGTCAATTCATATTTACAAACAAACGGCATGATCTGTGCCAACCATTGATGCAATTGTGAATGAGTCTATTGATTTGAAGGTCAAAGGTTATCAGGAGTCAATAGGGATAAATTGAAAACGTAACAAGATACCTTAAAGACCCAGTGCTCTCACCCCAAACAGTACCAACTCTCCTAACCTTCTTAGTGAAGCCCCTCCCTCAATTGTATATAATTCATCCCCATTCAGACACAATCTCACTTTATTGCTTCAGGGTGAGTATAGAAGAGCTCAATGTGAATAAATCAAAACACTCTCAGTACAGCTCATGCTGTGTAATTTAAGCTTTGGGACTCTGCATTGTTTGTTTTAGCCAATTGAGAATTTCAGTAAACTGCTACAAGAATTGTAGACTGGGATGAGAGGAATGGTCCTTTAATGGTAAGAAGCATGAATAGATTCTATAATTAGTATGTGGATTGTCCATGGTGAGGGGAAGGATACTTTGGTAGTCTTTGGGATCCCTCAGAGGTAAATTTTTGAAAATTATTTTGATACCTCAAGGGAGGAACCTTGGATAAATTTCATACTTTTTGTCCGGTAATGTAACGAACACTGTCAAAAAGATGTTTTTAGCTCTTTGTGGTAACCCTTTAGTGCTTTTCTGCTCAAGCAATCCTCAGGCTAAGAATCTGAAATACATTGCCTCACCATGGCACCTTGTCAACTTCTGTGTGAGGGTGTTTTATATATTATGTGTATATTTTTGGTGTGAATAACAAAAAAAACTAATGTATTCATGATGACTTATCAGTATTGGTGTTCACCTAAAAAAAATGCCAAGAGCTCCAGTCTTGCATGTGTTTCCTTGCTGCAATATATTTAGGTATTTAGGTATATTTCCCAAAATGCTGCATTGTCCAAGATACTGTTGGCCAAGGTGTCATTTATGAGACAAAACAGTCAAAAGCACACAGGAAAATGTGTGCTGTAGGCCAAGTAAAATCCTACAGTAACCTTACATCAGGCCTATCCAGACTTAGTGATTAAATCAAAGTACATATGTTGACCTATATGGTGGTGTTACCAATCACACAAATTATTACCTTTCATTGTTATTGTTCATCCTCATGGGTATTAATGTAAGTTATTGTATGAACATGTCTAGTTGTGATTACAATTCAGTGTTACATTTCATACTCCTGCAATTAATAACTTTCTTTTCCCTTTTAGAGGTGCCTCCAACTTAAATGAACTTCATCAAAAGTTAACATCGGCTGTGATGATTCGCAGGCAGAAGAAAGAGGTATCCAATTTTCTGTTGACTGAAGAAAAAAATACATTTTATATGTTTAAGTATTATAGGATTTTGAAAATTTTTCATTGGCAATCTTTATAAGATACACACCTATGTATGGAAGATGTCACTTAAAGTCAGTAGAGATCAAGTTGTAAAATTCTTTGCAAGTGCCAATACAAACATCAGCTTAAAGGGTCACTATTGATGTTGCCCATAACTATTGATAGGACTCCTCTTTAATTTAGGAGGTCAAATCTAGGTTATTGGGGTCATAGAGTTCATATGTTGCAAACCAAACAGTAGATGATGAAAGATAAACCTGATGGCTTACTTCCCAAATGTCTCTACATACCATCAAGTTTACAGAGTTGCCTGTCCTCCTTGTCTGACTTTGCTTTCTTTGTTTAATAAAACTCTTCATTTTACTTTGATGAAGCCATTTATGCAGTCCTTGCTTTTTCTGCCCAAAGACACTTACAAATCAAGATCCCAATACCATTTGTGTTAAATCAGAGTTGTTATTCCTTAGTTTTTTCTGGTACTGTATTATGCTTTTCTAAATTGTAAAACAAATTCTCTGACACTTTGGACAAGTTGGGTCAATGTTTGTTAAGAGCCTCGAATATTTTGTACATTGACACATGATTTCCAACATTTCATAGACTTAGAGACTCTTTTTGCCAATAGAATGTGACCCACCCATGCCATACCTTTAAGATATCTTTGACACAATGTTTGAGGAGATTTGACATGCCCCATCGCAACTTGAATGTACATGACATACATTTGACTTGCCACTATTCAGTGGTCAGAGACCTTTTCTTATGACACAACTGACGCAGAAACTACCAATTTTGAAATTTTAGAAAGTGAAAGTGCTTACAAAAATTTACAACTGCATGGAATACTAAACTGTTGGGCTTTCTGGTCTATTCCCTTTTCTTCTGATGTTATGAATTTGCATTCCACTCCTTCATAGTTTACTTTGTGACTGTTATACCATACTGAACTGTTTCTTGATATAGTGATGCCATACAATATTTTCCTGGAGAATTGACCAAAATCAAACCATTTTTCCAATCACTTCTTTTTCACAAGGTTTTAAGTGAGTTGCCTCCAAAGAGACGTCAGAAGGTACCTTTTGAATTATCCGAATCAAAGCAGAAAAAGGTAATTATTTCTTGGTATCATTAATATTTCCTACCTTGATGAAAAGTAGCAATGTTTAAATGGAGTGATTGTGAATACTTTAACCGACAGCTTTGTTCCTGAGTGCTTAACTTAACAGTATCAATAATTCATATTGAGTAGATGATCCCTATTGTTTTTGGTGGAGACCAAAGGTCATTTGGGGTCACAAGAGGTCAAAAGATCAAAACCTTGTAAACACGATATCTTGAGAACGGTACATGTGACTATGCTCATATTTAGTGTGTGGGTTGCTCATAATGAGTAGATGATCTGTATCGATTTTCGTGGAGGTCAAAGGTCATTTGGGGTCACGAGAGGTCAATAGGTAAATTCCTGTACTTGCGTCGTGGCATATATGTTTTGGTATGCTGGGTTTTCCAATCCGCGCACGTTTTCCCATTCTTTTTCACGTTCCCCGCGCACAAAAACAAACTTTACAGTCTGGCTGTAGGTGACGAAATGTGTTTGTTACGAACAGGGTTTCTTGGCTGGCGCGTGTTTTACACCAAATACATCGTGATTGATTGCTTAAAACACTTCGTCAGGAACACGGAAAATTTTTCACGGAGACAAAGTGACGGAAACATCAAGACTTAGTTCAAAATAAGTTTAAGGTGCAGTAGTGATAAAATTATAATTTTTCAATGATAACAAAACATGTGATTAGGGAAGATGTCTTTTTTTTGTTATCGGTATCGGGCCAATATTAACTTTGAGTTATCTGTTATCGGCAAGTTCTGATATCTCTGTTATCAGCTCACCACTATAAACATGGTATCTCAAGAAGAGTAAGTGTGACTAATCTCGTATTTGGTGTGTGGGTTGGCCATATAGAGTAGATGATCCCTGTTGCTTTTGGTGGAGGTCAAAGGTCATTTGGGGTCACAAGAGGTCGAAAGGTCAAAACTTCATAAACGCAATATCTCGAGAACAGTACATGTAACTATGCTTATATTTGGTATGTGGGTCGGTCATATTGAGTAGATGATCCCCATTGATTTTTGTGGAGGTCAAAGGTCATTTGGGGTCACGAGAG
Organism: Holothuria scabra; assembly: GCA_037179385.1. NCBI lineage: Eukaryota > Metazoa > Echinodermata > Holothuroidea > Aspidochirotida > Holothuriidae > Holothuria > Holothuria scabra. Next base: position 41,495,669 of record CM074187.1, on the reverse strand, counting down.
GTCAAAAGTTCAAAACTTCGTAAAGCCAATATCTCAAGAATGGTACAGGTGACTGTGCTCATATGTAGAGTGTGGATTGGTCATGTTGAGTAGATGATCCCTATTGATTTTCCCAAAGGTCAAAGTTCATTTGTCAGCATGTTCAGTCTTTCAAGAAAGGTCACTTGTAGGGTCCTGTAACTTGTCATGTAGATAGTACATAGTGAATACATGGTCCCAGAAGTTTTTGGTGGAGGTCAAATGTTATTTGGGTTCACAACGGGCAAGGGGGATCTCAATGTAGGAAGACTGGATGCCTTTCATGTGTACTTTGTGGGCACATTGTGGAGCCCTGTAAATTGAAAAACATTGCAAAGCAATGTCAATGTGACAAAAGGCCTTACATTTCAGCGGCAAGGAATCACAAAGCCTTTGGACTCTCTGGTATGTTTTAGCTTTCAGAGGCTTGGTTTCACACCAAGCTGTTAAATCAGTCTTGAAGTAAAATGTAACTGTAAGATAATCTTGCCTTGTCTGACCATAACTGAAGGCTCTGTTCAGGTATTTGTCCAGTAATTATCTTGTCAGAAATAAGTTTATTTTATACAGTTTATTGAGTTAGTGCACAAAATGTGTCCAGGAGGCATGATCAAAATGTCTTTATCTTGTGATGAAAAAATTATCCCTCAGTGTTTATTGAAATGTATATGCAGATTTGTAACATATTGCATGGGTGTTTTGTTTCTATCCAGCAGTTAAATTCAGAGTGTAACAATACAAACAGTCTGAACATGATATCAGCAGAGAAATAGCCCTCTCCTTCAGAAGTTGTAATTTTTACCACATATTTGAATGTGACAGTGAGAATAGCATTTGGGAGTGTGAATTTAAAGAATATGATGTGAATTGGAAGAAAAATAGCACTCATTGGGCTATTAAACTTTTTCAATAAGAAGATGTCAGTGACTTTCATCTAGCTGGTTAATTATTTCTGTTTTTTTTTTTTAAGATCATGGTAGGCCTACACAGTGATTATTTACATCACTTAGTGTAACAGTCCCATTGTAAAAATTTGTAGGAATTTTGCTTTAAACATTAGATATGTTCATTGCATCCAGCAGATACTATATCATAGATTTGTCAATGTCAGTGTGATTATGCCAGGAAAGGTGACTACCAAAGCCTCATATCTTTCAAACAGGTGTGCAAGAATTGAGATATAACTTTTCTACTCTCTTAATGCAATCATCAGTGTTGTAGTACCCGTTCCCATACTCGCACTCGAGTACAAGATTCTGTACCCGTACTCATGGCCTGGTACCCATACCCGTAGTCATGGTTTATTTTTCTTCAGACTCGTACCCATACTCATGACCTGCAACCCGTACTCATGCTCATGACCTGGTACCCGTACCCATACTCGTACTCCTGACCAGGTACCCATACTCATATGACCTAGTATTCATACCTGTGCTACTGTTCTTGTACTCAGACAATGTAACTTAAGTTTATAATGATTGATATTATACCGTAACCAAAGGTTCAGGATGACTCCTAAAGGGTGCATGATTTTATTACATATGGAACTACTCACCACACCAAATTTTGATGATTCCCATCAACACACTAATGATATTTAAATAGATCATTGTCCACTACAATTTCTACATGAACATGTGTGCAATTTTCAAACTCAATTGTTTCTTATTACTGTACCTTCCCTCCATGCCAGCTCCTATTTTATTTATTATAATGCTACCTTTCCCTTGTTTAGGAGAAGTGTCCATGGGGTTAATTGCACTATAAGGGGCAGAGGGCATGGGTGGTGTTTACTGGGAATCTGCTCTGGGTAAATTGTTCAGTCCTGGGTGAGAATTTCACATTTTGGGTAATTAAGGCCTCTTCTTGGGACATGAATTTTTTAGTCATCCTGGGGCCCAAAGAGTAAAGGGAACAAAGGACATACATTATTCTTCTAATAATGAGAATAAGGGTTTAACTAAGGTTCAAAAGTGATGCATGATGAGGGCCTGTTTAAATTTAAGCTTGTATTGTATACTGTAGGTTCTGATTGACAACAGTGTTCCAAACAGTTGACTACTTGTTAGCAGGGCTGTAACTGAGTCCACCTAATCCGAGTCTAAGCCAATTCCGATTCCAGTGACTCACATTCCGGGCCAATTCCGAGTAGTCCAGTACCCCTGAGTCCAAGCCGAGTCCGAGTCGAAAGGATCCGAGTCCATCTCATTAGTGAATGTGCTGTTCACTGTACAGTGGCAGCACAACGCTGGGCATGGGGCGTTTCCTCCAGATTCAGCCCTTACCACCTCATTGCCTTCTACCAGTTACTTACGATAACCTCTAAGCTTCTGAGGGCTTCGCCTGCAGCCTTAACCCCACCCACTGGAGCACACATTTCACTTCTAGTTCACTCTGCATGAAAAAATTTTGCCCATACTTTGCCCCCCCCCCCTCCACTAAGTTTGACATTCTTGTATAGCCACTGGAAGTGTGGCACATGTTCAAGTACAGGATCATTTGTATGAAGGGTACAGTTACTGGCTCATGAGTAGAGATATGGAGGCCAGGTCAGGAGTAAAGGTATTAAGAGTCTGAATTAAAATTTCTCATGAGTTCAGGTATAGTTGGGTACTCACCGGGTGCTTTTCTCATAGGGACTTCAAACCTTCCTTCCACTCAGAAATTTCACTTACTCAATTGATCATTAGGCTTTTGGAGCAATCTATTATAGATTCCCCTTCCCCTTAAAAATATGTCCCAGCTTCCCCCTCCCCTTTCTCTTAACTCCCCCACCTTAAAAATATGTCCCAAGATATTCCTACAATTGCCCATTGCACCTGCCAACACCTTCATTTTCTGATGCCTGCATGTTTGTAATTCACTGATGTTTGTTGTGACTGGACTTCTATTTTCACACATTGTCATCCTTGATCTTCATTGTCAGTGCTTGAATAGCTTAATAAGCTTGAAGCAAGGGCTTTGTTGTATGAATCCCAGGGTCCATCAGCTTGAACCTATATTCCAAGTTGTTCAACAATAAAAGTTTTTACAACAAAAGCAGTAAGAATTGCTGGGTCTGAAAGTGTACAGTAAGAGGAGATAACAAAAATCTTGAAGTACAGAACTGGAAGATTCTAGGACAATACAAACTACTCAAGCTAATATGCAGTGGTATCTGATAGTCCCTTGACTATTGATTGATACACCTTGCATGGTCTGTAACTATGAACATGTGGTCTGTACCTTACTGTATTTACTTGCAGTTCATTTTCAGTTAATCTAGCTATTGTCTGTGCTTCTAAGTTTCATCCTGTGTAATTCCCTATGTACAAATTTTTCAAAAGGGTATCTTCTGTGTACCATAAGAAGCTTGGCTAAGCTAACTGCAACAAAGACTGGTTGTTCCTTCTGTCAGCTTTGTACAAATTGGATGCAGCCTCAATAAGCTGTCTTTAAAATCATATTAACCAGGGCTGCTGAGTCTCTGCCTTTATTTTGCAGTACTAAACTTACTGAGTAACAGTTGAGGTATGAGTCAGGTAGCCTACATGCAAAACATCAGAGGATATATTTAAATCTGGAACGACTTCTACCATAATAAATTGATGATGGGGTAGGACAGTGGTAGATCATGTTGGAACAATCTGTGCTTGGGGAGTATGGCCGGGCAATTACCTCAGGATTTACTATGTTATAACTAATTAAAATCAGTTCTCATACAGATCTTAATCAACCCACATATCTTAACTCAAATACCAACATGATATGATGTATAGCTTTAATATAAACCTGTTTTTACATCATATTTATTAGTGCAATGCTCCTCAGTAATTTAGTAGGTCACAGCTATAGGTCACCACTAGCTTCTGCTAGAAAGTTTAGGTTGGAGCTATTGACCAGGCTGCCGAAGCAATACAACAGCAGTACAACACCAATACTACATACATTACAATTACTATCACTGTTATGTTATTGATCTGGCAGTCTGTTACACATAGCCTGTTATGCCTGTATCCAGCCGGTATGCAGATAAGTTGCTCTTGGGCTTACCTGGGAAAAAATAGCTCAGTGACTTGGTTCAGTTAACTAAAAGGTTCAGGCAGCTTTTTTTACAGTAAGTCCTGGGGCTGAGGCTCCCAGACAGAACGACTCGTCCTTCCCGTGGACGGAACAGCCATAGTGCAATGCGACAAACCCTTTTATTGGGCAGGTAGTAAGACCTAGTTTGTAACGTTACTTGAATAACTGGCCACTTGCCAACAAGGCCAGCTATACTGATTTACTAGTACTGTACTGTAGTCTGTATGTAGTATACTACAAGTGTTTCGATGCAATCAATGTTATATAAATATACGTCAAATAGTTTACAATCAGTGGCCTATTGTTGTGTGTTGTATACTACAGTCACTGCAGTGTACATACATTACTGGAGACAATTAAATTGCTGCTGATTTTGCATGAGCATGGTCAAGTTGGTTTTGTAGGCTTTACCAGTACTAGACAGATATGTCCATACAACCAGCTAGATGGCAGAAGGCTGTGGCAGCTGCAGAAAGCATGATCAGCTAGGCCCAAAAAATTTATCAGTGTGCTGCATGCCACACGCAAAAGGATATTTGACCAAAATAGAATCAGCTCTTGGCCAATTGTGATAGTTAGTAAATCCAAATGATAGTGGAGTCTCATGATCACCAACCATTTACAATTATTAAGCTGCATTACCAATAATACACAAACCCAGGTAGGCCTACCTGTGCAGGATTGCTTGTTCTTTTTGAATCTTCCAGTAATTCAAATTGGAGATTTGTGTAACATGAAAACCCAGCAAATCTAACTGCTTTTGTTGAAAGAAACTGTTGGCTTTGTACTGTAGTGGGGTAACATTATTTTTCAACAGTGCCCTGCAGGCCACAAGGATATTTGACCAAAATAGAATCAGCTCTTGGCCAATTGTGATAGTTAGTAAATCCAAATGATAGTGATGTCTCATGATCACCAACAATTTACAATTATTAAGCTGCGTTTCCAATAATACACAAAGCCCTAAGAATACAGTCTAACCAAGCCCTACATACCAGTCCACATGCACACAGAATGCCTTTGCATTGCACCTGAATTTTTGCTCATAAGTGTAATTTAGGCCTGCCAGTGACATGTGATTATTTTATTTTTACTAGTCACTTTTTAACTGTCAGTCTCTCAGAATGACCCCTTGGCCCATTTCTGTCAGTCCTGCCTCAACTTAAATGAGTAAGTGAAAAAAATATAAAAAGTGACAGTGCATGTCATAGAACTCCCATTGTATGTGTGGTATAGGGACTAACACTGACAGCACAAGCTTCAAGGGGCACTTGGTGAGTCTATTACCTTCCATGATACTCTGTTTGCAGTGGCTGGGGGGAGGGATTTAATCCATTTCCTGCAGAGGCAGCTGTGGCACACTGAACTTGAACCAAATTCAACTACAGGTAGTATAAAGAGCATAATTGAGTTGCTAATACATATACTGTAGTACGGCTGCAGGTTGCCTGTAGGGGCCATTTGAAAGAGGATGGTGGGACATGAATTTTTCTTGGATCTTTTTCTTACTTTTTCTCATTGATCTATTTCGCTAGTCATATTGGCCATAAGCCTGTACTGCAGACATTAACTTAGTTTCTCAGAATTGGTGCTTGCACTAAAAGAAGTAGCTATATTTGTCACCATGCATCACTCACTCTTAGAAATCATCCTTTTCAGTTTTCAGACTTCTGCCTCTCGTTTATATTCAATGTCACTGTGCTCATAGGGTATATGCCATTTAACTGTCATCAGTTCTTGATTCTTGATAAACACAAATGTCACTGTAGCCTAGTTTTGTACTATAACATTACCACTTACAAACATGTTGCAATGCTGATGCTGGGTGTACATTGTTGTTAAAAAGACCATACAAAAGATTCAATCACTTCTTTGGTAGCACTGTAATGTGACCTGATTTGAAGCCAGAATATCAGCCTCTCTGGTTTACACAGTTAACCAGAGAGGCCTGATTTCCATCACATTTTCCATCAACTTGTGCATGCATACCAGTAATTAGGCAGCGGGCCGTACACGAAAAAGTGCTTTCGTTTTTAACTTTCGTGATGCACATCTGAGGGTCGGCATAAAAATTACCCACGAAGGTCAATTTTAACCTTTTGAACATAATATCAATTACCACAAGCGAACGAATTGGCCTACGAAGAGAAATTTGAGGTTAAATTTTTGGCTTTTTTTGGCCAACATTCATTGTAGATACTAGTTCCACGAATTTTCTGACACATACAAAATCTGTACATGCCGGGTATAGTGCACAGTGCAGTGGTCAGTGAAATTGATAGGGATAAACTTTTATGTCAATTAATTGACTGGAGGGGGGAAGCAGGGGAGTAGGACGACTTTCCCCTCATTTGAGGAAAGATTGAATAAATCAGGAACAGGAACGAGAGATGATAGCGAAGGGATAGCGAAGAAGGAAAATGAAATAGGACAAAACAAGAATAAGAATTTGGAATAGAAAAGAGGAAGAAAATAAACACACATGACATGAAAAACCAAGAAACAGAGAGAAGAGGTGTGTTCAGTAAGGAGACCAATAGATGATTCACATGATATTGTTTAGCCAAGTGTGGTTTGCAGTTGAGTTATGAGAGAGTAAATAACCGACGACATGGCCATCAAGTGGTTAAAGCATCCGACTTCAGGCGCGGATTAAGGGGTGGGGGCTTACGGCCCCAGCCCTCCCTTTTTCGCCACATCAACAATAAAACATATGAAAAATTAGCAGTGCAGCTCCCTCTCACCCCTTTTTTCTCTTAGGTCAGCCCCCCTTTTTTGAATGTGCGGATCCGCGCCTGGACTAGCTTGCAGTTGGGAGGTCGGAAGTTCGAGTACTATTGGCCGGGTCATACTGAAGACTGTAAAAAACACCTACTGCCATTGTACCTGGTGCTTAGCATAAGGCAATTGAGTAGGAAAAACAAGCCAGTTAGTTACAAGTGGAAAAGCTAGTCCGTAGAGGCTTGACATAAACCAATTGGTTAGAAACTGGCCATATGGGTCGTCATGTAAAACTCCGTCCATCTTACTAACTTGAGAGGATAGGCCCAAATGGACAGGCTTTACGGCCAAGCAGAACTTAATTCCCATTGAGATCTTTTGTCCAAATCAACAAAAGGTTTCAACGGTTTCCAAATGGTAAAGGGTTTTCAAAAGGGTTTGGTTTATGAAAAGGGTAATTTTGTAATTCCCTTTGAGTTTTGACCAATTTCCATCATCTACCAAAGGGACTGCCCAAATGCATAGGGTATTTACAAAAGGTATCACTTGAAACCCTTTGGGTTCAAAGGGTCTAACCCAAAAGGGTTCCAAATGGAATTTTCAGCTGGGCTGCCAAAAAACTTTGACTATACCTAAAGCTGTAAAGTATAACCTTTTCTAGTGAGCACGCCTGCATGATTTGAACCAGCGTCGAATCTCCATGAAGCCTTGGTCATTCACTCCAAGTATAAGTTCAAACTATATGATCTATCGTCAAAGAACCAATCTCAAATTTCCTGCGAGAAACTTAGCATCATGTAGTAGAACTGATCGCCAGCATCTCTACCAGGAAAAAAGGGAACCGGATCGTGGGCTAAAGTTTACAAAATGTGAAAATCCGACCGGGGTGAGAGCTGTATGAATATATTATCTTCTGTCAGGTGGAGAGGGGCACAAGATTCCTAGAGATATAATCACAACAACCAGTGGTTCGAACCTGCCACATATGCTTGATATTTTGCATGTATTTTATAGGTAACCATTCCATTTGGAACCCTTTGAGCACAATTGTTTTGAAATGGTAGGCCTACCTTTCGAAAAGTAAAAAGAAAAAGACTTTTTTAAGCATAGGGGTAAGAAGCGGGGGCTGGGGAAGAAAGCCTCCCCGGCCCCCAGTGAAAAATGAGGGGCGGAAGCAAGATTCCGCTCCCCCACTTCCCGTGTCAGAAACCCCTTCAAAATCTCAAAAAACAGCGAAATTTCCGGCGCGCTTTGCTCGCCGCATTATGCAGCATAAGTACACTAGTTCTCCCTAATAGACCAGTTTGGTAAACTTTCCTGAGCTCTGGACGTATCAAAACCGGATATTTACCATTTGTGTGACACCACATCATTAAGAAACACCGGCAGCTATGTTGCTATTTTTGTGACCTGTCTTTCATAAAATTCCAATTTTTCTACAATTAAAATTCTTGATTTTGAAATATTTTGTCTAAAAGGACAACAAATTTGGGAAACTTTTGAAATGTCATCGGGGTCTGCGGGGTCTCGATTTTCAAAATTTTGTATATGCTCCGCGCCAATTGAAGATAGTCTTTCGAGAAAGACTTCATATTCCAGGCAGGGAAGCTTTGGCCTACCGTAGTCAAATGTTCTCATACACACCGCATGCGGGACATCGAATCCAGAGTAGCGCTTGCAGTGACCTTCTTATATCTTTGCCGCACCCGCACCAAGTTCAAACGAGTTTCAAGGATTGATTTGTATCTGACTATTGACGGAATCCAATTCAGTCATAATTAGATACCAAATGATCATCGGTCCAACTTTAGTAAAGTTATGCTCAACTGAGACTAAGATTAAAAATGCGGAAATAGAATTAAAATTTTTTCAAGTTGATATATTTAAAAAAAAAAACATATCAGGTACCATCATTTCAAAAAATACACAAAGGCGTACGGGAAGAGGCGGATCCTGTTTGCCGCGAATTGAATATTTTTCAAGTCCTATTTTTCCCGGCCGCATGTCAACACGGTCCGCTGCAGGCCGAACTGACTAGCTACTACATACTACCCCCTTGCCCTAAAATACATGTAAGTGTCACTGCCCTGAAATAAGCACTTCCCCTGATCTGGGAGGAGTGCAGTCCCCCTATCCCCACCTGAAAGGTCTACGTGCCTAATAGCATGAAAGATGCCAAGGTCTGCTTGCGATTTTCTATTGAAAAACCAGCCCCTGTCTAAAGCTATCGGCCATGTCACGACACCAAGTCTCCAGGAGCAGGAATTTCTGATGAGATTTTCTGCCAGAAAGATCAAAATTTTAATACATGGCTACTTTGTCGAGTGTCGCAACAAGAATTTCATTGGGAAAGGGCTGATCGCTTTTACAAAATGTGGTCAGTGTACCATATTCAGTTTGGCACTAGTACTGAGCTCGGGGGCTGATATTGGGACCAAAAAATTTAGTACACAAATTCCGATATTTTTCGGAAGGGAAACCGTTCCCAGCCGCTAATAACAGTTCGACCACCAAATTTTAAGTAAGTTTGTAGCGGTTTAGGATTTTTAGATATTAGATAGCATGTGAGTTATGGCTAAGCCGAATTAAAGCTACAACTATTCTCTAATAACTTGAGAACCAACACACCCCAGATGCCGGTGCCTATTAGAACCTATTACACGAAATACAGCTTGGTGACATTCTCGCCCATATTCGTATTGTTAACCTTTCAGATTTCGTCGTTCCTCGATACAAAAATGATACTAGATGGGTTGAGGGTATTATTCTTCTTTCAGAGATCGGAGTGACGCAGATTATACAATTTGGATCGGCATCCAGCTCGAGTTACTCATTCGCAGTTAACGTTACGCGTGAAACCGACGTAGCAGGGACATACACAGCTCCTCGTTCGCGAAAAAGTGTCCCTTTTCTTTCCACATCTTTTTACCGTTTTTAATCCCACGTACCAAAAATAGCATTAAAATTTGTTTAATTTTTCAAAAATTTAACATTAAAGCCCATTTCAAATAATTAAAGTGCCTTAAGAACATGATTAGAGGCTGCAGCTGTAGTTTTAGTACTGTTCGAGGAAAAGTTTACTTAAAACGTGGAAGTTGTGTGTCGATCTCACCTTCTCCAGATTTTGAATTTAAAGGGATATTTTTACTTATTTTTTCTTGATTCATAGGCCAAACGGATCGCTTGTGGTAATTGCATGGGTTATTATTTCATCTTTTACCATCGATTCGTATTTTTTCCAATCAGACCCTCCGAAGTGCGTCACGAAGTAACACGAAAAAGCAGGACAGATTTTGGTCTAAATCAAGTACCTCATGTAGGCCCTATGTGTAGAGGCTATGGCCTGGCCTGATAGTGCCCATACAGTATATCTGCAGTGGCATGAATGTCAAGACCAGTTACAAATGTCATACTCATATTGATGAATTGATACCTGTAGCTTACTCAAAACACATTTGCGGTCAGTTGGACTACCATAGTTGGACCTGGTACCCGTACCCGTACTCGTACCCATGACCTGGTACCCGTACCGGTACTCATAGCCTGGTACCCGTACCCGTACTCATAGCTTGGTACCTGTACCCGTACTCATGATTAAGTTTTCTTGGGACTCGTACCCGTACCCGTACTAATAACCAGGTACCCGTACCCGTACCCATACTCATGACCTTGTACCCATACCCGTACTCATGACCTGGTGCCCGTAGCCATACTCTACTCATGGTCCTGTACTCACACTACAACACTGGCAATTATACATAGAAATGCCAGCTCTAATGGTAGAGATGGTGCACCTAGTTGATTCCTTGCCGTAGGTAGGCAAGGAATCTATGCGACGGTGATGTCCTGTGTGTGTGCGTGTGTATGTGTGTGTGTGTTTGTGACACTTGCTTGTAAACACGATATCTTAAGTAAGGAATGTCTGACACTTTTCATATTTGGTACATAGATTGATCATGTTGAGAGGAAGAACCCTATTGTTTTTGGTAGATGTCAAAGGTCATTTGAGGTCACTAGCAGTAAAATTGCGAAAACTTCGAAAATTGCTTGTTAACACGATATCTTCAGATAGGAGTGACTGACACATCTCATACTTGGTATGTAGTATTGTCATGTTGAGAGGAAGTACCCTATTGTTTTTGGTAGAGGTCAAAGGTCATTTGCGGTCACCAGCGCTAAAATTGCAAAAACGCTGAAAATGGCTTGTAAACGTGATATCTTCTGATAGGAATGACCAACACTCTTCATATTTGGTTTATAGATTTTTCATGTTGAGAGAAAGAAGCCTATTGTTTTTGGTAGAGGTCAAAGGTCATTTGAGGTCACTAGCAGTAAAATTGCCAAAACTTCGAAAATTGCTTGTTAACACGATATCTTCAGATAGGAGTGACTGACACATCTCATACGTAGTATGTAGTATTGTCATGTTGAGAGGAAGTACCCTATTGTTTTTGGTAGAGGTCAAAGGTCATTTGAGGTCACCAGCGGTAAAATTGCGAAAACGCTGAAAATGGCTTGTAAACACGATATCTTCAGATAGGATTGCCCAACAATTTTCATACTTGGTATATAGATTTGTCATGTTGAGAGGAAGGACCCTATTGTTTTTGGTAGATGTCAAAGGTCATTTGAGGTCACCAGCGGTAAAATTGCAAAAACTTTGAAAATTGCTTGTTAACACGATATTTTCAGATAGGAGTGACCGACACATCTCATACTTGGTATGTAGTATTGTCATGTTGAGAGGTAGTACCCTATTGTTTTTGGTAGAGGTCAAAGGTCATTTGAGGTCACCTGCGGTAAAATTGCGAAAACGCCGAAAATGGCTTGTAAACACGATATCTTCAGATTGGATTGCCCGACAATTTTCATACTTGGTATATAGATTTATCATGTTGAGAGGAAGGACCCTCTTTTTTTGGTAGATGTCAAAGGTCATTTGAGGTCACAAGCGGTAAAATTGCAAAAACGCTGAAAATGGCTTGTAAACATGATATCTTCTGATAGGAATGACCAACACATCTCATACTTGGTATGTAGTATTGTCATGTTGAGAGGAAGTACCCTATTGTTTTTGGTAGAGGTCAAAGGTCATTTGAGGTCACCAGTGCTAAAATTGCAAAAACGCCGAAAATGGCTTGTAAACACGATATCTTCAGATAGGATTGCTCAACAATTTTCATACTTGGTATATAGATATGTCATGTTGAGAGGAAGAACCCTATTGTTTTTGGTAGATGTCAAAGGTCATTTGAGGTCACCAGCGGTAAAATTGCGAAAATGCCGAAAATGACTTGTAAACGTGATATCTTCAGATAGGAATGACCAACACTCTTCATATTTGGTTTATAGATTTTTCATGTTGAGAGAAAGAAGCCTATTGTTTTTGGTAGAGGTCAAAGGTCATTTGAGGTCACTAGCAGTAAAATTGCCAAAACTTCGAAATTTGCTTGTTAACACGATATCTTCAGATAGGAGGGACCGACACATCTCATACTTGGTATGTAGTATTGTCATGTTAAGAGGAAGTACCCTATTGTTTTTGGTAGAGGTCAAAGGTCATTTGAGGTCACCAGCGGTAAAATTGCGAAAACGCCGAAAATGGCTTGTAAACACGATATCTTCAGATAGGATTGCCTGAAAATTTTCATACGTGGTATATAGGTTTGTCATGTTGAGAGGAAGGACCCTATTGTTTTTGGTAGATGTCAAAGTTCATTTGAGGTCACCAGCGGTAAAATTGCGAAAACGCTGAAAATGGCTTGTAAACATGATATCTTCTGATAGGAATGACCAACACTCTTCATATTTGGTTTATAGATTTTTCATGTTGAGAGAAAGAAGCCTATTGTTTTTGGTAGAGGTCAAAGGTCATTTGAGGTCACTAGCAGTAAAATTACGAAAACTTCAAAAATTGCTTGTTAACACGATATCTTCAGACAGGAGGGACCGACACATCTCATGCTTGGTATGTAGTATTGTCATGTTGAGAGGAAGTACCCTATTGTTTTTGGTAGAGGTCAAAGGTCATTTGAGGTCACCAGCGGTAAAAATACGAAAGCACCGAAAATGGCTTGTAAACATGATATCTTCAGGTAGGAGTGACATATGTTCTTCATATTTGGTATATAGATTTGTCATGCTGAGAGAAAGAAGCCTTTTGTTTTTTGTAGAGGTCAAAGGTCATTTGAGGTCACCAGCTGTAAAACTGCGAAAATTCTGTGCCTAAAATGTAAAGAAAAATCTATCAAACACTGTCAATTAGAAAGCAGGTAAGGTATTTGATGGCAAGGAATCACTAAGCCTTTTGGCTTTCTGGTTATACAAGGAACCAAAAACTATATTTTCACTATTGAAACCTTTATAAAAGCCTATACATGAATGTGCTGAGCTGTATAGAAATGATGTTTTTGGAAATTCAAATAAGCTTTGTTTTTTTCTTTTATTAAGAATATGTCACCAGTCATGCTTGACTGCACTCATATTTAATAATATCTCAGAACTGCTAAGTCTGCTCTGGTACTACTAGCAACTTTTGTTACTTCTTTGCTTGACTGCAATCACATATGCCTTGGAGCTCACTAACTTTGGTCTGCCGCTATAGGCAGAGTTCATTACATCAGGTCAGTGCAGCTAGTTATCCTGCCACAATACCAGTCTATTTACCCTGGATATTTCCCAGGGCTATTCTGTACTTTCTGTGGGTATCTGATATGGGAGGCATGTAAAAAGTATAGTAATTGTCATGAGAAGAGGAAAGGAAAAATCCTGGGAGAAAATTGTCCAAGAAAAATCTTCCAGCAACTTTGAAAAATGTCACTCTGAAGAAAACAGATTTCAGTTAGTGACGAATTTTGTTAAAGGTTTTAATGGAATTTAAATTTTAATGGATTTTAAATAATATATTCATTTTTAACACAGTAGCAAGGAACATAGCAAGGCCCAATCATTATTACAAATTTTGACAAAGAGTGTGAATTACTTTGCCATTGCTGCAAACACTGTATCAGATACATAGTGAGAATTCTTCCAAATTAACATATTCTTGGACAAACATTCTTTCAGTGGGATGTCGTGAACATACTAGGTACATCTTCCTTAATGACGAGCAATGTAAACAGTGAAATTAGCAACAACTAAAAATTACAATCTCTCTAGTAATTGCTGGTTAACAAGATTATTGAGTGATAGACCTCAGTGTTCTGTGAATAAATACTAGCTGTTTATTCAGTTTGGCCATGTGCACAATTAGTAATCTTTCTTTTGTTTTACCTTAAATTGCAAGGACAACTACAAGTTTGATCAGGCATGATGATTTGATGTGGAAGTAACAGCTCCCAACTCGAAAACAGCCAGCATACCATAAATGAAACTGGACAATAGGTGTCATATAACATATTCAGCATTGGCTATTTTTGTTGAAATATACTGTAAGAGAATCTCCAACATAGTCTACTGGATGTGATGTTTGGTGTCCAGCATGCAGGGATCCTAGGGTTCTTGTCAAACCTGCAAGTTTATTTAGTGGGCTCCCATGGTTGTTGAGTATGAAGACCCAAGACCATGCTAGACAAGAAGAAATTACACTGCTGAGTTTCAAGAAAATTGATAACACTGGCAACTAGAGTATAAACCAAAATATATTTACAGAAAACTGATGTACGATATGAACTCACATGACAACATGGATAAGCATAGAGCAATATATGCCTCAAAATGTAAGATCTACAAAACAAGTTACTGATGTCAAATGGCCAAATGACTCTTAATTTAAGAGAAATAATTAGTACAACATAGGCCTAGTGTGCGCACAAAAAAAAAAGAAATATCTTATCTGTACGTTGGCGACATCTGACATCTAGTGGTTCCTTGGGTTGGTAGGGGTACGGGCCACAGCATCTGCTAAGCATCGGACGTCTGATGTCACTCAGTCAGGTATCCGGCATACAAAAATTACAAAATGAAATCACACTCCTTCACAAAATGAAATTACACTCCTTCACAATGTGATTTCTGGTATTGTCCAGGAAGAGTCTCACATAATGAACACAGGATTAAAATATATTGGTAACTCTGGTGCAAAAGAGATTCACTGGATACAGTCTCTGGTACTGGATATTATTTCTACGTTCAGTCTCAAGTCAGAGGTTAACTAACATGAATGAATTTTATAATGAAGTATCATGCATCAATGGGATATCCTCAGTGTCCATATGAAGATAAAAGAAATATTCCAGTTCTTTTCCAGTTCAGTACAACAAGGCAAACATGAATAATGGAGTTGCACAAAAAAAATAATTCTATAGCTTCTGTCTGTCTTAAATGGTGCCAGACAAGACCCAGGTATATGCAAAGGTTGAAAATAACATTTTAAACATACAGATCATTCCTTAAGGTGGTTCCATTTCAAGAGAAAAATAGTCAAATCTCTTTTAAGAGGCTGTAGGTACAGTAGCTCACATACTAATTTTTGACAAAGATGTCTTTCCAGTCTAAAAGGAAAGATACATTATATTTACAGATTTACACCATGGATGAGAGGTATAAAGTCACTAAACTGTATCACTGATAAAAACTTTAAATATTTCCTCCTTTGAAGCCATAGCAAAGTTTCCACAGTACCGGTCAATAAAGTATAAAATTATTGGAGAATTGAAAGAGCTTCCATTTTGCTTGCAACCTCTCAGTATCAAAGCTCAAGTCTCTCTCCCCTTCTCCTAAAGCCATGAGGGAAACTCTCAATCTCTGGTCAAGTCATGTGACTCTTAAAATTGCAACCATTGGCTATTCCTAGCCCTAGCTACCAAGGATGGCACCCTGAACCAATCGAAACAGTTAAAAAGCCCGCCAAATTGGACCTCATTTACATGTCATAAAAATTGTCTACCCTCCAAAGCCATGTGGAGAACATGAGCTCCAACAGGACAGAGGCAGGATACACATCATAAAAACAAGGTTACACAAAAACAAAAGAAAACTAAAAGAAGTTACTATGTGGTGACACATAAGAGGAACAGATGCAGTATGTACAAGGACAAGAGTAGCTATCATACCCTAGCTTTGCCATAAACAAGCTAATAAAAATAGAAAGTGACCAGGTTGTGATCCTTACAATACTGTACCTCCACCTTATATCAAAGTCCCAGAATGTTATAGGTAGTGGACACATTGCCTCTGATTCCTTTTGTTTTTCTTAACAATTAACTGCCCTGTCTTGTTCTTGAAATTTGATACTGTTGGATGTTTGAACATCTTTCCCTATAGACGAATCGGGACAGATTGTGATAGTCAGATTTTAGTCTGCTGTTACTGGGGTCCATCACCTTTAAATTTTCTTCATTACCTGTTCCATGAATGGTTGTACACTAAAGTTTATCTTGATTTTCTCAACTTCATGGAATATGAGGATTTGAAATTCCTGTAGACGGTAAATGAAGACGATTTAGGGCTGATGGCTAATGGCTGCCTACAGTCACTAAAAACAAGCCCTAATCAGATTCGTCTATAGATCAAGCATAGCCCTACACCATATGCAGGGTGTAGCAAGCAATGTTCCTGAATATTCCTGGTAGAGGCGTCAAAGGTATAAACAAATTGAAAGCAATGTGAAATGGATATGATGTGATGGCATAGATTTTCCATGACACACTTTATCTGAAGAAAAAAAATTGCATTATTTTGAAAATAAGTATGCCTAAATGTTGGCCCATTTGATTCCTTGCTGTGAGTAGAAGGTTTGATCTTGCAATATTGATGGGTAGTCTTTGAGATGCTTAGTCAGTAAATATGAAAGATAAGATAAAGACTTTTTGTAGTAAACTCTTTCATACTTGGGGAATGTTACTGTTTTTTAATAATAAGTCATACTGTGGGACATGAGGAATTTTGTACCCTCTTAATAGATAATGAACCCGAGTCGGCGAGTCCCCATCAAAAGCTAGGTTTGATGGGGTAAACAAATTTTTCCTGACTTCCTGCTTAAATCACTCAATCATGCTCCAAGACATCAAAAGCTTGATAAGAGACAGCCAGCAGAAATATACACAAAGGTGGGATGATTTGGGCCAGATGTGCCACTGTTTGCAAGGCATGAAGGGCAAGCAGTAGGGGAACTCCTTATCTGTTTTTTGTTGATCTTTCATCACTGTGCAGCAGTAAGGTGTGGACAGAGTTTTTATAATCTGGGCAATTCAAAATGGATGTAACTGTTTGACTGGGGGGTGGTAAAGGTCAATAGAAGTTAATACTGAGGGTTAGTTAGTCAGTTAGTTAGATGGAGTTTTACGGCCCAGTTTCCAACCTATTGGTTAAAGTCGAGCCGGCCACGGCCTTTTTTTCCAGTTGTGGCTCACTGGCACTTGTTTTCCTGTACTCAACGGCAGTAGGTTCCATTTCTTAGAGTCTTTGGTATGACTCAACCTGGGAATAGAACCCAGGCCTTCTGTGTGAGAGGGGGATGCTCTTACTGTTAGACCAAACACGTGGTCTGTAATACTGAGGGATGTTACTATAATTGATGTATGTCAATAATATGTCATACTGAGGGATAATACTGTTTTTGGTAGAGGTCAATAATGTGTAATACTGAGGATGTTAACTATTTTCGGTGTAGGACAGTAATATGTCATACTATTAGGGATAATACTGTTTTTGGTAGATGGCAATAAACTTTCATTCTGAGATTTGTTTCTTTCCTTGATGGAGGTCTATAATAGTTCATACTGAGGGATGGGACTTTTTTGTTCAAGGTCCAATAATTTGTAATACTGAAGACTGTTACTATTTTTGGTGGAAGTCAATAATATGTAATAGTGCAGAAATATGTTACTGTTTTGGTGGAAGTCTTTAATATGTCATACTGCTCGGGGATGTTACTGTTTTTGCATTGTTGAGGTCAATGTCTTTTGAGGTCATTTAACAATGATACCTGATGAAAAGGAAGCATGGGTGCTTTTCATTAGTTGCATTAGTACACAGATGTACCCAGCTGAAATTAATTGCAGATACCAGTGTGATAATTCTGAATATTACATGATACAATAATACAACTGACAAACAATTAAAGTATAGTGCCAGGCAGTGCCACCATGAATTGGCATGGAGTTGCAAAAAATGTTGCCATAAATGCTTCCCAGATGGCTGGAAATGGCACTTCTCAGGCACCGTATTGGAAGCTGCATGTAAGCATATAAATGGGGGATGTACTAGCAATATCATAAGAAGAAACATTAAAATTATCTAAAATATGCTCAAGTAGGTTCTGAACACCCCCTCTTGGCTGTGGTCATGTTGTGACATAACATATGACAATTTCTGAACTCTATTTACACAGGTTAAAACATAGGAAAGGAGGTCTTCCTCCCATTTGAGGGGGTTTGTGTAGCCAAAAATATGTTACATGCTAACCATTGGAGGACCACCTCTTAAATGGTAGCCAAATTTGACCCCCTTTTGTTATCAGGGGATGTCATTTCTTTCTCATGAGGTAAAATGTCGGTTCATAATATGGAATCCACTGAAGTATGTTGTCACTTTTTGGTTTCGATAATAGAGGAACCAATGCAGTCATGACAGAAGCTAGTTCTCGAGCCTCACATGTCTTTCCTTGCTAACACAGAGCTTGTATTAACTGGAGTACCAGAAAATTTTGTCACTTTGATGAGGTCTGGTATGCGGTTACCTGGAGTTTGCCCTCCCCCCTGGCATTCACATGATGCATGCCCTCACCCATGAAAGGGGAATGAATGGCTGTAGCTAAGTACCCAGGACATTGGGTGTTTGCTGAATCTACACTGTGTCAAGCCAAGGGACTCGCGTGTGTACTATGACAAACACTGCCTTAGCAGGACACAAGCGATAACAAGAGCTTGAGCCTTGCATGTCTTTCCTCACTCATGCGTAACTCATAACTGGAGTAGCTATTCCAAAGTTCTATCACTTTGATGAGTTCTATCACAAAGTTGCCCAGAGGTTGGCATCCATGTGATGCATTTGCTCATCTGCCAGAGGGGAATATTGCTGACTTCATACAAGGACCCTAGCCATGTACCAATAAAGCTTTATGTGTGTGTGTGTGTAGGTGTGTGTGAGCTTGTGATGCTTTGCCCTGTAACTTGATATCTCAAAGGAGGAGTGTCTGACAGTTTTCAAACTTGGTACATTGATGCCCATGTGAGGAGGAAGAACCCTTTGGTTTTGATGGATATTTGTCTGGCAGAAGTCCAAACTGCCAGCCTGAGGGAAACTGCAATAGACATCATGGTGGGTGGGTTGCTTTTGTACATCAGAGAATGTGTATTTTGGATGTCAGAGGTTTTTTTTAGTGTAACTTTATTTTGCGAAGGAATCATAAAACAAAGCAGTCAAATAATGTGAGAAGAAAGAATTGAGTTATTGTGATTCTATTTTGTTTGGCATTTGACATTTGCAGGAATTGGATACCATCTGGGAAGAGCTAGGATTGTACTTAAAAGGGGAGGTCAAGTCAAAAGATGGAAGAGATGCTGGATTTGAAATCAGAAAGCTGGCAATGAACTTGTTTATTTCCACTGGTAAAGCTAAGGTATGATTAGAAGCACTTTTATCATTTGAACCTATCACCTCTTGCCACTTATCAGCATGTGTGATGATTGTAAAGTTGGCTAGATACTGTATACTGAAGGTTAGGGCAAGAAATATCTGGACTTTTATATATATACTTCATGAGGCCAGGTCTGCTTGATCATACATTTGCTAATGACTACGGTCCTAGAACTGTTTGAAAACTTGTATGTTAGATGATATTTGAATATTTGTTTGTAAAGCAGTCCAAATGATCAAACCATACATTTGTCCATTTTATAATCATACATAATGAAGTTTCTGTTCAAATGTATGATAGTGTAGACAGCTTTGGTACTAACTACTACATTTTTATAAATTTTTGATTCTTTATATGGGTGTATACAGCATTGACACTGCAAAGTAACATCTTGAATGTTTGGGAATGTAGGTGTGTGCTAGAACTAATTATTTAACTTAGGAAGTGTCTGGTACTAAGAGACTCCAGTTACAACAGGAAGTGATTGTTTGTTTACAGCAGAATTTAAAATTTTTTAGCTGGTTTTCCTGAAAAGTTACATGCTCTGTCTTACTGAGAAGATTTCTTTGCCCATACAGTGAAGTCACAAAATGGTGTTCTACAATTTCTTTAAAAGTCATGCAATTTTGTGACAATTGACAGAAGTTATGAAAGTGCTTCTTTTGAGTATTTGTTGCTCAATGGTCAGTGTTTTTCAGATTTTTAGAGGTAGTGTGACATGTCATTGAAATGTCCTGACTTTGCTTGGCATGAATTACTCATCAAATAGTTTATGGTTTGGTTATTGATGCTGATGATTTTCAAGTATACAATTTTAATTTCCAAAGTAGAACCCTCAGGACAATTTAATATTACAACTGTCCTCCAAACTAAGATTGTAAAAACAAAAGGTAACATTTACCATAAATGGCATGTCCCCAGTGAACTATTAGCTAGGAATGCGCATTCCACAATAATGTTGTGAAGCCGATTGAAGGTCACGTGATATAGGTTAGTCACGGACGTATATACATGGAGAGAGCATGTAACACGTACGTCCTGTCTGTAAATGGTTGTCACCGACTTGGTCAAAAAAAGGCACACCAAGATGGCCGCTATAAATCGTCTCATTTGACGACGAATCTGTCATATTGTAAGCAAAAGTTAATCTTGAATTGGAAAGAATATCATATTCCTGCAATACGTGAAGTGATTTTGACCTTACTGTGCCATATTTTAAAAATATTTCAACTTTGTTGCAAAATATGGTAAAATACTTGAGCAAGTCCAAACTTTCATACAAAACCATAACAGACGGCCATCTTGGTGCGCTTTTCTCACACGTACGGTAGTGACAGTCTACCATGCAGTATGCTTTGTCCATGTATAGGAAGACTGTGAGGTTAGTTTACTTCAAGTCGTTTCACTTAACCTGAACAACCGTTTCTATTGACACACTGGTCTCCTGTTGTATATATTCTACACATAGTACAGTTCAGTCCTGCATCCTGTTGTGGGGTGACCTTGAGGCATGGTGAGGGATGTTATTGGTTTTTGTTGTCTTGGGGGCAGTGGTTGGTGTTGGGGAGGTTGTGCTCACTGCATGTCCCTGTCATAACATCATAATATTTGCATATTGAATTCTTGTATGTTTATCAATGATTAATTAAAAATTTATGGTGGTCAATTTTTTGTTGATTTTGATGAGAGTTGCAACTGTTTTCTTGGCTAATAATGCTTTTTTCATGAATTACCCAATTTTGACATTTCCATGTCACATAACCTTTAAATCCCAGAAGATAGGCTACAAGATTTTAATAATGCAAACTGATGCAATGCAGGGAATATTTTTCCTTCTTAATTCTCACATGTAATAAGAAAAGGGGTTTCATTTCATTCCAGTGGTGTAGATATTTGTATATTTGTATATTATCGTAAAATATTTACTAGGAGCAGAAATGTTTTTAGAAGAAGGGTACTGTTATGAGGGAAACCTAGAATGCAGCTTTCTTTTGTTTGCTGCCCTCCAGTGAAGCCCCTCAGAGAAATCACTGAACATGGGAAGAATTGCAATCACAGGTTTCAGAGGATATACTACATCAAATAATTGTCAATGGAGTGTATGTCAATAAAACATGAAAACAAATTTGTAGCAACATTTTTGAAGAACACTATGGTGCCTGTAGCCAACGTTACAGGAGGGTTCAGGGGTACAAAAGCTTGCTTCAAGCTCACCTTGATATTAACTTACAGTATGAAATATTTGTGATAGTGTTATTTACCTACAGTAACTCACAGATGAAGTTGTTGTGTTGTGCAAATTTCATTGACTTCAATGTTATATTCATTTAGAAGTGAGCATAGCATTCTGAGTGTTAGATATACTGCTTAACATGAGGTTGTACTTCAGTTGAAATGAATGCCCTACAGCATCAGATTTGTGGTGATTAGTAGGAGGGTCAAGGATTCTGCCAGAAACTCAAAAAGTGAAGGATTTATTACTGCCAGTGCCAAACCCTAAGTCCAAGTTGATGGGTGCCTGTAGCCAACATTACAGGTGGGTTCAGGGGTACAAAAGCTTGCTTCAAGGCCCATATAAGGTACATTCTGAAACTCATTTAAAGGCTGTAAAAAAATGTAAGTTCAAATTTGCTTCAAAAGTGTCCTCTCCTTAAATAAAGAATCAAGAAACTGAAATTTTTTCCATATTTTCAGAAGTGGAAAGGGAGGATCTTTGCCCTCCTTCTTCTGGAAAGAGGGGGCAAATCTCCCACTGACAAGAACACTGATGGTAGCTATACTTTGAAACATCTGTAGTAAAAAAATTTTGGATTTGCACTTTTTCCTCACAGATTTTCCTGCTAAGGCAAAATTTCATCCATGTTCTCTTGACTTTAAAATGGTTGTCTGTGTGCTTGGGAGGTGTGACCTACCTATTATACATTTAAGTTTCCACACTATAGTCTTCATTGACTCTTAATACAGTACTTAATATCATAAAATGATTTCATGGATTGGACTTAATTTTTAGATCGGAGCTATTTCAGAGTATGTCAAGATGCTACTTGATAATCCTGAGATGAAGTTCTTGGTTTTTGCTCATCATAAAGAAGTACTAACAGCTATAGTACAGACAGTTCAGGCCTTTGCCAGAGAGAAAGAACCTTCACTGAAGTATATCCGTATTGATGGAGATGTTCCCTGCTCTGAGAGGATGGTAAGTCTACATTGTGACAAAGATGGTCATCTGATAACTTGTCACACTGGATTGTTGGGAATGAGAAGAAACTTAAAACTTTCATACCTAAGCTGGTGACTGTCCCTGGAAATGCAGGTTTAAAACCAATGGAATTTGTTTTTCAACCTGTTTAGGTGTAATTACTTTTTACATACCTACAGGTATGGTGACATGCCAGCAAAAAGCTGTGCCTTTAATTGACAGTTTTAAGAGTAAGATTTCCCAAGTAGAAATCTGTTAGAATTATGTCAATATATCTTTTACTGTCTTCAAAGTTTTAATGTTTCTGTGGTACATGTTGCCTGCATGGAAAAACGATATTTTGCATATTGTTCATCTTCTGTTAAAGGGTCTTCCTACACTATTGGGATACATTAAGTTGGTTCTTTTTGCCATGATGATATTTTGAAAAGTGTGTGTATGCTTTGATGAAGTTATAATTGATCATACTTTGAGGACTTCATAGAGATAATGAAGACAGTTTTATGAATGTCCAATTTATATAAAGGTTGTTCTTGGAGAATTTGGGGTTATTTTTTCCTCTTTTTTCATTAATTTTTGTGACATTAGATGTGGTGCAAATTTATAATGTAATAAAACCTTCACAAATGTGGCTGATGCATATTTTTGGTTTCCATCCGTAAATGTAATGTACAAAATAACTTTAAAATGAAAAAAGGATATTAAGAGTAACAACAACACCTCAAAATATAATTTGCAATTTGGAGCAAAATTTGGACTTATTTCTGTCCTCTGGATATGGAATATTTTAGTACAAACTGATACAATTCTATTTGAAATAACAATGAAATATTTCAGTGTTGATGTCTGAATTATAAAAAGCTAAACCATTCCAGCATTCAACACATCACAGCTGATTACAGAGTAATTTGTTTAACGTTCAAACATTTCTGTCCTCTCATCATTACGTACACAACTATCATGTTTACTAGTCAACAGGATACAAATTTCCAGAAAATTTGATAAAGCTGCATAAGCTTACAGACAGAGGGTCACTTTTATTACTGGTTGGAATGATTTCCTCTACCTCTCTACTTACAACAGGCATATGAGATCCTTTAAGACGAAACCTGTCCTATGTTTGTACATTTAAACATGACATAGTCTGTGATACATCAATAATATAGATAAATCAGGGACATATTTTAATAATAAATGCATCACATTTCAATAATTTATAGTACAGAAAAGAATATTTCACTAATTTACAGTTTGAAAGGGTAAAACTTGTGTTGCAATACATTAGGATTTCAAAGTGTAAGTAGTTTGATCTTACAGATAGTGTAAAGGGACAGAAATTATGTTAATGTTGTGTACCATACATAAACAAATGTATGTAGTCCCTATTTTCCACTGGTTATAGGATTTTTCTATAAATTTGTAACATTACTGAATTTGGGGTTAAGCTTGACATATTCTGCTGAAGTCATGTTAAAGGTAGTTTGACAAGTCAGCAAAAAGTCCTGACATTACTCTTTAATGGTTTTCAAGATGTACCTTTTAAGTTTGAATGTTCCTAAAGCAATTTGTTTCTTTAGTATGCAAAAATAATGATGTGGAGTGTTCCACAGTATTTACATTTTTTGTTAACCCCATTAATTATCTCTTAATTAATTATCAGATTGTTTATGGTTTGTAAGTGATACTGATGATTTTCAAAATAAAACCATCAGGACATACAAATGTTACATTTATCCTTGGATGGAAGATTGCAAGGAAATAGGATAACATTAGCAACATACCAAGATTTGCATATTGACTTTATGACTATTCATGATTAAGTGCAAATGAGAAATTAAACTGTGAAATGGTCAATTTTGGATGGATTTCTGTGGGAATGGTAGTCATTTCGTAAGTCTGCTTCTAACATCAAATACCCAACTAAGTCATTTTTATGTCACCAGATGTTTAAAGCAAAAAGATTCCAATTCTGACCTGGTTATGAATGTAATCAGGTACACAGTTTAACACAAAAGGGGATGATAGACCAGGGAGCTGCCACTCGGAGTGGCAGCTCCCTGGATAGACAAAGAAAATTATCTTTTCACCTTCAGAAAACTTATGAAGACTACCAACCAAATTAAGTAGCACCACAAAAAATTTTATACAGATTTGAGGTCTCAGTTTTCACCACCCTATGTTTCACACTTTAATACCCCAATAGTGTAGAATGACCTTAACCCTATATTAACTCTTATTCATTACTCATCAGATAGTTTGCAGTTTGGTCAGTGGTACTGAAAGTTTTCTGGGACACAACTTGAACTTCAAAAAAATAAACCCCATAGGAGTTGCTTATGTGACAGTTGTCCATGAGATGAAGGTTGCAAAAAAATTATAACATTGGTGCATTTTTTGCCTGTTCCTTTCTTGACATCACAAGATTGGCATAAAAAGCTTTTGTTTATGAATGATAAGTTGCAAATTGTAAAGTAACCTGTAAAATGGTCAATTTTTTTATGGACTGTGATGGGAGATAAGCCTAATACTATGTTTTTTTATGCTTTTTACATCAGATATACACAATTTTGTCATTTTCATAGCACTAGACCTTTAAGGTACTGTACAGATTTTTATCTAAGAACCAACTTACTTTGTGCTTGGTGCTCAGCATTAGCAAGTGAGTCACAACTGGAAAAAAGGCAGTGGCTGGCTTGACTTAAACCAGTTGGTTTAACCACTAACTAACTATACCCAAGTTTAAAAGCCTTACATTTTGCATGTCATTGTTTCATGTTATTATTGTCCGTCGCTCTATACTTTAAATATGACATAACTTACAAATATTCAGTCTCTATACAATGTAATGACTGAATATTTTGTTGAGAAGCAGAAAGCATATTTTATAGTTCACTTTCCAGTAGCATCATTTTCCTCATTGTAGGGTGTCATGTCTGGGTAAGTGTACTATAAAATATGCTGTCTGCTTCCTAACAAAGTATGAATGTTTTATCTGTAATAATGTCTGCTTTTACACAGCAAGATGTCAATCGATTTCAGCAAGACCCAGATGTGAGGGTAGCAGCCCTCAGCATTATGGCAGCTGGAACTGTAAGTTTACTGTCGATTAATTACTACTTTATTTCTGATTTATTAGTGGGTGAAAGTATTCAGTGTATAGGGAGATTTTGTAAGTATTTTTATGAACTGAACTACTTAACAACATTATCATTCACTGTGCTTTGAGTACTGGATGATTGCTTTAGTTGTTTACATGCTTCAGTTGTTTACAAAAATCCAAATAAGTGCTTTGTGTGTACCATTTGTATGCATGTGTTTATGCAGATAGTTGAGGATTATCTGGGCAGTCATAGAGTATGTTACTGCAGCAAATGGCAAAGTTTATTTCAAATAAGTGAAATGAAACTGGACAAATTTGGCCCCTTTTCTTTCCCTGATGTATTACAAGTACATTTTTGGTGTAGATAGCAAAACCAAGCATACTCCAAATTGACTTCCTTTAGTCATTGCAGGCAAAATTTTTTAAGTTCTTAGTAATTATGGCAAATATTTATAAATAAGTTAAAACTGGGATAAAAACCTCAGAAGAGATTTAACTGGTTCTGTTGGGATGAGTGACTGTATATATCAAACTATTTCTTGCAATCACTGAGGGGGATCAAGGATATGGATGTAAAAGAGCCATTTTTGGTTCACAGTACAAAGTGAATATTCTAACTTTAGATGCACCTAATTTCACTGCAGGATTTAGAGAGCAGGCTTGGCATCCCTTTGGTTTTATTGCCAAAGATATCCTTTCTTCAATTTCAGTGTAGTTGCTGCTGTCACATTTATTTAGCCAGTATAAATACCAAAAGCTTTCATAGACAGTGATTATGGTGTCCCGTAACCAAATTCTTTTTCATTCCTCGCAGGGGCTGACATTGACAGCTGCTACCCATGTTGTGTTTGCTGAGTTACATTGGACCCCAGGAGTCCTAGAGCAGTGTGAAGATCGAGCCCATCGCATTGGCCAGGCCAATGCCATTCATGTCCATTATTTGATTGCTAAGGGCACCATTGATGAGTGGATGTGGTCTGCTCTAAATAAAAAGGTTTGAGAGTTTTTAATATGAATTTTTTCTCAGAATTTTTTTCGTTTAATGTTCAGAGTTCAAAAATATTAAGGTTTATGGCTTTCATTTATGTGACATAGGAAGCAGTTGTTAAAAGTCTTGAATATGATCTTGTATTTTGTTGTCAGTAATCTCATGTCAGGATAAGTTTCAAATAACTTTATCGCCATGTGAGCCATTTTGGACAAGTTCGAAGGATTGTTGAGCTGTGCTTTTGCCAATGTTTTCATTTGGAGAATCTCAGTTGGCACTGGTCACAAACTTACTGTTGAGTGTGACCCAACATGCCTTTTATAAGCTACCATACTAAGACATAATTTTGAACTTCTTCATTACGTTTTGGCTGTCTTGGAGGTGGTGAGAAATATTGCTAGTCTAACCCTTTCAGTGCTGAATTTATTCTCATACAACTCCAGAGGGCTGAGCTTATTGAAGGGAAATTTGAGAACAAAGACTCACTACTTTTAAATTGATTCTAAAGCTATATAAACAGCAATATTTGCAAAAATGTAGTGAACACAAAAAATGAAGAGAATGTCTTTTTCTTTCAGATGATTTCATGACACTTAACAACCACTAACTATTTAGGAGCTTTGTGCTCACTTACTCAAATTTATGCAAATTTTGTCAATTTTTGTTTTCACCTTGATGTATGTTTATGTGTGTGTATGCGACAGATTGGAATGTGAGGTATGTGGTGAGAAAACTCATTAACCAAGTGATCGACTTTTCTCAAACTCAGTATGCATGTGAATGTTGTTAAGTAGATGTGCCCTATCATTTTTGGTGGAAGTCAAAGGTCACTGAAGATCATCAGAGGCCAAAAAGTGAATTCCTGTTAGTAGCTGTAACTCTGTAGCCATTGTTCAAACAGTGGCATTATTTTAGAACAAGTTAGATTGGTAAGAGGTGAAAATTTTGTTACATTAAACAAAATAATTGGAAAGCGTCAAAAGGTCAGAAAGTAATGTTTTGTTGATATCTTGCCACTGAAACATTTAAGAGGGGTGGTGTAATGGAGATTTGTGTTGTTTGCATGTGATGACCCACCTTGATCTCACTTGACTTCATTTGACCGTTTGATCTTTGTGACTTTTATGTGACGCTTGGATTCATCTTGTTCAGACGAACCAAAAAGGCAATCCCACTACCCAGCTTCAATGTTTCTAACTCAAGTTATTTGTTAGTGTGAACGTCAAATGCATTGGAATGCGCAGTATGTGGTGCTATAACGTAGTAACCATGTAACATAGGGGGATGGCATAACAGAAAGTTGCGTTGGTCAAAGTAAAGTGCACATGTTGACCTACTTTGACCTCACTTGACCTAATTTGACCTTTGTGACTTTTTTGTGACACCTGGATTCATCTTGTTGGGACAAAAAAAAAGGCAATAACACCACCCTCCTATGATGTTTACTTGACATTTCAGGGAAAATTTGTGTGTATTTGTGCATGTTATATGCATTGGAATGTGAGGCATATGGTGCAATGACTTTATAACCAAGTGATATAGGGAGGTTACACAGTGGACAGTTTCTTTCATGTTAAATGCATTTATTGACCTACTTTGGCCTTATTTGACCTCTTGACCTTTGTGACATCTTTGTAAGGTCTGGATTTGAATTGTTGAGATGGACCAAAAAGGCAATTAGCTACCCTCCTATTCTGCCCCAAACTCAAGTAAATGACATTTTAGTGAAAGGTGATGCAGGATATGTATTTGTCACATGGAAATGGGAGGTGTACAATGTGATAACTTGAAAGTGATCAATTTCTCTCAAACTGCAAGTGCTTGTGTCATTTTGAAATTTAATGTGCCCTTATGTTATTGATGAAAGTCAAAAGTCATTCATTTTGGAGATGCAAATGCCTTACCTTGCTAACTCTCTAAATACAAAATCTTCTTAAATGCAAGATACCATGGTGCCCTTGGGGTCTTGTTGACATTTTTGTTAGCTTGGCATATCATGATTATCTGTTACGTGCTGAACACAAAAACGTCAGAGAATGTAACTCTTATTTTTCTAATGGTCTATGGTCTGTATACAATTTACAATGTAAAACTAAGGTGTAGACCTTTTCTTAACTGCATCATATGAATACTGGTAGTTGTGTTTGCACAGCTTGCTGAACTACCATAGGCTGTGCTGGCAGCAACTACAGTATGTCTCTTTTGAGCTGAAAGTTATATGAATGAAGGTGTAATGACTTTGATGATGTTGTTTCTGTGGATTTACCTGTACATTATAGCCAACACAACCTGTTTTGAGGTCAAAATTTCCAACCTGAAGCCTTGAGTGCATTTTTTGATTCCTTGCCAAAGACTGTATGTGTGGTGTATACAATGATGATGTGTGTGTGTGTGTGGGTGGGGAGTGGGTATAGTTGTGTAGATGTCTGGGATGGTGATATGAAACAATAGACACGAGGTCATCCATTGTACAACAACAGGTCATCAGTTGCCAACAATTACAAGGTTAAGGTTAGCACAATTTCATCACTTGTGGACTGAACGCATACTGACAAGATTTTGTTTTATTTGTGTTTGTGAGATCACAAGGTAGGAATGACCCTCATTTTCCCTGTGTGGTTTATAGATTCATCATGCTAAGAGGAAGATCCTTATTGTTTTTGGTGGAGGTCAAAGATCTTTTGAGGTCACCAGTTTTATGTCAAAACATGAAAACCTTGTAAAGTACAATATCTCAAGTTAGAATAGTCCACATGTTCCATGTGCAATATTCGGATTTGTCTTGTGATAAAAAGAAACCTATTGTTTTTGGTTGAGGTCAAAGGTCGTCAGATGTCAAAAGTCATCCATTTGGGGTCAGCAGTTGTCACAAGGCAGAATACCCCTTTTGGTTTTCTGGTTTCATAAAATTTGGCATAATTTCCTGCATGGTAAAGGTTATTAAAGGCCTGTTTTGCCTTCATGGAAATGGCAAATCTACTT
This sequence comes from Holothuria scabra, assembly GCA_037179385.1. Taxonomy (NCBI): domain Eukaryota; kingdom Metazoa; phylum Echinodermata; class Holothuroidea; order Aspidochirotida; family Holothuriidae; genus Holothuria; species Holothuria scabra. The sequence goes on along the minus strand of CM074187.1, from coordinate 41,466,019 downwards.
TTTTAACTCCTTTCCAATGGAAGGTAAATAAATCTATGTGATGGTGATGTCATGTGGGTGTGTGTGTGTGAGTGTGTTTGTAACACTGCACATAAACATATCTCAAGTTACAAATTTCCAACATTTTCATGTGTGGTATTTTTTGTTTGGGATGAACCCTAATGCTTTTTGTTCAGTTTAAGGGTTATTTCAGGTCACCAGGGCCCAAAAACTTGAAGACATGATATAGCTGAAATTAGGAATGACCAACACTTCATATTCAGTGTATAGATTTGCAACATTGAGGTTCTTGGTGGAGACCAAAGGTCATTCCAGGTCACCAAAAAGGTGAAAACCTTGAAAATGGCTTGTAAATACTATATCTCAAGATGAAAATGGCTTGTAAATCTATCTCAAGATACCACCGACCAAAACTTTTATATATTTAGTAAATCTGTATAAACCTTGCCAAACCTGTGTCCAGATCTATTGTCAAGTAGTCAGAGCATTTGACTTGCAGTCAGGAGGTCTTGAGGTCGACTCCTGGACAGGCCATATGGAAGACACTAAAAATAAAAGCTTGGTGCTCTTTATAAGCAACAGAGTAGGGAAAACAAGCCAGTGAGCCACAACTGGAAATAGACATTGTGGCTCTCTTGACTTAAACCAATTGGTTAGAAACTAAGCTGTAAAACTTCAACTAACTACTAACTAACCTATGTCCAGATTGGTCCACAGACAGTTTACCTTTATTTGGTCACAGTAAACTCCTGGAAAAGTCATGTAAATTGATTCCCCCAGAAAGTACAAGAACCTTATGTTTAAATACAATATCTCAATGTAGGAAGCTCCAATAGCTTGTATACTTCACACGTGGTTGCACAAAATTGTCAGGGGTAATGCATCACTTTAGTTGGGTGTTGGAGGTGATCAATCACTAGCTAATTTGGTTTTTTTTTCAGGTCAAGTCATGAAAAACATATCATTACTTGATAAGGAAAACCTGTATTCTGTGTACTCAGTGAAGTCTGTTCCATGGTTGTAAGAGGTCATTTGGGGGTTATGAATTTTTTGGAATTACTTTGGTAAATGTAGGCAACATTCAGTACAGACAAATTTGAAGGTCATTGAGGAGTAACCAGAGTCAAAGTTCACCCTATCTAATATTTGGTTTGTATGCCAGTGTTTCAGTTTCATCACATTTAGCAAGGAACCAAAGTACCCATTCTCTTGTGTATAATTATTTTGTTAATTTGAACTAAGTGAGGGATTTAAAATGTATTTTTGTTATGAGGATGTAAGCCATTCCATATTATGTCAAATGGTGTAAAAATTACCAAACTACTGTGCACAAAGTACTGAACCACTACACCTCTCTTGTAACAGGTTAGTGTTCTCAGCAGTACACTGAATGGTCAACTTCAGGAAATGAATGTGGAGGTACTGGGAGGTGGAATTGGAGAATTCTTGAAACAAGCTGCTTTTTGGCTACCAAGCAAGTTGGAGTTTGAAGAGGAGGACAGTTTTTTCTTCTCACAGACACCCAAGGTGAGGTGTTACAGATACTGTAACAGATAACCACTTTTGAGGGTTGTTGTCATGAAACATGGTTTTGCCTTGTTTGGAAACTTTTAAAATACCATTATACTAAATCATTTTGAATGTTTGACATTAGGCTAACTTGCCCGATACTCTAAAAACCCGGATTTCAAGGCCTTTTTCCAGGTAATTGCAGATAGGATGCCAGAAGACTCTACTGTATGAAGATATAGCCTATGACTACATAAGGGATCTTTGTTCTGTTATCTCAGTATAGTCAGTCAATAAGCAGAGTGGTCACAGGTCAGTGGGATATATGAGAGCATTATTTACACTGTTGCTATATGGAGAGCATCGGGCTAGATTTCGTCATGGTGGACAAACTTTCCTATTTGATTTGAAAGGAAGGAAGCATTTATACTTTTAAGCTTGATGTATGGATGTGTTGTCAGGAGTAGAGTTCTACTGTCCATGGTGGAGGTGAAAGGTCATTAGAAACCAAAGTGGAAAACTTGTGAATTGCCTGTTACAATCAAAACCTGTTATTTCTTAATTATTTAATTGGCTCAATCCATGGATTGGGTAGAGCATATGGGGTACTACAGGGTGAAATGTCTCTCTCTCTCTCTTCAAAAGCTTTCATCATCTACAATTGCTGGTCAATTGTTGTAAAATTTACAGTGAAGGTGTTACATGAGAATGGCAACAAAGATTGTGCTTGGCTATGTGATTCAACAAACAATGATCATGTTTAGCCATTAGCCATTGGTAGTTCTTTCCATTTTGTATATTCTGTTTGGAGTCTCACTTCTTGGATTGTTTTGTTACAGTATATTCCTACTTGATATTCAGCTTAACAATATGGATCGGGGCATGCTCACTAACTTAATCGAACTACCTCAAGGCAAAACCCTGCTTGAGACATGTTCAGTTATTTTGTTTTTACTGCTACTTCAAGGCATTGCTAATATTTTGTATAGTTAGCCTGTGTCCACTTTGTTTTACAATTCATGAATCATAATGGCAGTTTCCTAGAAGCATGGAAATAATACCTGAGACTGCCATGCTGAAAGCAAACTGTTCTTACAGCAATGCTAACATCTGTTACTCAGCTCTCTTTGATGTGTGAGGATGTTGCATACAGAGGAGTCATCATTATTCATTTAGGAATTTCCTATATTTGGCTCATCATCTAATTGTTTTCATGGTCTTAACTGAAGCAGAAGTCTTATAGAATATTTGAAGGGCAAATGAAGTCACAGCAACTTGAATTAAGAAAGTACACTGTCCTGGTTCATAATTGTCAAAGAATCATTTGACAATATTGTTCTCCTCAGTTGTGAAATGATCTAGTAGTAGCTGCTAGAATATGCAACATTATAGCCAACCCTAAAATATTATGCAAGATACTTTTATGAGAAGTAAGAAGATTGTGAGATTTAGCTGCTGTTTCAAATTAAGGTTGGCACAATTGCAATTGCTCGGAAAGAAGAGTGAAGGCCCTTTTGTTAAAACCATTTATACCCAGGAAAACTCACCTCCGTATTGAAAAGTCATGAAACATGTATGTATCAAATTTGTATTATTGACTCATACCAAAATGGAAGACAAATGGCCATGATTAGTAAATATTCAGTGTGTGCAAGAACAATTGAGCTGCAGATATGCACATTGTCCCGACCTTTGAAATAGACTTAAAACACCTCACCAGTGATGTAGGAGTTTCATAATTAAAATTACTTAAAGGAGCTTGCTACAAAATGGTTTGTATCTCAATACATAACATGTGTTGAAATATTGTCATACTAGGCAGTGGTTAAAATATCATTAAGGCAGCAGAATGTGGCTTGATCAGTGATCAAAATTGGTGAGAATTTGACAGCATGCTCTTTAAATTGGGGGCAGAAGACGTTGAATTTTTTCATTTTAAAAAAAATGTTGGTTGCTAAGTGTTGCTCAGTTATTTTGGCAAATTTCAGGGCAAAATTCTTCTGTTGTCATGGAAGCTGTCTTCTTTGCACATAGCACTTTGGTTACTAGGCACAGATACCTACTGAATGAGAATATGCACATTGTTATCAAGGAGGTTCTACAAGGCAGGACTATTTGGTTGAACTTTCAGACCCCAGAGGTTTGGTGCCACACCTCTGCTAAATCAAGCATGAAGCAACTGAAAGATAATCCATAAATAAAGGCTCTCTAAGCAGATATATGCCCAGTAATTATCTTGAGAGGAATAAGCTTGTCTACAATTTATTGAAAACAAGGGAATGAATTTTGCCATGAGTAAGCTTATTCTTTTCATTTAATCCGAATACCACAATGTACATAAACAAACACCACTGTATACCACAATGTCATGCATCATGCAAATTTTTGAATCCTAGAGGTTCATCATTCTTAAGAAATATAGTTGGAGACATATTAACACAAAGGTCCAGCATGTGGGGAAAGCAGGTTAATGCATTTTGTGGTAGCCCTACTAGTTCAGTAAATACAATTGATCCTTGATAACTCAAAATATATGCTAATCCCCAACTTGGTACATTTTTATACTAACACTCATACTCATGTCATCTATAGACATCAAAAAATAGAAAGCAAGTAGCTAGATGTAATGGAATTATTCATGTTGCAATAATTTTTGGTCTGCTGGGCACCTAGTTCTTGTGTGATTTGGTAGGGTGATAAAGTAAAACATCACAATAGATGCATTGTGCCAATATTACATGCTAAATACTACATATCATGGAAACATGGGACATTACATCAGCTTTCAAAATTTTCTCCATTGTAATCAGCTTTTGCCAAAGGTGCATAAATTTAAAAGAAGAATTTTGTGAATTTAAATGGCCTCTTGAGATTTCTGCCAGCTTGCTCCCTGAAATTATTTGTGTATTTAGGCAATGTTATTAGTGGTTTTTTTTCTCATTGCAAAGAAAAACCTTATTCAGTGTCCTGACAGAAAGGCAGAAATAAAGTATGTCATGAGAACAGATTCAGAGGATTTTAGTAAACAGGAACGAAAAAAGTAAGCAGTGAGGAACAAAATAATGTACTTCATGATGACTTTTGGGATCTTTCTTTTTTAAAATTTGATGTTGTCTTTTATCCCTGTATATGATACCTTTGTCATGGTCTCACTACAAAGTTAATCATTTTGAATACTAAAAACAAAAATTATAAAGAGTCCATAATAAAATAATTATTTTTTCTTTTAATTTAAAAGAGGTTATTTAGTGTTGACATGTTATTTTTTATTTGAGATATCTTTTTTTTTGTATTCTAGAAACTTGGAGTCAGAGATATTAGATCATACATGCAGTCAAGCCAGACATCAGAAAAGACATCACCTGTCAAAAGTGTTACTCCTAAAGAAAGTCATTTACCAGTGATGGACATCAGCAGTGATGAAGAGACCAGTGTGTGTCAGAAAGAGACCAGTATGTGTAAGGAAGAGAATGATGATGAGATTTTAGATTTAACCAAGTCAAAGGATGAATTTGAGAGTGGAAAGAAAACTGTTAGAAGCAAAAGAAAATGTGGGTCTGATATGAGAAAAGTATTTAAAGGGATCAGCATAGTTGAAGAAACAGGTGTGAGTTACAAGGAAACAGAAAGACTTGATGAAGGAGCAGAGCTGAAAGCACAAGGATGCAGGGTGGAGATGAAGGAAGATGACTTGAAAAACTATGGTGATAACAACAAAGAGAGACAAGTTGTGGCTTCTGCAGAAGTTATTGAAATTGATGATAATGATGTGTCATGCCATGAAAGGAAAGTCTTTTTTGGAAAAGAAAAGCTTACTGAAGATAAAAAGGATCACAAAGATGATCCATTCTATGAATCAGTTGAAAACCTTACAAATGATTTGCTGGATGCTGGTGGAGATAAGCAAAATATGATAGACTCATCAATAAGTCACACTTCTGCTTTACCAAGCATAAACGATGCTTCTCAAAGAGTGCATAATTTAGGTGCTTCAGATTTATCTGATTCTGACTGTGAAGTCATTGTCGGTGTAACATCATCTCAAAATTATACCCCAGGATGTTGCCAAAATACGCATTCTCTGGATTTAGAAAATTGGTCTAAATCCGAAAGCTCCGCCAGTCCTCTAGCAACTGGAGTGCCAAGCACAGAGACCTGCCTTAATTACTCTGACTGTAACAATGTCAGTGGGAATCAAAGGAATAGGGAACATTTGAGAAGTCAATGGAATTGTCCTGCATGTACTTTTTTAAACCATGAATCACTCCCACTATGTGAAATCTGTGAAACTCCTCGGAAACCCCCCAAAACAAGTCGGGTAACAAGGAAAATGTCAAAGAAAAAGAAAGTAAAACAGAAAAAGGCATCTCAAGTAACAGTGGTAGAGACCCTGTCTGAATCTGATGAAGATTTTGAAGTATTGCAAAGAGTATCCCTTGGCAGCTCAGGAAGGAACAGAATGTCCACAAAGATGGATAACAATATAAGTAATAAGAAAGAAACCACAGAGACCAGAAAATCATCAGAAGTGAAGGTCAGAGTGTGTGATAAATTTCAGAATGTTTCAGGTATGAAGTCAAATTTATCAGAGGACTGTCTTTCCTTGTCTTCTAATCACCATCCAGATACTGTAAAAATACATTGTAGTGGCTATAGAGGCTGGGGTGAGTTTCACCAATCTTCAGATATGAGCAAGTTAGAAACAAAAGTTGTAAGTAAACAAAAGGGAAAAGGTCCAACTACCAAAACAAAGCAAAGTTGTAGTGATGTATTTCAGGGATCAAAGCATGGCATAGACATTTCCGAGTCAGATAGTGAAGACAGTATATTGAACATGGACCTCTTAAACTATGATCAGCAGGGTCTGGATATTAATACTAATACAGAAATTGAAAGAGATGATTCTCAAAGACATTTGGTTGCCACATTGCCAAAAGACAGCAGGGTAGCTGAAAAAAAGAGGACTGATATGCTGCAACATCCATATGTAACAGACAATGTTTTAAATAAAAAAGATGATGAAAATAACCACAAAAAGTGTAACAGTAGCGGTTTCAATACCAGTCCTGGGGATTATACACATGAAAGTAGTGGCTCATCAATGTCTGGTAGCAGTGATCCACTATTCTCTGATGATGAGATCATGCAAGAAAGTTTTAATGAAAAAATGAAAAAGATTGGTAAATTGGAATCAAGAAAAGAGGTGGTATTAACCCAAGATGTTATTGAAAATGAAGTAAAAGATGTTCTTGAGTGTCTGAGGAATTCACCTTTGACCTCCCAATCACATGTTGAGCCATGGACCTGTTCAGAATTATCTTGTAGGCATGTTAATACAACATCAGATGTAGAATGTGAAAACTGCTGGACTTCTAAACCTGCTCGGTCTAGTAATTCAGTTGCAGGGTTTGGATCAACTAAGTCTCCTGATTTCATCTCAGCTTCGAAATTCTTTACAAGACATTTGAATGATGTTAAAAGCAGTCAAGAAAACGAGTCATTAAAATCCTCCATTTCACAGAGGACAGATAAGGAGTTCCCTTCAAATACCAGTTCAGCATCCCCTGTTACTGACGTGTCACAAAAGGGATTTAAAACTGAAAAGGGCAAAGGTTTAGTTAAGTTAAGACAGAGCACTTCAAAGGATTCAGATATCAATGCAGATGTATGCACAGAGCCAAAAGTACATGAATCATTCTTATACTGTGCCAGCAAGTATACAGACAGGATTTATCTCTATGATGAGGTGAGTGTACTAAAAGTAAGTAATTTACATCAACAAAAAGAGGAATCATATAATTTGATGGTAGTACGGTCCCATCACACATATTATAGAGTAATTTATGCCATGCATAAGTAGCCAGTTGTACAACCATTAAAAAGACAATTTTGTAGCCAAAAAAGAAAAATAACACAGATAAACAGTCAGTCTCTGGCATACAATCAACAGCGAAAAATGTCTTTCCAGTTTGGCATAACTTCAGTTTCTCATCTGTTAGGAACTTCTATGTCATTCATTCATTTGAATCACATGTAGATATACTGTTCTTGTCCCAAAATTTGGGTATGTCTAAGTGGTATTTCAGAAATAACCTGATGATTTCATCATTTTTAGTTTAACAGCTCAGTTTTTCACCAATTGGTTAGTCTTGTGGCTCACTGTCTTGCTTTCCCTACTCCATTTCTTATGCTGAGCACCAAGCACAAATTGCATTATGGCAGGAGGTTCCATCTTTACTATAACTTTACTATAAGACCTGGTGTGGATTCGAACTTCAGACGACAAGTCGGATGCTCTAACCACTTGACCATGTAGTGTGGATTTTATTGTAAAACTGTAGAAGGAGAATATCATACCACAAAAAACATGATAAAACTATCAGTTAATTTGTAAAGACAAACAAATGTTTACATAACAGAATCAATAATTTTTCATACCAGTGATATACTCAGATTGGTTCATGGGTGAATTTGTGTTGTGAACCCTGATTATATGTAAGTCTATTCTTCTAAGTTCTAACATGTTTATAATCAGTCGTAGAAGTGGAAAGAGAGGAAATGAGGGGTCCATCTCATCTACTAGAGACAAATATGTGAGATTTTGTCTTGTTCAGAAAATAGCAGTAATTGTGCAGACCTTATGCATTGATGAAACACTGATGTCATCCTTGGGGGAAAAACAGTGGAAGCATGGCTGCACGCCTAAGAATTGGCCCTGCATGTGGACCCTTGCAAGTGTACATAGCAGACTATGCGCGTATTCGACTGGTTGACAAATCAGCTCACTGCATTTGTCCGTCCTGGTTTGTTTTGCCCCCAAAGGAGGGCATACATTTTGCCCTTTGACATCATATGCATGAAGGTCTATTCAATCATCTTGTCAATGATAATAGGTTGGTGCAATATTTTAAAAGCTCTGGCTTGAACATGAAAGTATGCAGTGTCTAATTCTAACTTAATTTTACTTTGTTGCAGGATCAGAATCCATTAAATTCAGCTTTCTTCCCCTTGGATTTGCGTATTTGTGACGTGGAGAGTCTGCCACCCATCTTGCAGGTCAAGCAAAACATGAAGGTTGCCCGAAGATTTCTCAAAGAGTGGGACAGGTATAGAATGTGTACCTTAATTGAAATTCAGCAAGGATAATTGTGAAGTACATGCATGGGGAATTAATCAATTGCATTCCTCTCTTTATAAATGCATGCACAGTTTTAGACCTCTGACGCCCTAAATTGCACCATACACAATTTCTTGTTGAGTAATTGGTAATTTGTGTGCAAATAACATATTCGGTGGATCACATATTGTGACATTAGGTCAAAGTGTGGAAAAATATAATGCTTAAAAAAACAATATAATATTTGAATATCTGGGTCATGGTCACTTGTGTATGCAAGTGTACATAATAATATTACATGTGTAAAGAAGAAAAGCAATTTTTTACTTAAACATCTCAGTGTTTTTTTCTTCCTTGCTGAGGGCTTCCAGGCTAGGAATCTGTGCAATGATTATGTCATGTGTGTGTTTGTATATGTGTGTTTGTGATACTTTGCCTCAGTGAGCACAATATCTGAAGATAGCATTGACCAACAAATATTTGGTATATACTGTAGATTTGTAGTGTTGAGAGGACCCAGTTGTTTCTGGGTGGTGGTCTAAGGTCAGTTGAGGTCACCAGAGATAAACCAAAATACAAAATATTGTTTAACTTGATGCAGTGTCTCAATTAGCAATATCTGACACGTCATATTTGGTATATATCGATTTGCCATGTACTTAAGAAGAACCCTATTGTTTTTGGTGGAGGTCTAAGGTTAATAGTTCAAACTGAAAATTTGCAAAAAATGACTTGTAAACACAATGTTTCAAGATAGCAATGACCAACACTTTACATAATTGGTACGGCAACTACATTTGTCAGTTTAGGAGGAAGAAGTACATTGTTTATAGTGGAGATCAGAATACCAGGGGTTAAAAAAACCTTTAAAAACAAGAATACTGTCAAGGAGGAAACTCCATATTTGGTATGTGGATGGTTAATGTAGAACCGTATTGTTTTGGGGAAATAAAAACTAGTCAACTGAGGTCACCAGCCATCAAAAGCAGCATTTCCCAAGAATTTTTAGGATCATCATCTGGGACCCATTAGAGGTCCAATTTCCCAAATTTTTCTTTTGGCAAGTAATGACTAAGCCATTGGGCTTCTGGGTTATTCTATCCAATCGTATAGTTTAATTTTATACACATGTTCAGGTTTTATGGGTAGAGTATATCAGCTGCTTTCTAGAAATTTTAATTGAGTATTAGTTTTTGAATATTGAAGATGCCTTGCCCTCTCAAGCCACTACTGATAAGGTGTTTGTCTCTCCAGATAGCTTTATTGGTTCAGTTTTTTTTTTTCTTCACTTTGTAATATTACTGCCTAGAAAGATAAAACCGAAAGCTGTCATCTGACTCATAATGAGGGTCACATCAACTTATGAAGGTATGACCTTGTAAAATAAGGTGGGATTGTGAAGGTATTATTACAATAAAGCTAATTAATAGTGTGCCATTCTACCAGCAAAGAGCACAATATTTGTTTTTCAAGAGGAGATTGTATTTGATTAATACTACAAGTGACCCTGTATTTGATTTTTATCAGCAATTAAGATTGCCCCACACAAAATACATGTCTGTATTAATTATAGACCTCTGCTTGAAGGCACTGTTTCAAAATTGTTTAATTCACAGGCAGATATATTCTGTAAGAAACAGTTAACTTACTTTTGTCAAAATTATGGGAACCATGTAGGGTCACCAATACAGCTTATTATCATCAGTCTCAGGGGGACATGAAGGGTCACCAATACAGTTTATTAACATCAGTTACATGGTGCCATATTAGGGTCACCAATACAGTTTATTAACATCAGTTACATGGTGCCATATAAGGGTCACCAATACAGCTCATTAGCATTAGTCGCAGGGGGCCATGCTAGGGTAACCAATACATCTCATTAGCAGCAGTTACAAACATCAATTGCAGAAGCATAAAAAGAGTAAAATGATACAGAAATACAATCCATTATGTAAACCGTATGCATCAAACCTTAATGCAGTAAAGCACCATGTGCTGTTGTTGCACCAGCTTAGCAATTAACATAGAATGCAAAATGCTGTTTGTGTGAGCTACTATATGGGAGTTGATACCAACATATTTCTTCAAAGAACAAATGAGGCATTAATGAACTACCAGTCCTAAATGGTTCACTATACTTTAAAAACATGTGACTGTACTTTCATAGGTAATTTGAAAAAAGGCACAATAGATGAATACCATGAGACTCATCAAAATTAGATTGTCCATATTAACCAGTGCAGGAATACAGTGAAGACTCAGTGCAATTATTGCAGTCCTTTGGAAATATTTACCCTATGCTCAACTTTGTCAAGAACTGTTTGTTACCAGTACTAACTATATGCCCATTTAAACATTTGAAAATAACTCTGAAGGTTGCCATTTAATTGATAGAAGTTATTCTCAGGTTTAACTGAATGGGGAACTAACCCTTCAGTTAATCCACCATGAGTAATTTAATCCCCTTTTGACCAGCACTGATTTCAGGATTTGTTGTTAGTTATTATTTAAACCCTTATGTTGTTAAGTTTCTACTTTACTGGTCTTTCATCACGCTCCTAAAATGTGGAAATGGAGTCCTGATAGCAGAATATCTTGATATTTATTGTATGACAAGGCATTTTGAAGACAGATATTGGCAATTCACTCAAAAAGAAAGCCCTGTGAGCTAAAAACTAATATATACACCAGTATAAGTACAAGTTCATTTATACATGGTAATAATCCTCAACTCCTGTTGGTCCATTGTGATCAGGTGACCTGGCGTGATCCCACAATAACCCCCAAGTGACTGTTCTTTCTTCTTGGAATAACTCTATATAAATCACTGGTAGTTGAATTCAACAGGGCTCCCAATATTCCTAAATTATATTCCTGTTTTGAAAATAAGCATATTTTCTCGTATAAAAAGAGAAAACCTCCTTTATTCACTATATATTTGTTTGAAAATATCCATGTTCAGTGCTGTAGCCTGTGAGGGGAAATTTGCAAATGGCAAATATAAGTTGGCCTACCTAAGAAAAAAATACAGAAATCCTAAAATTTCACTCTCCAAACTATGATTTCAAGGCCTAAAAACCTAAGAAATTATATATAAGGGTTCTTTTCCTCAAATTTTCCTGGGAGATCTGGGATCCTTGCCTTGAAAGCATTCCTAAGTGTGTTTTTCAGCCTGATGAATAAACCATCTTCTGCTTGAAATATCACCGTGTACACTGGCTGAAGATAAATTGTCTTTTTAATTTAAAGTACATAAGCATGTGACACAAACTTATTTTGAACAACAGCTAAATGTCACAAATATTCACTAGTTTTATCTTTATGATATGTTAGATCAGGCTCCCTCAAATAGCAGGGTGCCTGCCAATTGTTGGAGGTGACGTGCTTTGGAGTCGCTTAAAAAAATTACTGGGAGAATATTGAAGAATATAACTTTTTCATAACTTTTCTGACAAGAATTGTAGGTACTTAAATAAATCTAGTACTTTCCATGACTTCACAAACAGACAAGGATATAATAACATCCTATTTGTTCTCATAAGAAAGTAAAATCACTGTCACTGTTTACAGTCATTAGAGTCAGTGCTAAGTCGATTCACAGTGAATCGACAAAAATGATTATTTGTGAAAAATTTTAGCCGGGAAAATTGAAAAAACCTTGCACCATTTTGCACGTAAGCCCCTTCTGAAATGCAAAAAATGCATAAGGGTGGGGACACCCCCACCCCTTATGCCCCTCCCCCAGACAGCGATCAGTGGCGCAGTATATCAGTAACATTTAAAAGTGTGTTGCTTCAGGAAATTTATTGAGGAAGCCCGTGTTAGATCATAAATTATGCATTTCAAGGCAAACCAAGCAATCAGTCTATTCATAAATATTTCAACTCATCCAGTAAGAAACATTTCAACATGATATACTAGAGCCATTCATAAATAAAATGCCCAGATACACTAATTCTATGTATTGGGGTGATTGCATTTTTCCTTTAAATCAAATCTATCTTTCCTTCTAAATTTTTAACTTTTTTCTTAACCCTTTACTGTGTTTGGGTCCTTTTGGACCCATGCGGAGAGCTCGGCTGTCGCCCATCTTTACGGTTTCACGCGGAGCTCGAAACTGCGAGTAGCTACCCGAAAATTCGGCCACAACAACGAGAGGGACAATAGTTTAAGGTCACAGGGTCAATGGCCTACGGAAGCCGATGCGGGGCAGGCTACGTCCGCCTTTCCGCCCATTCCCGAGTCGCGCAAATATGCCCCGATCGGAGCACAACGGTAAAGGGTTAAGCATGAAAATTAAAAGTAAAGAGGCAACTTTTAAGGTTTAAAATATGTCATTTCCCCCATTTCCTTGCAAGGCCTATGTTATGACTGCGCACCCTCTGATGGTGCCTACCCTGGTATCATATTAAGAAAGCTTGTGCTGGATACCAGACTTCAAGTATGGGTGCCATGCTTGCCATAGTCTAAAAAATCATTAAAAAATTCAGGTTATTGAGTTCAGATCATGTTTTGAGTACAAAGCTTCACCAAAAGGTAACACCAGTTTGAATCTAGGAAAACTTAAAGCAAGAAAATCTTTCATAAAGGTGCAATCGCTCCTTTTTTTGTAAGCTTCCCTTCAATTTCACCCTCACATGATAGAAAAAAATCACTAAATAATTTGGATTCTTAAAATGAAATTGTTTTAGTGCTTTACAAAGCTTGAATCAATAGGTAGGAAACTGGACTGTAAAACTATCTAACTAACTAACTAACTAACAAACAAAGCTTTAGAAATATAGAACCACTTTGCTTCCATCTCACACAGACAAAAAATTCTCAAAGAGGATAGAATGTCCTCCTCCACTCTGCTAGACAGCACCTTTTACCTTTTAGGCAGCCACAAAATTGAAAAGATATTGTAACACTAAATAATGATGATTTGTAATATGATCAAAGCACGCAAACAATAGTACAGTTTTGAACCCAAGCCAGGCCTCACGTGTGCCTATTCCCTCAGCACACTCCCACCAGTCACAATGGTACCCAGAACATGAAAATGGATTTGTCCACTGGTTTGTTTGTTACTATCTGTAAGCATGCCTCTTGGTGCTGCACTAAGATAGTGTCATGAATTGCCTCCTAGAGATGATGGAGTAGGGAAAACAATTCAGTGAGCCACAACTGGAGAAAAGGCCATAGCCGGCTTGACTTGAACCAGTAGGTTCGAAACTGGCCTTACAACTGACTAATAAACTAACCTAGAGATTTCTAAGCTACACAGCCTGGCTTTAGCCTACTTTGGTTAGACTATTTTATATATGGAGTTTTCAGAAATTATAGAAGGTTTTGACAAAAAAAACACTCAAATGTCATTTTGAGAACAGAACTCCCTTGGCTAAAGTAGTGGATTGTAGAGCTGTTTGCTCAGGTTCAGATGAAATGGTCCAAGATTTGCCCTAAAAAATTTTGTCAGTCCACTGACTGGGTAATGTCAGATAGCTCTGCCACTTACCTCTACTTCACTTATGTTTCCTGTAAAACAATATATTTTTGTCCCATATATTCCTGTATTTTCAGAGACAAAACCTACATATTTGTTCAAAAGTTCCTATAATGTTTTGTCTCTCTGTAGGGAGCCCTGAAACAATGAATCCCTGTTAAAACAATGCAGTGTCGTTAGCATTACAGGCTTGTACAGCATTCATCCACTACTATGTTTGTATGCAGAATGGACTATGCTAGGCTGCATGGTATATGTATGAACACTGCTGCCATTTTATGGTATTTTGCATGTTACTTGCTAGAAAAGACATAGTGTATAGCTAATATACAGGGATAGTACATGTTAAGTATGCTCTTCTTACATTTTTAACATGAGTAAACTAGATACAAAATGACACAGCATCACAAAATGTTAATAATAAGTAGACCTAGGCCTAAGCTGTAGATTCATGGAAAAGGTTAAGTCCCCTAATAAGAGTGTTCTGATCAAGTATAATGTGAGGTACACTGTCACGTACACCATGGTAGACCAACTAACATGAGAACTATAGTGCAATGCTAATATCGAAAGTTGAACTTAAAACAATGGTGCTTCTCATGTTAAGCCTAGAACCATCTCAATGTTGAGTCAGAGTTAAATGTTACAAGGCCTATTGCTAGGCAGCTAATACAGTGTTCCTTTAGAATGTCAGGCACGTAGAGGCCTATAGCTTGTATAGATCTACCCATTCACAGTTAAAAATACCATCTTGTTAAAATACCATCTTGCATGCACGTATGCTGTGTAAGTGCGCTGTATGTATTAGCCTATGCATACAGGAAAGTACATAGTTAAAGTCACTATCCATATGTCCATGCATAATCATGAATAAAGCAGCATATACATTCATGCACGCATATTAAAAGCACAGTTATGTACCGTGCTCACTTCTAGGCTAAGCCAAGCCAGTACATGTGAAATTCATTACTTCGAAGTTTGTTGCTAGGTGTCATTTCTTTATATATTTGTCCTTGTTTAGACTGCCAAAGTTCTTAAATAATAGCAACGCTTCCAAAATCTAGTAACATAATTGTTATATTCTATGGTTTATGGATATTGCTCCTGAATCCAGTTTATAGAATGGTATACTTTGTTAATTGCCCGAGAGCGTTTCTTTAGGGTTGATCTTCATACTTGTAGTGGAAATGCAGTTATTTAGAAAAAGGATTCTTTCTAGTTCTCTCTTTTCAGTCTGTTTTAAGGGTAATCTTGTTGTGTATGAATGAAAAAGGTTAACTAATGGTGTACCTGTTCATAAGAGAGTGGATAGTGTATTTACAGGGGGTTTAATGCTATTGCTGGATACACCCAAGATACGCCTTGTGCATTGCTTGCATTATCCTCTTGTTTATGCGCAATCCAGCATTGATTAAACGGCACTTAGAATGGCCCTAAGATAATTTTTGATCTGTACTGGAGTAAGGTAATGAATCTTTACATGTCAATTGAACAGCTTTGATGATAAGAAAATATTGCATCATAGAGAAGTTCACTGTTCATAAAGATGAAAAAGGTATGGCATGAAATTCCCTTGGGGTGACCATTGATCCTTAGTCTTTTTACACCAACTCATTAAGAATAATTGCAACAAATTTCAGTTATTTCATTGAACACTGCTTATGACATTAATTTTGTATGCAGTTTTTGACAGAAAGGTCTTCATTGTAGAATAAAGTCATGAAATTCATAAAATGAAACCTAGTGCAAGTCTTGCATGATATAATCAAGTTACATTCAGTAAATACAATTACAACAGATAAAAAGACAATAAACCCAAAGAGGAATTTTAGAGCACTATAGATCTAAAGATAAACCAGTTTGAGAAACATGATTTTGTATCTTGAATAAAATTTTATGTGCCTCCCCTTTGGTTGAATTATTCATGAAATCTTTGGTCTTCAGATCTGAAGAAACTCTTTGCTTGTAAAATCAGTCTTCTGTCTATAGGGCAAAATTGCTTAGTCTTCAAAATTTATTTCTTTCCTTGTTTTAGCCTGACAGAAATGAAGAAGCGTAAGATTAAGAAGAGTGGGCTTATATTGGACAGTCCTTTGGCGGCAATTGATGCATTGATGAAAAAGCGACCTTTTGAACTCAGTACAAAAAGATTTATCACAAAGGTCAGTATGATGATAAAACTGCGTTGTTACCAGAAAGTTGTTTTAAGTTCTATCTCTTTATTCAGAATAGCAGCAGTGATGCTGGGTTTATGATGGCTTGTTTATGTGCATGTGTAGTATTGAACTATGTGTTGGCCCTTCCTCATGGCTATCAGTGGCATCTTTTTGGGTGGGTCTACAGCAGTGGTTCACGTCACTGTGCCAAACTTTCATCAATGGCTGCTAGAAGTCAGGCATTTCAATGACCACTCTGTGGTAATTAAGTGGTTGGACTTACAGGCAGCTAAACTGCTTTGAGCCTGAGGGTAGCCAGGGATGAAAAGGTGAAGGATTTTACCTATTTCCTGTAGAGTTTAGAGTAAATTCCAGTTTTAGCAGGGGCATCCCCAAGACTGAAGGCCCACATGACTGAAAATTTTAATTAGAAAGGGTTCTCGAACCTGAAAGTAAGAAAAGGAAGCAAGTTTTGTAAAGTTGGTCTCATGAAGCTTTCCTTGTTTTTGGTCTAACAGACCCTATTTCCTTTTCCATCTTGCGAAGCTTTGGTCTTGTGAACCCCTTTTAATTTTCGTCCTGGTGAACCTTTTATTTTGTGAAACCTACTATGTCTTTTGTTTAACAAACCTTTGGTCTCTTGGGCCAAAACCAGTTTGGCAGAACCTGCACCTCAGTTAATCTTTCCATAGCCATCCTGACCCTGTCTATAGCTACTGGAGGATGAGTATGAGTACTGCTGAGAGTATGTAGTAGAGCCAGGTGTATTAAAAACTAAGACCAAAAAAATGAAGACCAAAGACCTAAGACCTTAGATCTTCAGTCTTAATTTTTAACACACCCACACAGGAGTGTTAAAAAGAAAACACCCAAAAACGAAGACCCTGCCCAGGAATGTCAGAAAACAGTCTGACGCTTAGGAAAAGTAAGGGCTGATTATTGCCCATATTAAAAATAAACAAAAATATGCAAGTGGGAATAATGACATTTTACTAAGAGAATTAATCTCTTCACAAAAGTGCATTACCAGTGCATTGGGGAAGGTTGTCTAGAGTTAGTACAGGTCAAAAATTGATAACCAGGCCTTTTGACAGGATATCTTAAAGGGCTAATGTCAATAACCCCTTGTTTCACTAGTAGTCCATCTGCATCTCATTATTCCAGGCTGTATGTCATTAGTCATTTAGTCCCCGCCCCCTTACATCTCATTGGTCCTAGTGATACAGTTTGTCTCATTGTTGGGTTGGGCCCGTAAACTAACCCTATCCTAAGGTAAGAAGCATCGATACTCTGAAGATTTTGAAGAGAAACAAGGGAGTCCTTTAAGGTGGAGGTCAAGGATCGTTTGAGGTCACTACATATCACACTTTGAAAGCCATGTTAACATGATATTTCCAGACAGAAAATGAGTATGCTCTTTAAATTTAACATTTCTTACCCATTTAGTTTGGAAAGGCTGTTGTTCAAGCTCAGCTTTGATTTGTCAAATCAAACAGTGTTCTAGATTGTAGCACCATGGAGTTAAGCTTCAGTCATAGGGAATTAATTCATGGAGACTTTAAGGCCTTTTTGCATTCTGCTTTGTAAAAGGTGTAAATGGACGTACAAAAATGTTGGAGACTCTTGCAGGCTTACATCTCAGATGATATAAATTTCTAAGATTTTTTACAACACCCTCCTTTTAAGTATGAAACTATACTTCAGAATTCTATTTAACAGGATGACCTTGCAAATGCTGCCCTTAAAAAGGCAGAGGAAGTTGGTGGTAGCTTTCGTGTCATTCACAAATCTAACACAAAAACAAGATTGCTGAATTCCACCTCAGCCTCTAATTGCCAGTTTGGGAAAACTTCTGTGCCTGGAAGAAAACGAAAAGATGTCAGAGAAGGAGAATCAGAGGATGGCGATTTTGAGATGAGACTGGAACCAAGTAAGAAAATGAAAGCAGCAGCAAGCATTGAGTCAAGCAGCAAATACAGTTTTGTACAGGTAAATGACTTACCATGTCTGATTTAAGGGCTCTTACACTATATGGTAATTCATTGCAGCCACTTGTTCACTTTTAGAAAACACATGAGAGGATCTCTCAGTCTTGCAAGATTTTAACAGTCATGAAATATCCATGAATTAAAACCAACTTTTGACTCATTATTGATTTGTAAATATACTCTTAATATGACCAAAGTGATTTCATTATGAAATTTTCAGTTTGTAAATAAAAGTGATTGAAAATCATGGATGTAGTTGTTGGAAGCCCACTAAATTCACCACCTCCATGGTCACGTAGTTAGAGCATCTGACTTTCAGTCGGGAGATCCAGAGTTTGACTCCTGGTTGGGTCATATAGGAGACACTAAAAAAACAACATACTGCCATTGTGCAAGGTGATCAGCTTAGGCAGTGGAATAGGGAAAACAAGCCAGTGTGCTGCAACTAGAAAAAAGTTTGTGACCCGCTCAACAGAAACCAGTTGGTTAGAAAATGGGCTGTGAATCTCCATCTAATCTAACCTAACCTAACCTAATCTAACCTAACCCGCCAACAGTACTCTCCTTGTCCCACTGTGGAAGTCAACCACTAGTTGTTTGATATCTGTGATGTTGCATTAAAGTATTTGAGCAAAAAGGGCTGAGACACACTGGAGTGCATTTAGCCATAAATATATTCTGGAGATGAATTTCATTAACTTCAAAATATGAAGAAAAGTTTTCTCTTTCAGGATGTGAAAACTGTATCTCAATAGCATATAGTGTAGCATTTGGGAGGTACAAATTTTTAAAGTAATGCAATTTTTTCTTTAGATTTGGTGCATCGTGGGAAATCCGTGATGTCATAGTGGCACATTAATTTGACGTAACATTCAATTTATATTAATTTGATGCAACTGCAGGCAGTATGAAGCAGCATTCTTGGTTGTACTCTATAGTGTAATGCTAGATCTATAGAAAGTGATATTCAAACATTCCAAAAGTATCAAATTTCAAGGATAAACAGGATGTTCAATTATAAAGAAAAACAAAAGGAATTTGAAGCAATGTGCCCACATTACATACCTTCTGTGGCTTTGTTAAAAAGCAGAGGTATTTTGTAACAAAATAACCAATCTTAAGTAAGATTTCATGAGTGAATAGGAAAAGGTTATTGAGACAGGGTTTGAAGGACACCGTGTGGTATATATATGTTTTCTTACAAGACCCAGGTCAAAAGCCACCAGAATATGCCTTTAAGACCTTAGAAACTTTTATGTGTAACTATTTCATTCAAAAAACTAAAAAGTATTCAAGTATTCTAATTTTTATTAAAATGATTTTGTCTTTTAAACATTTGTTTGCTCCAGTTTTCACCAAGCAAAACCCTAATGGCATAAGTACAGTATCTCATGTACACTTAGGCATTTGCATAGCCAAGCCAGGGAGTGTGTGAAGCACAGAACATGGTTGGGGTTGTGGTCAAAGGTCTTTTCATGTCACCACAAGTTAGACCCTGAATAAAAAAAAGTATTAAATTTAGGCCTTGAAGAGCAGTTAATTGTTTTTCAATACTGAGCAACCAACCAGGAAAGTAGGAGAAGCCTATATGACTTATAAACTGCAACTTCATATCAGGTGGCTAACCAACTGAACAATTTAGATCAAATTTGGTTTGTGTGGCCATTTCAGATGAGAAACCATAGATTGCTATGGATTAAAATCCACCTTAATTTTTTTGGACTAGGAATCAAGCCTCAAACTGTGCTAGCCCCTAAGATTCATTGCTTCAAATGGCACTGCCTTAAACCACTTGGCCTCAGCACCAGATAATTTATAGCATCTTGAGATGATGCATTCCTGCATATGCACTATATAGGAATTGGTTGCATTAAATCAAGGGAAATATTTCATGATTGGAAGCATAGAAGCTTTCCATAAGGAGGAAATGGAGGTGACCTGTTGGTCAAGTGTGCTGCCTTGTACACTAGAGATCCCTGGATCAAATCCTCGTGGATCCATTTAGAAATTTTCCTAGAGCTGAATTTCATTTGTTCAGTCCACAGTGTTGAGGGATTTCAAACTGGTGAATTGTAATTTGGGAATGTGATTGTCCATTTCAAGAAGTTGTCCGACTCAGAAAGTTGTCCACTTTGCTTGGTTCTGCAGTCAAACCAAGGTGCAGAGCAATATACCCATCTGCCTCTTCCAGCCTTTGGGAAAGTGGCTAAAGACAGGTGGATAAACTCATGTTCATGGGATGAGGACATTAAATACCAGAACTGGGAGAGGTTATTACATGCCTGCCTTGGTAAACATCTGGGCACTAGTCAGAAAGAGAAGACAAACCTCACCTATGTTCATGCATTCATGCTCACTCTGAATCCATATGCTCCTTGATCCTCAAATACATCATTAAACTTAAAACACTCCATACTAATCCTTGTGGGTACATTATATGAAGAAGGAATGCTATTTTCTTTTTTGTGTCAGTCAGCTCACATCTGGGGTCATCAGAGATCAAAATATGAAAACCTTGATACAATGATACAGTACCTCAAGATAGAAACCATGTACAGGATACATACTCATCACCTTTGGCTTGTAGATAAAGAGCATATAAAGTGTGCATGTCATGTATACTGAAGTGAGCATGTATTCATTCTGACATCTATTTTTGTCAATGTTGATGCATTGTTCAGAGTAAAAGTCCTTTCCTGTACAGCTAAAACTGGAGGTCAAAAGTCATCAGAAGTGACTAAATGTCAGCACATGAAGGTGTTAATTGCTTTGTAAAATATTGCAAACTATGACACTCAAGAAAACTTTCACACATGGTATTTATCAATTACCATTTATTACAAAACTGTTGATTCATGATTCATGATGTTGATGCATGTGTTCATTGAAAGATCATTTCAGTTCACAAGAGACCAGTCCTTTTTATCATGATATCTGCAAAGTATAGTAGATGTTGTATTAAGATATGACAATGGTGAAAGATAAGGGCTTCACACTTAAAAAAAATTTGACAACCTTTGTAGTCAGCAGATGGAACTAGAAGACTGAAATGAATTCTTTGCTACCACAGTGCATTTTGCTTGATGGTACAATTTCATAAAAGTCAGGTAAAAATCTTTCAAGACATTTTTCTTTTTGATCTGCTTTTAAGAGTCATGTACAATGTACATTTCAGTGTGTCACTTTTGAAAATATTTATTTTTGTCAATATTGTCTTTCATTTTCCACAGGCACTGAGTGCAGATGGCACCCCACTTTGTGTATTCTGCAATGGTAAAATTCAAAATAAAAATATGACTAATGACAATGCTGCATGGGATACTCGCTACTGCTCTGAACTTTGCAAACATGAAAATCAAGTAGGAAGATATTTGTAGCTACTTGTTTTCCTCTATTGAATGTGTATTATTCATCTTTTGAGACATTCATGGGAAATATTTTTGAAAGATTTATTTGCTGATTCAAAACATTGTTTGACTGATCACTTGCACTCCTAAAATTTTTTGATGTGCAGACAATTAACAAGGAGAATTACATACCTTGGTATTCTAGTGCCAGATTCTTTAAGTTTTGGTTGAGTTCCCAAATCACAAGTACAACTCTAACACAACTTGAAAAATATGGATTTTTCTACAATTTTAGCAAATGTATTTTTGTATGAGCTGCATTTGCCAGTAGTACATGGAGATATGAAGAAAAGACTTTAGAATTGACAGCCTTAAATCAGCTTGGACAGTCATGAAATGCAAAGACCTTGATGGTAGAGGAGTAAACTTTTCCAAAAACACCATGTGTGATGTATACTCATGTATAGTGAACTGAGTATTAGTAACTGATATGTGGTGAAGGAATAATTTGTGCAAGCAAGTCTTTGGTCTTCAAAATCAATATTCAACATACCCTTTGTGAAAAGGACATTTTTAAATGTAATGGGTGGTTTTCTTTCATTATCCCTTCTGCCACACATGGTTTTGCTGGGAAACCATATTTACCATTGCTATTTCTGTAGGATTTCACCTCAAAATTATTGCACTGTTGCATCATGGTGTTGCTCTGTATAAACCTAAATTGTGTAGTTGTGTCTATTTCGCTCCTCACTACCTCCTATTGACCTCTGTATATTGTTATTGCCCACAATAACCATCTGGCAAAAACCTAATAACACCGAAGTAACCCCTACCTAAATGAGGGCATGATACCCTAGCTACTTCCTTTTCGTTTTTGCCGAATCGTGTTTACATGGAGTAGGCTTTAAGAGAAAGTTTACTTATATACACCCTCTGGTTATAGTGAAGGCAAATGTAAGCAAGGGGTATACTGTACAGCAGGGTGGGCAACCTTTTTTGATTGAATGGGCCAGATTTGAGGAATGAAAAATTGATCGGGCCGCATTTAACCAATGACATGCTGTTGGTATTAAAACTTTAATTCTGAGGACTTTGATGCAAAATTAATCTTTAGTCACAAAAAATAAAATTTCAGTACAGTAATACTGTTAAGTAATGTTGATCTTGGATTAAGGTGTTGTCATTTCAAGATCAACAAGGAGTACTTAATTAAATTGTAGTATTCCATGTTAGCACCTCAGGTTTAAACAAAGCCACATTTAATACTGGCTGCTATAGTCGGCCTACTAATTAGGAATGTCAATCATAGGTGTAAAGAACTCTTCCAGTCTGGAGAGGGAACATATTTGCCCAAACTTTATTGCAGTTCAGGTGTTTAAAATAGTCCACCAAACCACTGATGCATGCAAAACCCACGAAAAGTTTTGCACATTTTTCCAGAATTTGATAAAAAAATTCCAGATTTCCATAGAAAATTTTGGCAATGTTTTCACTTATATTTCATCTCTGCTGGGAAAACACCTATTCTGTGCCTGACTTTTTGTTGTCACAAGTGGATAGTGATGATACGCATAATGGGGAACATTGTTTGTGAAATTTAAAGCAAATCTAGAGCTCATTTGTTATGATGTAAAATAGACTGATATTTTTCTTTTCCTGGAGAAATCTTGCGGGCCACAAAAAAAATCACTGGCTCGCGGACCGTAGGTTGCCTACCCCTGCTGTACAGTAACTGGAACTTGATATAGACCTGGAAAGTAGTGATGAAGTTAGGGAAGTGGATGAGAACTAAAAAAAAACCAAAAGTGAAAATTATCCTAAAGATTAAGATTTTAAAAAACATTTTGCAAAAATGGGCAATTCTATGGTAGAACTAAATACTTGTGGAACCAGAGCATAGATACTGTGTATGCGTTATATAATATATAGCTCATTGTAGAGGGATGGACCCCTTTAGGAGCAAAAGGTTTAATATGCATGTCCCTTACTGTGGATGTATCACATTACTACAAGTTTCCATCCATTATCCTTGGTAGGGATGAATGGCATTATGAAGTTATATCTAAAATGTTGGATGATGATTATGCTTTGACACCTGTGAAAAATTTCTCATGAATGTTTTCTTTCAAACTGTTGGCAACATAATATTGATTTTATTCAGCATGTTTCTATTCAGACTACAACTGCAGAACCTCAGAAGCTTTGACATTTCAAAGTTGCTTGCTTAAATGTTATGATTACAAAGTCTTATTATATTTGTAAGACCCTTTTTAATGTTTTCTTAAAAGGTTCGCTGGAAGAAAAGTCAGTATGTCAGGGAGCAACTGTTGGATATAGAACATGGATTCTGTCAGATGTGTGGCCTGGATGCTCACAGCATATTTAAAACAATAAGGTAGGAGGATGGAGTAAATGGGTTATTTTTTAACAATTAGTAGTTGGTTGTTTTTTTTTTTTACCTTGATGATGACATCACTGGTTGCATCAGATATTGAGACCTCAATCTCTGTGGAGGCCTTGAATGGACAATAAGAAAGGGTGAGAAAAGATGAAATTGTTAGACTGAGGAGAAGAGAAGATATCTTGAATGATATGGTACCTATCTTTGAATAACATAGTAATCATGGTGAACAAATCACATGTTATATCAAACCAGAAAGTTCAGAAAGTCAAAATGCTAAATGATTCCTTGTCCATCTTGGGATCTCTTTGAAAGTTTTGCTTTTTGACCTCTGAAGACCCTATAGATGACCATCTTGGGAATAAGGGGGCAAATTCACTTTTTCACCTTACGGAAAGTGGATGATGATCTTTAGAATTTTTAGGAAATCTTGTTTTTTGGCTTCTGATGACCCCTAGATGGGTGATTGTTTATCTCTGGTGACTGGACACAACCCTCTCTCTTATGGGAGCCATTTATGCCATTTAAGAAGTGTTTGCAGTTGTTCCTCTGTTGACCTCTACACCAGAACAATAGTGTTCTTCCTCTCAACATTGCACAAACCAAATATGCCAAGAGTCCATCATTGCTGTGTTAAGATGCCATATTCATAAGCCTTTGAGTTAAATAGTTGAATGGAGTTTTGCGTGCCATTTTCCAACCTATTGGCTCAAGTCCATATGCCATTGAGGCCTGCAGCCAGACATAGTACTGGGGCATGCAAAATTTTTCAGGTAGAATGTAGTTTTTCAAGCAGGCAAAATGTGTAAAAAGGTTACAGAGCCAATCCTGAATCCTTGAGAGGTAAAAAATTGAAAATTGAACCTTAATTATTACAAATTTTTGGCAGTTTGAATGTTGGTGTCCTCTGTTGACCTTTGACCTCCACCAAACCTAAAAGGGTGCTGTGTCTCAACATTATAAACCTAGATAACAAATCTGAAACTTTCAGTCAAGTTCTATCTTCAGATGTTGGGTTTACGAGCCATTTTCAAGGTTTTCACAGTTTTATCACTGTTGGCCTCATGTGACCTCTGATCTCTACCCAACAGTGGGATTTTTCCTGTCTTGATATATCTGTATACCAAATATGTAAAGTTCCTATTTTGAAACATTTGTGTGTGCAAGAATGTCACAAATATAAACACACACATTACCATCACATAGATTCCTTGCCTCCCTTCGTCAAGGAAGCAAAAACTCAACATAAACTGTAGTTGACACCCAAGTAAAGTCCGGGATATTTACTTCTCAATGAATATAAAAAACTGTTCAGTTGGATTGCTTAACCAGGACACAGTGAGTTTTGCCATTGAATTGACCATTAACTTAAATCACAAATCCCATAATCAAATATAATGTACAATTAAACCAGAAAACCTAAAGGGGGTTTTGATTCCTTGCTGCTGAAATAAAATGTTACTTTTGCATTGACATGGTACACTGTGAACATAAAAATTACTGCTTAGATGTAAATAGAGTTAAAGGAGATGATGGCTGCATATTTTATCTCTTTCTTTAGTAAAATGGTAGGTGTCTGGTGGAATCCATGACACTGTGCTGGAGTTACATTAAACAGGGACTTGTTTTAGAAGGAGATACAACAGGTTTTTTCAGACATTATGTACTTGAAAGTGGTTTATATCTTTTGAGATGCCACTTTTTGATTGACTGGTCTCTTTGTTTCCATTGTTAAATCTTTTGAGACTAAGTGCTTTTAATGAGGATCTCTTCCATTCTTTTTTAAGTAAGCCTTAAACAAAGGCTACATTGTCTGCATATGCTTTGAGTCCCAGGTTTGCTTGTGCCAATAGGGAAGCTTATCATAAGAATTTCTTGAAGAACGACTGGAACCAAACATAGGAACAACAGCTTCAATTGTGCCCTGTTCATCATTGAATGGAAGCATTGTTCAAGTCTATACATTCCCCTCAGATTTAAACAATTTTGTCATCTTTAAGAAACAAATTTTTTAAGTAATTTGTGGAGAAATTTTTGCGGTCTTCATATGAAATGATACATTGTGTTCCATAAATTTCACAGTTTTGCTTGACGACTGACAACAAAATTTTAACAAGTAGTGTAAGGAATGCATCTCTCAATTAGTATTTTGATAATGTGTCACCAATTCTCTTTGATCAAAGCATTGAGATAAGACTGCGGTGGATAAAACCAAGATTTTCTTGAAGAGAATATAGAATGCTTTTTCTCCTACTCTAACATCCCCCTGTATTAAAAAGACCAAATTTATTTATTTTTTTTTTTTGACATTTCAGAGATTTACCAAAGAGTCAAAGAAAGAAGTATCTGTCTGAGACACCATATGCAAATCTCTCTGTAAAACAACTGAATGATATGATACGCAGTCCATCTGAAGGACAGGTATGATACCAACTTTGATCATTAAAAAAAAATAAACCATACACTATTGGGTGAAATTGCATGTGAGTGTGCTATTTTTTTGTGTGAAGAACAGTTTGGATGGATTTGATTAAAAACAGTTGCATGTTCTGCTTTTAAAGATTTGGAGGTCATGCCTCACAGCAGACTTTTACAAGTACTCTTGCACACTTTTATCTTAAACCAAACGTGACTTTTGGGGATCACTGGCCCATTCAAGCAATTGTCCTTCTGCATATATGCATGTGGGGACAGTGACATAGTTGTGCTGAACTTTGCATTGACCTGTATACTTCAATCGTTGTGCACAGCACACATTATCTCTGTTAGTTTTAATCTTAACAGATACATATGAATGAAGTATACAGATCAGTGCATCTGGTGGAGGTAACACTGATCTGGGGTAGCTGCACACTCTTTAACCAGGTGTTTTATGATTGACTGTTGCCATTGTACTGTATAGATTGTATTCTTTGTTCAGGTTAGGGATTAGGTAAGGTTAGGGATCAGGGCTGTTGTTAGCCAGTTAGGAATTTTTTGTTAAACAGTGCACATCCCCCCCCCCCTTTTTCTCTTTGTTCTATATTATTCCATAAAACTGAAGTTAGGTTAAACCAAGCAACCAGGTGAAACAAACAAGAAGTTTAAACAAGTTACATGGTATCCTGCTTTGGTTCCCACAGGAGTACATACCTATAAAGACCACCATCTGCTTTCAAGTGAAGCAAATAGCTGTTATACTTAAAGCTGAAAGGGTCTCACATTTGCAAGTGATATAGAGGCTGGATGGTGTAACTATTTTCCTTAAGTCTTTAAATCACAACCAATGTCATTGGTTTTGATTTCTTTCTTTTTTTAAGTTTTGGCATGCTGACCATATCATACCAGTGTACAAAGGAGGGGGATTGTGTTCTCTTGAAAACTATCGCACACTTTGCGTTCTGTGTCACACCAAAGTCACTGTGGAGCAGGGTCAGGAACGAAGGAAGACTAGACAAGAATCGTCTAACCTCAAAGAAGGACTCAGAGACATTAGAAATTTCCTACTTGACAAAGGCTAAACTATTCCTTTGCTGTTGGTAGATAAAATACACACTATGCATTCATACCCATCTTACACTCAAAAAAGCCAGGTAGAGGAGTTATGTCTGTCATATTTCTTCCTCTGAGTATGAAACTTTGTTAGAAGACCCTGTATTAGTGTGAGTTGCCGTGCATGATGGTTAATCATGCAATGATTATTGCTATTCGAGGAATTCTGTATTTATACCAAAGAGCTATTTTGCTTGCAATTTTTCCAACATCAGTATTAAAAAAATTATGGTCAGGGAAATCATTATTAAATGGAAGCATTGATTTGACTTGCGGTTGGTTGAATCATGTCAGTTTGAGTATAAATCAAGACTCACAGACCAAAAAATAGGAGGATTTTATATCATGTGATGTTTAGAAATGATGTTGAATTCAAAGAGAATATGAGGACTTTTCTCAGATTAGAGACAAATAAGATGCACCATTTTGATTAATAGTGGAGAGCTCATTCAAGTAATATTTGTTTCCTGTTTACAATTGTTTAAGTTATATTATTTTGTGTTTTAGTGCTTTCATTAGGAGTATTTAAGCATGTACAACTTTCGTTTATACTTGCACACATTGGCTGAAGATGTGATAATTTGTACATTATGAAGTGCTACCCACAGTAAGGTGTCTGAGAATAAATCAAAGGTTAGTTATAAAATTTTTCCCCAATGCATAAGTGGTATTGTACCAGTATTGCAAATAAATGATATTATATGGGAATGCATCAATCCAGTACCAGTGTTTGAAAATGATATCATTTGGAATACTGCTAAAAGGTACAGACACCCTATCAAATAGTCATTTCCTTACAAACATTGGTCATTTTCATTTCATGTATGGGACAATAAATGTCTGTTACGAGAATATCAGCAATGAAAGTACACATTACCAATATGTGTACAGCCACAAAATCAGGCATATCAATTGAAACTATGCATGATGACCATTAGGTGACAGTCATGCATGGAACCGTGATTGTGAGAACAATTTTTGGTTTCGATGAAAAGAGAAACCTATGCAGTTTTGATGGTGTGTGTGTGCGTGTTTGTTTGTGACACTTTGCTTGTTAGCACCATATCTCAAGGTAGGAATGTCTGACAGTTTTCAAACATGATGCATGGATGCACCATATTGAGAAGAAGGACCCTGTTGTTTTGGGGTTGAGGTCAAAGGTCATCTGGGTCACCAGGGGTCAAAGTCTGGAAACTCTTGTTAGCACCATATCTCAAGTTAGGAAACTTGGATGGATTTCATATTTAGTATGTGGATACGTGATGGTCAGAAGATGGTCCCTATTGTTTTTGGCATAGGTCAAGGGTCATCTGGGGTCACTGGGGGTCCAAGTCTGGAAATCTCTTTAACTCAATATCTCAAGAAAGGAAACTTGGATAGATTTCATATGTGACATGTGGATGTTTTATAGTCAGGAGATGGTCCCTGCTGTTTTTTGTGGGGCTGGTAGTCTGAAAACCTTTTGAAATGCAATACTTCAAGATAGCTGTCTGTCTGTATGTATTTTTTTCCATCTATCTTTCTATTAATGGCTTTCATGGAGGTTAAAGGTCATCTTGGGTCAGTGGTGGTCAAAATGTGAACAACCTTGTCAGGTGTTAATGCATCTCAATGTGGGAAATTTATATATATTTCACATGTGGTATGTGGATGCATATTATGGTGAGTAGAGGATCACTTTTGTGGTAGCATAACAAATTTATTTTTTGAACATGCTAGTATAACATTTGAATGGGAAGATAATGGTACATGATGGCATTACTTGAAATGGAACAGTTATGTATCATCCAAACCTCAATACATTTTTGCATTCTGGTCTTATTTCTCTTCAGTATTTTTGATCATATTTTATAACTTCAGTATTGCATTTTCAAGGTGAACCAAGCAGTTATTTCACATTTTATTACACATTTGAAGAGAAAAATTGTTGTCACATGGCTCTCAACAGCCAATCATGAAACAGTACAGTCTACTATGCTACTTCAAGTTGGGATGACTGCTCTTGCCCTTTAAGTGCCTTTATCTGGAGGGGGATGCTAAACCAAATGAAATGAACAGCCTCAGAGCTGAAACCTTGCATGGGACCAGTATTCAGCTGGTATTTCTGATAGTTTCTCAGTGTCCTTTGTTTACAATTCATGTACTATAATAGCAAAGACTCCTAAAAGCATGGAATACTGTATCTAAGACTTCCATGCTGAAAGCAAACTGATCCTACAGTAATGCCAGTACAGTACCTGTTACACAGCTCTTTTTGGTGTGTGAGGACATTGCATACAGATGGGTCATTGTGCATCCAGGAAGTTCCTATATTTGTCTCATCGTCTCTTAGTTTCATAGTGTTACTTGAAGAAGAAATCTTGAAGAATGTTGAAAATTTTTACTTTTGCTCACCTAAAGCATATTGTCAATTCATCTGGAGTTAATTGCTTGAAAAATTTTTAAAGGGGAAGTGCACTCATTCTAACTTGAATTTGTATAGTAGACTGTCCTATTTGTTCATTGTTTCTTAAGGGTCATGTCCTATTTCTTGACAGTTTGTTAATAATCATGTGACAATGTTTACTCCTCAATTGTGAAATAAAATTTACTAGCAATAACTGCTTGATTTAGCTTGAATATGCAACATGTAAGCAACCAAAATATTATGAAAGATACTATGAAGGGAAATGAGATGAAAATTGTGAGATTTAGCTGTTTCTGCAAAATAAGATTTTGGTGACTGCTCTTTCCCCATACCAGGCAGCACTACTTACATCTAAAGAGCAACCAACACTCTTCAACTGCTAGGTGCAAGGTGTTACATCATGGTAAGCCCAACATTAGTTGAAGATATGCATAAAGTTAAGACCATTTTTTTGTTCAACATAAATGAAAAACTGAACTAGTCATTACTGTACATCAGAAGGGTTGAGCAACTGCAGCTTTAATTTAGATTTGGTTCTTCTTTAACAAATTAAAATTGAAAGTTTTGCCTAAACCCTTCCTTTAATGGGAAGTTCTGGCAAAAATTCAATTCCTACATGTTGACGAGGATCCAAATCTACAGAGTAAGGAAACTTCCATTTTAAATGGGACATGTAATTCTTCAGATATCAGTAAATGAAGTCACTAGGTTTTTGTTCTAAAGTGAGCTTGAGGGCAGTAGAAGTTATATCACTTCCTCACATTGACAAGGAATGCTTTGTTTCCATTTGTTTTTTTTTAACTGTTCTCTTGACATTGACACTATTAGGGATATGTCTCCCCTGTGGATAATGCAAGTTAAAAAGAAAAGACTGTCCATTAATGTGAGAATATGATGTCATATTTGCTTGCTTCAACTTCACTTTTTGTTCACACATTGCTTTTTAATGAAAACTTCATCGAAACACTAAGATTAAGTACCCCTGTAACATACCAAAATTTGATATGACTTTTTACCCTTCCTTTTCATGTGTAACATCCTACAGTAAAAGGTACCCAAGTCAATTTTTGACTCAAGCTACATTTGAGTTCTTTCAGCTACATTCATTGTGTGAACATCATATGATAGGTTCCAAGATTTTATTCTTACTTGTTATCACATCAAGTTGCTTCTTTTGATCATCCTACTGTAAGATTCCAAAATTTATTCTTACCTGTTGAAGACCAAGCTGTTTCTTTTGTTTTGTGTTTTAACTTGTTAACATCATAAGGTGCCAAATCTTATTTGTTCATGTATGTACTTGAAATTGTTTCTTTTGTTTTGTGTTTTACCTTGTTAACAGTATAAGGTTCCAAAATTTTATTCTTACATGTTATGTACTTCAAGTTGTTCCTTTTGATTTTGTGTTTTTGTATTTGACTTGCCAAAGGGATTCTAAACATAAGTGTTAGTTTGTTAGCACAAAAATCACCTTGGGATAGGCTATATTTAACCAGTGTGCTGGATGAAGGAAATAGTTTTGATACCAGTCTTATAATGAAATATTCAAAGTATTTAAATAAACATACTCATACACTTAAAATTTGGTTTCCATTTCATATTTTTGTATTTTGTGTCATAC
The DNA here is from genome assembly GCA_037179385.1 of Holothuria scabra. Lineage (NCBI taxonomy): Eukaryota > Metazoa > Echinodermata > Holothuroidea > Aspidochirotida > Holothuriidae > Holothuria > Holothuria scabra. The sequence continues at coordinate 41,434,454 of CM074187.1, read as the reverse complement.
AACTAACTTACATCCCCCCAAGAACATATAAATTACATCTCATCCAACTTGTTCCAACAATGAGTCATGCAACCCTTTTTCCACTACAAGCTTTTTTTCTTACCTTCTGCCTGTAGTACACACCTGCATTTTTCAACACTTCATTCTATCATTCTTAAAGTAGTAATCAGGTTTTAGTGCTGGGACTGTTTAACAAATTTTGAGAACAAAAACATGTTTGTGCAAAGAGATGGCATAGCCGGAATCACAATAATTTCTTTAGAAAATACAAAGCGGGAAAGTGAAGCACACTTGGAGGTGTGTCCAATGTGTAGAACAACAATGTGGTGGTAGACACAATTTTGCAACAAAATCTTCCCATTAGTGGCTTAAACTTCAGATCCAAATTAAAAGAACAGCTTAACTGCATCTGGTGCACCACAAATTTGTATGATCCAAATTCCTCTGTAGTTTACAAAATCCCTCTTGACAAAACGGACATGGGAAGGAATGAGGTTCCACCCTAACTTTGAAAATCCCTGCCATTTTGGAAGAGTGGAAGCAATTCCTCATTAAGTTTGAATTTTGATTAACTATCTTCTCATTCGATTGGTCAATGCCTGCAGCAGTTTAATTCTTTGAAAAACCTTAATATTTTACAATCTGTAGCTTATAAGATATCTGAAAGAGAGGAATGAAAGGCATCTGCGAGTATTAGCATGATTAGTTTTGTGACTGCCTTTTCTCAGCTGCAAAGGAAAAGCAAATCTTGCAATACACTCCCAGCACTATTAGTTTTGATCACTTGCACTCTTTCCATCATTGAAGGAATATTTCACTTTAAAGTAACCAAGTCCAAACCTCACTCTAACTACAGAACCACATCTCACTAGACTGAATATAATCACCATCTACAGACCTTACTTCACTACACAAATTTTACAATGCCAATCAAAAGTCAAATTCACAAATCAGAGTCTGTTAAAAATTTTAGCAGGTTTACAGAAACAGCCTACCCATCCAGATAATGTTGGTTAGTTTCAAATATTACCACAGTAACATTCTCTCACCATACTAGTGTTTGTATTGTCTGGGTTAGTTAGATGGAGTTTTACGGCCCAGTTGTGGCTCACTGGCTTCTTTTCCCTACTCCGTTACTTATGGTGAGCTCCAGGCACACCAACCAATGATAATGAATTTGATACGATGGTCCTTGAGCGAGTAGTCACACCATTACTTTATAATACCAGCATCATTCAGTACATATTTATTTTAAAAATCTGACAACCATTAAAGCAACTGGGTGCAGTGAAACCCCAAAAGATCTAACAACAATCTCTGAAAATTCTGAAAGTTTTTGTTTTGAGGACAAAAAATGCCTAAGGGTAATAACATACAGGCAAATCTGTATGCAACTTGAAACCAAGTAACTATCTCTTGTGTAGAAGTACAGTAGGTCACCATAGTGATCCCACATATCCAAGTTATTTGTGGACAAAATATCCAAGATACTCGGCATCACGACTCCAATATTCAAACCAATCATTGTCCAACACTTGTTCTCATCATTTTGTTCAAATTATAAAGCGATATAACTGTTTGTTATACAGTATCAGGCCTCTGAAATACGAGACTCTTTTCTATCACACACAGGCCAACACAACTCATATACTGTACATACAGCATTCTATTCATACAATGCTATGTAAACCTGTCTCCACAACATTGCTATTCAACTTCAAAGGCAGTAGTCTCTCCTTGAGCAAAGGCCTTTGTAATTGAGCATTACATTTTTATCTAGCTGACTCTACATAACACATTCATGTCATTAAATCACATACAACTCCTTGAGCAAAGTTGAGAGAAGGATACTATCATATGGCTTGGTCAGGAATTTTTTGCTCAAGAACTTCCTAGGAATAGTCACAATTATGGGATTGTGAAAGTAAAAGCCCTGTCACACTATTCCAGGGAGGCTCTACGGGCTTGTTGCGGGCACGGATTTTGTTGCACACAGGAAAATTTCTGCGGGCAGGCCAAGATTAGGGCCAATTTCGCCTGGAACTTGCGTGCTGGATGTGTGAGAGTTCCCTTCTAGCTCAGGGACACATACGGGCATTGTGGGTTACCTGTGTGCAGGTTACGTGCCACCTGGGGAGGGAGTTGCCTGCAACGTGCGAGGTTTACGTGTAAAGATTGCGTGCATATAAAGGCAGGTCAGGTAGTCCCAGAACGCCAGCAACTTGCCCGCAGCAAGCCCTCAGATTGCCAGCAGGGAGGCAGTAACTTGCCCACAACATGACCTCACATTCCTTGTATACCTCGCTCCATACCCGCAGAATTGACAGGCTACATGCACATTGGCAGTACCAACACCGTTCCTTGCCAGCAAAACGCATGCTCCATGCCCACATCTGACACGCACTTTTGCAAAATTGTCACAGCTCCATGGCCAACCTACTTTCTTCAAGCAGGTTAACTGCTTGTGACTTGCGGCCGCTACGGGCCCCCTGCTGGTGTTCTGTGGGAACCTCCGCGGGCAAACTCACGCAATTTACCCGGAACAAGTTTTGAGCATGTTCAAAACTTGGCTGCGGGCAACTTGGACTTGCGTGCACACCTGCGGGCAAGGTCCGGGCGAGATACTGTCAGATCAGTGCTAAATGCAGGGGACCTGCGGGCAGCAAAAATTGTCACCCGCAACTTGAACACAGTGCTTGCCCGGAATAGTGTGACAAGGCTTTTAAGGGGTGTCACTGCATTGAATTACACAGTATTAAACTATTTTTATGCTTAATGGTTTATAATGAATTAACTATTGCTGCTTGGGGTTACCAGAGCTTATATCTTGTTCAAATTTGTCCTCATCTTTTGTATCACATGCAAATTGTTCATGACTTGATTTTGCAACATCGGGATGATCATACTCAGTTGCAATGAAATATCTTGATCAAAACTTTGAACCTTAATAACAGTTAAAGACATGCAGTCTCCCAAATACACAATGCCTAAAAAATGCACAAAATATTTCTGTAGAAACAGCTGAATGAAGTACTGTTAGGCTGAAGTGTAAGTAATGGGTTTGGTACTGGTCTATGTCGGTAATGTTACATCATACATGTGGTATAACTCCAACCCCTACACCACCTTCATGGTATTTCATGGGGTTTACAAATGTCCATTTATCAATCTTCGGATCATACATTTCTACAGTGTTAAGATTTGATAGACCATCATATCCCCCAACAGCATATAATTTCCCTCCATTGACCACAAGTGCTACACGACTTCGACGACAGCTCATGGGAGCAGTGTATGACCACTTGTTAGCGTACGGGTCAAATACTTCCATTGTGTTCAGGAACTTGGATCCATTGTAACCCCCACAGACATAGAGTTTGCTGTTATATGCAGTGACCCCAAGACGGCACCGCTTACTGAGCATGGATGGTACAGCAGTCCAACGACCTGTAAACTGGTTGAAGCACTCAACCTAAATAAAGATAAAATGTAAGAATTTACTCAACAGAACAGTTGGTTTAAGAGAAAAGACATCAAATAAAATCAAAACTACAAACTGGTTTTACTTGTGAGAATGGTGAAAACTTTCTGACAAGAGTTTAAAGTGTGGGTTGTGCAGGTTTACTTGATGAATAGGTTACAGCAATAAAATGAATCAGAATTTAAAGTCATGGTATCATGAATTGTTTGCCCCTTAGAATTTACAGAAGAGTGGATTATATGTGCATGATCTTAGCAGTAAGAGTTTCATATAGCTGGAAACGGACATCAATTTTCAGAAAAAAATGAGTTTGATACAACAAACAACTTTGTCATAGCAAACACTGACAAATTTTCCTTACAGAGAGCAAATTAATTCACACCTGAAGGGAATTGTTATTCCCTTCAAATATTAACACAATTTAAGGAAACAGCACCCAATCATAAAAGGAGGGAACCACTATAGTATTTGTTTTTTAAGGCTGTGAGCAAATACCTAGAAACTTCACATCATGTTTGTCAACTTTACATAATTATGATGAGAAGAATGATGATGTGTTAGTAGACAATCCAAGCAACCAACAGATTGTGAGATTTGTCTGCCGGTACTGGTGGGGAAGTGACATTAGTTCATGTTCTTCTTCCTCCTGTTACCAGCTACACCATGTATCCATATCAAAGCATTCACTAATATGCTTGTGCTAGAATTTTGGGTTGTTTGCAGCCAGTCATGGTCCAGTTTAACAAGGGATTGGGAAAATAAAAGATGATGGTCCCCAGAAATAGCTGCTGTTAAATCTGACCACCCATTGAATTATTGGGTTCATTCAGTTTAGACTTAAATTCTCTCTATGACACATACAGACGCGACATCACCATGGCATGAAATCAGAAATGAAATTTCACAACCAATAGAGTTTATGTGAGCAATACTCAAAAGAAAATATCACTGCAAATTTAAAGCGTAGTGATAAAGACAGCAAAACAATAATACTTACAGAATTAAATATTTGCAAGCCATCATGACCTCCAACAACAAATATTTCATTATTCAGTAAGGCTACACCAGCAGCACTCCTACATTTAGTCATGTCAGAGACAACATACCACCTGAAAGAAAAACACCTTAGTGAATTGACATAAACAACTACTGCAGAGTGATTGTTTTCACCAGAGGTATGTAATGACAGGCCCTCTTATTAACATGATTTGGATGCTATGATCACTCAAATCTAAGGAAAGACAAGCAGTGTATTCTCAGAGTATGATGCACAATTTTTATTTAAATTAGGAAAAACATGTCTACAAATAGTACAACTACTTTCAACATCACATACAGAGACAATATTAATCATTACTAGTCTTTATATTCTTCAAATGGAAATTGAAAGTAGCTGTATATTTTAAGGATTTGCATGAAGTAAGCCAACCCCTCCCCTCCCCCCCAAACAGTAGTCTTTAAAAAATTGTATTAAACTGTTGACATTAGGTGTGGAAACTCTTAACTATTTGTCTAACATGGACAACTGTACCTCACTCAGTAAACAGATTAATAACTTCAAGAGAATTTAAAACATCTCTCCAGTTCTCAGAAAAAAAAAAAATAATCAGTTTTAATCATATATTTTGATAAGAAATCACCACCTCACCTGTTTGTTTCTGGATCATAACATTCGACAGAGCTTAGAGAAGAATCCCCATCATAGCCACCACAGGCGTAAACCCTGCCCCCTAGAGCAGTTACACCCAAGGCACTGTAAAAAAATACAACAATGCTTTTCATTCATAACAAAGTTCAAAAGTCACTCCCAGTCACACTGCCAGGTACTGAACCTTAAAATATACTGTAGTGACAGTCTGAAATGTCATGAACATGAACTTCAATCTAAAAAATGTGTGTTATAAATGTTGAAAAGTAACCCCAAATGATGCAATTACCATCTTAAAAGGATATTTCTGAGCGGCAATATGAAACGTTGAATTCTTTCACCCAATTTAAAAAGTGCAGTACTTGGCACAATCTGTATGAAATTATAAACCTGACAAAGTGTAGTTAAATTGGAGCACAGTTATTGCCAGGGGTAGTCATTCCTAACTGGTATCCCCCTAGAATTATGAGAAAACAAAGCCATCAAGGAAATAAGGTGTGCCTATCCCCCACCACTGGTAGCTCAGGAGTGCATATTTCCTACAACTTCCTGACCCCCAGGGATATTGAATCTTAATTCAGCAGATCTGCAGAGAATTGAAAGAAACAAACAAAAGCAGGCAAAAAAAGGTGTGCCTATCCCTCCACTCTGACCTACATTAATAATATACTGATTCCTTGGTTAACACATTTGTACCAAAAGAGCAAATAAGTCAATTTCTCAGTTCCTAAAGTCAAAAGGATGAAGTTGAACTCTCAATACAGCCCTGTAGTTAGGTTGTAAGAAGTGATTTCATGACACACTAACACAATTGTGTTATATCATGCTTTAATGCAGTTCAAATACAATTTCCATATTGATCAAATTCAAGTTCAGTTTCAAATACATTTGGGACACCATTCAGGACCTCCCCATCATTTGCCTCTTACAACAGGTGGGAATAAACAAAGGAATAAGCCTTGTTGTCATCCCAAATAACTCTGATCTTCAGGTAGCATGCACACAGAGAGGAAGGACATGGCAGCAAATGGCTGAAGAGTCAAACCAAGCACAGTGGTCCAATCATGACATATGCCCTGGACCATAGTTTAACTATAGAGTTGAAGGTTTAACTGACTCTATATTTTCAATTTCTAGCCCCATTAGGAATCCAGAGAATACATCAAGATCAATGTAGGAAATGTATTGTTAATGAATGACCAATTTGCCACCACCTCATTCAAATACCAATAATATATCATGATAATACAGTATGAATGTAATGTCAATTTACCATGTAGACAATTATGGCACTCTCTTAATCACTAAACCCCAATGAGAGTTCAATTCCTGTTTACCATGCATCACAGCCTAATACTAGTCAAGTTTAGTATTAAAGATTTGTAGGCTATCTGGTTCAATTTCAAATTCTGCTCACAAAGAGGTAACATAGAAGGTTCTTGCTCTTTCAATTTCATCCACCAAACCCAATTCAAATTCTGGACAGACTTTTTGTGCAAGCCCTCCAAATCTGGTTCTGGCCAAATTTTAAAAATCCAGATCTGGTGCACCCTTTGCAAAAGTGCAAGCTCTCTCTGTGCAACATGCCATGATGGGAAACAAAAAACTGGCCAAGGTAAAAAACATTCAAATTTCAAGAGGAGACAAAAGCAGGTGATGTGAGTCATACTATAAAAGACTATTTCAAATTAGGTGAATAAATGTAACCCTCTCATTATCTTAGCGATAAAACAAGCTATAATGATGGGAGTTGAAAGATTACGATTCATTTTCCAACATTCAACATATACACACATATATCTTACAATTTGAGATTTACCATACAACTGAATTTTGTCAAACCATCTAACATAACTTCCTGTAATTTCTATATTACATACCATCAGATTTTGTCAAACCATTTTGAACACTACATTTACCAATCACTGAATCATTTTGGGATGTAATAAAAGACTATGTAGTAAAATTATGTTTGGAAGTCCAAAAGCTTAGTGGTTCCTTGTCAAAAGTGAAATTGGAGAAATTTTGCTTTATGACCTCTGGTGACCTGGCATGACCTCTGATCTTCACTAAAAACAAATGCTTCTATTCACTGTATTTGAGGTTTTTGCAGTTTTCCTTCTGGTAACCTCACATGACCTTTGACATCTACCAATCACAATTGGGCTCATCCTCTCAACATGACAAATTTATCAAAGATGAAAAGTATGAGACATCTTGAGTTACAGTGTTTACAAGCAAAGTGTCACAAACACATACACACAACATCACCATCCCACTGCCTTTGGAGAAGAATAAAAAATGACCTCATTCAGCTACTGTACAGCATGTGTTATAACCTGTAAGTGTCTTCACCAGTTATAGGTAGCCCTTCAGAGAATTTCCATTTCAAAACATGGTTGAGTGGGTTACACTTACATCGAAGCTAGCAATCTCTAAATAAAACAAGGTCAAGGGGGCAGTCCTAAGTACAAAAACTCTCCCATTCTATTGCACACCCAATGCCCTGACAGTTCAAAAATAGAACATGCCCATTCATCCAAGTTAAACTTTAACATTAACTAGTATAGGTCATCTCCCCTTTCATTGTGTGTATGAATATGAGACCTTTACTGAAGGAAAGCATCTATGTAATTTTAGCTTTGAATCTGCAATCATTTATTGTAAGGTTACCTTCCTATCAATGACATTTTCCTTTTTGTTGAACTAGCTGATCCTTATCTCTTCCCTGTCATCACTTCAGAAATAAAGTACATTGTTCATTTATTCACTTTCATACCTTAACATTAAGTGGCATTAATCTGAAACAAGGAAATAAACTTGACATGCATACTTTGAAATTTCAGTATGTCAGTTATAACAGTGGACAGTTAATCTATGTATAAGCATTTTTCAAGCTGTAAACCTCCCAACTACTGTTACCTTTAGAAGATACATTACTCTCAAATGTTTTCAAAGTATTAATGATATTTTGACGGTCACAACCACAGTGAAATGCACTTACCAGCCTTTTAACACTTTGGCATACTGCTCTAATAATGTAAAGTTCACCCATATGTTACACATGTTACACATTTCAAAATGTACTCATTATTTCACAATAAATACAACAAAAATCACAGAAGAGGGTCTCCATGAGATGCTTTTCATTACAGTCAATTACTATGCAATGTTACAAAGTGATGAACTCAATTTCTCCATATTACATCAGAACTGTGTGAATATCTTTGTGAAGGTGAGTGCAAGGGTATGTCTGTGTGCTGGAAGGTACCTGGCCATTAAAAATGCTTGGTGATTGCAAAATTTTGGCATCATAGGACAACTTATCCAAAACTGATTTTAAGGACAAAACAAAAGTGGGTCCCGGAGTCCTGTTCAAACCCTTGTGCAATTATATGAAATTGAATGCAAAGCCTTGAAACCAATACCATAGATCATTTGGACAAAGAAAATTGGTTTTAGCCTTAGCATATTTGTCAATATTTTGACAAACTTCATTAACCAATGGCATGAAGAAAAAAGGGGGAAGATGAGGTTTGTAATTTCACAGACTGCCTGCTTGTACTCAGATATATTTAAATGATGAGTTGTGCCTCATGCAAAGTTAACAATGTTATCACTTAACATGCAACAAGAAGGCAATTCTTCTTTGTAATTCTTTTTTTGCTCTCATTCTTTATATATCATATATAAGATGATATTTTCAACATGATGACAAAAAAGGAAGCACAAAAATCCAGTCAGGTCACATAATTTTGGATCACTATACCACTAAGCCTGTTCCAGGGAATCAAAAAACACACATCTCACCTTCGTTTATGGTTCATGGCTTTAACATCCCACCACTCGTTGGCAATAGGATCAAAAACTTCTACAGTATTTAACCGTGATTGACCATCATAACCACCAACAGCATACAGCTTTCCATTGAGTACTGTGACGCCTACCCTGCTCCTTGGTGTTGTCATTGGTTTTACTTCCTTCCAACAATCAGTTGCAGGATCATACAGCTCTACTGAAACCAAAGATTGACCTGAAATCAAAGAAGATGTCAATTAATAATAGCTTCTTCCAACCTTTTCACTGAGTCATAATTAAACAAGAACAGCAAGGCTGTTTGTGAAACTCACACAACTTGTATTGTCGGTTAAAAACAGGAACTCAAAAATTCAACCAATTTTTATCTGTTATCTGTTTCCTAAACCTCCTTACATTACAACATAAAATGCAAGGAAGTAAAGAAAGTCAATGCAACGCATTTGTAATTTTGAATGTAAATCTATATCTGACATAGTTTTATGGTAGATCTACATATCACTGCATATTTCTCAAAATCATGAAAGCCTGGCTTGTGTATTGTTACAGGCATTAGGCAGTGAGATAAAATTAATAACTTATGTATGATGTACCTGTAAACTATTCAGGTATTGCAAAGTACATTTAGTTACACCTACATATTCACAAGTAAACACTGTATGGCTCTGTACTGATCAAAATAAAACAGAGACTCAGGGGATTCCTAAAGTACTGCACTCATTGAACTCAACAGTTATGTTGGTATGTATTACTTGGCTGGCCCAATTCATGATAAATTGGACAGAACAGAAAGAAAGATATCTTCAAACTAGCTGACCACAGCTGATTATAAGACCACCTAGACAATCATAGAGTGCAAGTTGTGTGAATTCTTTGTTCAACCAGCTGTATCATCAAGAACCAGGTTCAATTGCCTGCATAACCATGGGCAAGATAAGGACAGAACACACAACCAAGCACACTGCTATTAGTGCAATAAATAAACAACTAACTGCTCGGCAGGCAAAATGAGCTCAGCCCTAAAAAAACAGCTTTAAAACACAACTTACATTTCCTACTTAAGAGTGCAAGCAGGTAGGCATCAATGCTTTCTTCCAAGGCAATCATACACCTAAATTTCAGCTCCAAATCTCCACACATGAGGAAGAAGAAGACTGTTGGAAAGTTGATGCCATCTGCCCCATTTGATAACCTCACACATGTACTGTGTATATATAAGCTAAAAAAAGTACCTAGAAAAGGATATTTATTTCAGGTTGTAATTGGAATGGAGGATCCTTACCTGACCTAGTCAAGCCTCCTACTGCATAAATATAACCTAAATCATCTTTACAGAGTCTCCTTTTACTTCTATTATTTGGTAGTTGATTCCGTCTTTCTGGCAAAAGGTGAAAATCTCTAGCTTCATCAACCAGATCCCTGTGAAAATTTAGTAAGAGTAATACTGGTGTGTTTCTGAATTCATCGTATGCTTGGTACTTTGTGGGGTGAGAAAACCTTAGTTAAGATTAAAAGTGTGTTTTAAACTTGAAAAGCAGATGCAGCTACTGTTAAAACTCTGCCAAAATTGTCTCAAAAAACATTTCGGACATTTTATTGTTCACTTCCTATTACAGTAGTGTCTTGAAGTGGCTTGAAATTTGTGAGGCATGACAGTTTTTGCACAAATAACATAAAAAAATTAAATGGAAATTTCTTTGAGGTTGCTCTTCAGTAATTACTTCTGGAGAGTACAAGTTCTCTCATTTAGTTTGTCCATGAATAACTCAACATGACTAATTTGTACCATGGTACATTTATTTATTTTTTTCATTTTCACATGCCTTTTTTATTCCTAGTTCAGTTTTCACTATCCCAAGAATGACTACAGAAGATTGAAGGATTCAATATCACTCAAGACTATTTCAAATGACCTTCAATAAACAAATTTCACAATGTACTGTTCTGCAACTTTTGTGTGTAAAGGTGGTACAGTGTTGCATCTAACACCAAATCCAGAGGAGTTTGGTGGGTGTATAAAGAGCAGAAATATGCATCAGTATGGCCTTCATTTAAAAGTCTTGCAAGAAGGTAAGCATCAAGGCCACAGTCTGGGCAAAATCCCTATGGAGCAGTTGAAGGACTGGCATCAGATCAATTTGCATGTAGTGAAATAACAATTTGAAGTTACACCCTCCACCCCATCCTCCCCCCCCCCCCCCCACCCGAACCCATTTGCCACCCTCAGCAAATGTAAGGATCAAAGAGATGTGATGAAATGACATGACCTCACCTGCATTTGTGACACTGAAGAACCAATTCATTGGTCCCCACCTTATCTCGTAATATCTGAGGTCTGATCAGGGGTAACCTGACCCATGACAATAACTCTGGCAAGAAGGGTGTCCTTTCCTCTAAATCATGATTAACCCATCTTATTAAAGCTTCAAACACCTGCAGAAAACAGAAAAATTAGGATACCAAAATCTGTGATAATATCTTTGGCAAAAACACAAAATACATACTGCAACTGCAACACAGCACACCTGATTCAATTTGACTTGTTTCTGCCCTGTGCCATACAGTGTGTGTTTCACCACAGCAAGCCATTTGTATCCTACAGTATGTGGACACATGTGTAGTGTAAGCTCAGTTGCAGAAAACAAGTAGGCTCAGGAATAGTACACTTTTAATTTCATAGAAATGGAAAAACATTCTGTGTATATAATGGATACTGTTCAGAAGAGTTAAAAGACAAAAATAGGGAGAGATAGAAACACATCATTGCAGTATTTTTGCAAGGAGCTGTCTAAACAATGGGAAGGAAAACTATCTCAGCTTTAGAGAGAGAATTACTTAGACAATCATTGCAATTACCAGACAGACCAAAATCTACTATGTTATAGTTTGAACAGGCCTACAGTGAACGGTAACCTTAAGGAGCTGCAGAGCTCTCAATTGTTTACCTCCAGTTTTACTGTAAAATGATGGTTGTAGTGTTGCTAGTTTGATATTGTTAATATTCTGAGCTAATGTTTCAAAACAAGGTTGTTATAATCTGTGTCTATGTAACCATAATTAAAGTTTAATGTGAACTACATAATTTCAGAATCTGAATTTACCACTTAAATCTGCGGGCCTAGTATTTGCCTTAGCATGGCTAGAGTGCTAATTGTTACACGGAACGATAACACAGTTTGGAAGGAATTCCAATATGGAAACACTTTTTCAATTGATTGGTGATTTATCAAAAAAATATGCGATTAGTGGGTTAACTTAATCCAAAATTGACAGCCCTCTGCAGGACTTGACTGGATTAAAATTTAGCATAATAAAGGATTACCACCCGCCCCATCAAGAGTGCAAGCACTAGGGGAAGTTATACGCTGCTTCAATACTGAGAGCTGCTACAGGAAACTGCTGTTTTTAGACAGGTTTCCATGCTTATTTTGAGAATATTAGCTGGATTATATGTCAAAATTAAACTTGGTAGTTTCATAAAATCTCCTTAATGAGCTTACAAAAATTTGTCTCCTCCCTCTTCAGCTCATTTGCATAATGTCTTGTGTGGGAAAGCTAATTAGTTGTGGCATATTTCCAATAAACAATTCTTTTGAGTTTAGCAAAATAAAACATTGAGGTGCTGGTGATTTGGGGTTGACATGAGAGCACTGTGCTTTTTAAGCCACTTTGTTTTGGAAAAGTCAAACCTGAATAGTGCTTCTATTAAACAATTTAAAACCAAACAAAAATCATTCAATATAAAAACTAGTAAGCCAAAAGGCTTAGTAATTCCTTGCCATAAGATATATCGTAACAAACATGGCAAGCAGGAGATCCTACACAGATATCCTACTTGAGATATCATGTAGGCAAGGTCAAAACCTTTTGAAATCTTGTAACCTTCACCTCCACTTAAAACAAAAGGGATCACCTACCTTACTGCATATGGCCATTGACATGCTAAATATGAACAATTCACAAGCTTAGTATGAGATCACTCACAGTTATCCTCCTTCAAATATCATTTCTAGAAGGCTTTGACTTTTTGTGACCCCAAATAACCTTTGACATCTACAAACAAGAGAAAACTCCCCAACGGATATAATGCTGCAGGTGACGAACTGTATTTTGTCGAATCTAATAACTTAAGCAAGAAATAAACATGTTTATTTTAATCAAAATTTAAATTAAAGCACTTTATTTTGTCAAGTTTTAGCTATTGGGGGCAGCTCTTTGTATTTTATTCTTTAATGAATGCCCCTCTCAATGGCCATGATGTCCTTGAAAATTAACGAAAACTAATAACCCCATTAACCCAAAATCTAACAAAACTTGTAACTTTGCTTTTTGTCTACTTATAGACACAACACACAAGTTTCCCTGGTTTCATACACTGTAGGCTTAAGTATAAAGCTTGCTTTGATTACCTAAACTACTTAACATGTAATAGGCCTTGCTCCGAGGACTAAACAGAGGCCGACACTGTTTATTCTGTATAAGGTTTAGTCCATTGAGCACCTGGTTCAACAGACTGTATGATTTATTCTGTCCAGACACTGTGGTTTGTACTGGCAGTCAACTGTGATAAATTATGTCAGATAACAGTGATCAGTTTGGTTAGAGGTGCAGGGTCAGTTACAATTTGATTCATCCAATTAAGCCCAATCACCATTGATGCATGCTCAAGGGTATTTGACCCAATAATTAGTAGTTTAGTTCTTTTTTGTAAAACTAGTAACCCATGGAATATTTAATTAATCAATTTCAATGTCTAATTCATGCATGCTCACATGTCCCTATGAGGACAGCTGGCGTAAGGTTTGCCAAATAATAATCTTTCATACTAAATTAAATGTTGTCTTCAAGTTTTCTGTCAGGTTATCAAAGAGACAATGTTGGTACTCCTTAAAAGAACTTCTTGCACATCACACAAAGCAGTTGATCTGTTCAAAGTTTACACTTATGAAGTCAGAACAGTTCTCTGCTTTGTGTGCAAAGAAACCTCCAGTATTTTCAAACTATGGCCCCAAATGACCCTCATACAGCCTTTGTTTGAATGCACATGTTACAGACACAGATACTGCAAGGAACTTCCACTTAATAGTAGGAACTAAGTTTCATGAAAATCTTTTAATACTTGTGGCAAAATCAGCATATCCATGCCAAATATCCTTCACAGTTTCCCTTCTTGAGTTGGAGCTTGTTAAAAAGGTTTTGATGTTTTGACCTCTGGTGACCCTAAATGACCTTTGACCTATACCAAAAACATAGGGGATCATCTACTTAATACAGGCATTCCATATGGTAAGTATAAGATCCCTCACAGTTACCCTTCTTGAGATACAGCATTTCAAAGGTTTTGATGTTTTGACCTCTGGTGACCTCAAATGACCTTCGACCTCCACTAAAAATAAAACTGATCATCTACTTAATATGGAAAATCCACATGCTACGTATGAGATCCCTCATGGTTACCCTTCTTGAGATACAGTGTTTAAAAGATTTTGACCTTTTTATATCTGGTGACCCCAAATGACATTTGACCTACACCAAAAACAATAGGGATCATCTACCCAATATGGGCAATCTGCATGGTAAGTATGGAATCACTCACATTTTTCCTTATGGAGATATTGTGTTTTAAAGCAATTTCCAAGGTACTTACCATTTGACCTCTGGTGACCCCAAATGACCTTTGACCTCCACTAAAAACAATAGGGACCATCTACTAAATATGGGCAATCTACATGCCAAGTATGAGACTCTCAGAGTTACCCTTCTTGAGATATCATATTTACAAGCGGGCATCACACACACATACACACACACACAACATCGCATAGATTCCTTGCCTGCCTTGGGCAAGGAATCAAAAAGGGAACAAGGAAGAGTCAGTGAAATTCCCAAGTTATATTTGGTAAAATAGCTTGTGTGTTTAAATAACATGGATAATCTGTTTGATGCAACTGTAACACTGTTCATATCACAAGCAAAGTTCTATCTGTCACTGCTGAACAAGCACAAGATGCTATTACATAAATTAACTCTATAGCCCAATAGTCTGATACATAAGCAGGATTTGCCAAAGAGGGGTTTTCTCAGCTGATTCTTGTAACAAATTTCACCTTCAAGTCTACAAATGTATGCACAGGTGGACAGTTGTATAACCTGTTTACATCATGCAAATTAAATTAATCCCATTCACTGGTATAGTGTTTGTGAACAAGGGAGATAACAGAAGAAGTGATTCACAAAGGAATCAAGCTATAAGCTGGACTTCATCCCAATTTCTGCCCTTTAAAAGACAACCCCATTGACCATCAAACTATAAAGGCTTTTGCAGTATGACAACCATGTTCAAATACCAGCCCATCTCAATGTTCTCTCTTGCAACCGAGGTACAGTAAGAACCCTGATATTGAGGTATGATAAATATCAAATTATAGATAAATAAATATAACAAAGGCACCTACCAGTTCTTCCCCCGGCACACTTATTTCATCTCGTTTCAAAATTTCTCTCAATTCTGTATGACTCAAGGCCATGAACTCCTCTGTAAAAGAGATTTCTGTAAACTGCTTCTGAAGAAATTTAGCAGAAGCTTCCAGTAAACTAGAACACATTAATGTCTGGGCAAACTTGTAAATTCCTATACAGTTATTTGGCTCTAATCTGTCATTAAAAGTAAGAAAAAGATATTTCAAAATAGTGAAAAGTAATTACATTGATTTTTACAAACTGTGTGCTTTAGCCTTCCTTTAATAGCTAAGATATTTTGAAATTTCTTGAATATAGAACTTTATTAGATGGCTGAAAATTATTTTTTTTAAACAGGAAAAACCCTCATCAGGAAACATTTAACTAGAACAGCAATGCTGTTGTGAAGCTCCACAACTTTTATTAAGTGTTACCAAATTCTCCAAAAACCAAAACTTATTTTTTATTCATCTGCTTCAAAACCTCCTTACATTAAAACTTAAAAGTAAGGGAATACAAAAGAGTGGAGGCAAAATATTTGTGATTTTTCACTTAAATCTGCATCTGAAATAGCTTTACGGCAGATCTATATACCACTGCATAATTTTGTTTTCTCAAATCATGACAGCCTTGACTGTGTACTGTTACAGACATAAGGCAGTATTAAAAACTAATGTATGGTGTACTTATAAACTGCCCAAGTACGGCAAAGTACATTTAGTTGTACCTACAAATTCACAAGTAAACACTATCGCTTTGTACTGATCAAAATTAAACACAGCGACTCAAGAGGTTCCTGCTGTACTGTAATTGATCTCAAAAACAGTAATATATCACTATTTCTTGGCTTGGCCAATTCATGATAAATTGAAGAGAACAGAAGATATCCTCCCACAGAAGATAAATTAAAGCCTACTTCCTCTCACACTAGCTGACTACAGCTGATCATAGAGACCACCTAAACAAACATAAAGTTTGAGTACTGTGAAGTAGTTTGTTCAACCAGCTGTATCATCAATGATTAGTTTAAAGAGCCTACATAACCATGTGAAAGATAATAATTCAACACACAACCAAGCACACTGCTTGTAGTGCAATAAATAAAACAGCTAAATGTTCAGCAGGCAAGATGAACTCATCCCTACAAATGCAGCTTTAATTAAAACACAACTTAAATTTCCTACATTAGAATGTAAGCAGGCAGATATAAATGCTCTGCAACAAGCAATCATACAGCAAAATTTCAACCCCACATCTCCACACATGAGGAAGAAGAAGACTTTTTTTGAATAATGGACACCATCTGCCACATTTGATAACCTCACAAATGTACTGAGTACATGTGTGTGCTAAAAATGCTGTGAGAAAATTTTAAGCCAAGAAACCTCGTTTAACAGTGAGAAGCAAAGTTGTCAGTTGTTTGAAGAATACACTCTCCTCATGCAAATGTATGATTACTGTAGAATATTCTTCAAAACTCAAACAAAGACCTACACTACACTCTTTTTCTATACTTGTTCTCTTAAGGATTAAAAGACAACCACAGTATCACCCTTGTACAATACAAGAGTTTTTTTCAGAGATTTGTACTACCACAGCCACCCTTATGTCAAGATAAAGCATACATGCTCACTGCTATGGTATCACACCTAAAACTTGCCATCCAAAGCAAAGGTTTATTTTACAGCAAAGCACTGATTTTTGTATGGAAAAGAGGAACTGAATGTATCTCTCAAGATATGAGCATTTTCAACCCATGTTAAGCTGAAAGCAAGCATGGTTTTTCTGTTCATCACATCTTCATATTGAAAAACTTTTTTACAGCCTTTTGAGCCACCTTGTTTGGTTTCAGAGGGCTAGGATCTCAAATAGGCAAAGTTTTTAAAATTCCATTGACTCTCATGCAATGACATACCAGTAACATGGGCTTGTTGAAGAGAAAATTGCTTTCAAATTTTGAAAAGCTTGAAGAACGAGAAAGCCAAAGGGCTTTGTGACTCTTTCCTGTTGAAATGCCTACATTTTCATAGACAGTGTTTTATACATAAACAACTTGGTACAGAGTGTGTAGAATTAATTAGGAAAGATCACAACTAAATTTCAAAAGATCTAAGTTTAATTTCAAAAATATTGATCAGAATGAAAATTGACAATAAAGTTGAAAAAACCAGAATGCAAAACTGCATTGAGGTTTCGATGATACACAAACGTTCCGTTTCAAATAATTCCATCATGTACCATTATCTTCTCATTCAAATGTTATACTAACATGTTCAAAAAATAATTTTGTTTTCCCACATGACCTTTGTCCCCCCCACCAAAAATAGGGATCATCTTCTTACCATAAGCATTCACAAACCACACGTGGAATCTATTTAAGTCTCCCACTTTAAGATGTGTTAACACCTATTAAACAAGGTTGTCATTCACATTTTGACCACCAGTGACCCTACAAAACCTTTAACCTCTACACACTGCAATTTCAAAAGGCTTCGAGCTGACTTCAAGAAATGAAAAATAGTAATCATGCAAACCTTCTTTAAAAGTGGACCCCCCTCATGCTAGGGCAACCCTAAAAAACCATGGTACAATTAAGAAATGACATAATGAGGGTTTTGATGGTTTTGTATAATTACCTGCAAAAAGTCTTGAGAGTTCACAACACTGTAAACTAAGGACCCTCTCCCCATCCTTTCCAGCTGAAAGGTTTAATAATAATTTTAAGACTTTGATGAGGGTTAGATTTCAGGGCAGAGGTTTGAACCAACCCCATAAATACTGCAGAGTCAAGACATTATTTTGCAATGACACTTCCTAACACTAATATATATGGGAGGACTTTTGAACAGCTTTTCATAACACTAATATATATGGGAGAATTTTGTAAGTTTTCCCCCGCTGCAGATACCACCCTGCTACCAAAATATGCTGCTGCATGATTTATATCATGTTCTAGAACAAATGAAATATTGGTAGGAAAGCTAAATTTCCCACTAGGCTAGCCTAAGGATATTACACAGAAACATACATGTGTAGAATAGGCTCAAAATGTACATATATGCTATACATTAGGCAATGGCAAAAGTGCCAAGACATTAGTCATGATGAAGAAAATTATATCGCAGGGAAAAACTTTACACCTAAAGCTCACAAAAGTACTGCAGATTGTTGTATAAGGGTTTTTTACCAATGCCTTTTAAATATTTTTGATGTTCTTGGCCAAGTGGATTTTTGTTGATCCTCTTCAGCACTTGATTCTGCTTTGTGAAAGATGTAGCATCGGCTAGGCCAAACTTAGGCCTACGTTAAGCCTAGGCAGAAAGTACTAGCCCACTTGCTCATTCGAACCATACAATTTTGGCCTAAACTTTTCAGTTTAGGGAGCTAGACACTTTGAGATTTCAACAAAGATCCTTAACATGTGAAAAGAGCAATTTTTGGAGGATATTCGTAATTGCGGAATCGAGGGTGAAAATGGTAATTATTCCACCTAAATCAAGATACTTGGCATCTCTGTAGGGACCATCTCCTAACTTTAATCCATTCACATTCCAAATATGAAATCTATCCAAGTTCCCTACCTTGTGATATTGTTGTCCCCCGGTGACCCCAGATGACCTTTGACCTTTACCAAAACCAATAGGGACCATCCTCTGACTATAATGCATCCACAAACCAAATATGAAATCTATTCAAGTATCCACCCTTGAGATATTGTGTTGACAAGATTTTCAGACTTTGACCCCCAGTGACCCCAGATAACCTTTGACTGCCACCAAAAACAATATGAACCATCTTCTGACAATAACACATCCACATATCAAATATGAAATCTATCCAAGTTCCCTATCTTGAAATATCATGCTAACAAGATATTCACAATATGACCACCGGTGACCCCAGATGAGCTTTGACCTTCAACAAAACCAATAAGGACCATCCTCTGACTATAATGCATCACCAAACCAAATATGAAATCTATCGAAGTTTCCTATCTTGAGATATTGTGTTGACAAGAATTTCAGACTTTGACCCCCGGTGACCCCAGATGACCTTTGACCTCCACCGAAAACAAAAGGTACCATCTTCTGAGAATAACACATCAACATACCAAATATGAAATCTATCCAAGTTCCCTATCTTGAAATATCGTGCTAACAAGATTTTCACACTTTGACTCCCGGTGACCCCAGATGACCTTTGATCTTCAACAAAACCAATAAGGACCATCCTCTGACTATAATGCATCACCAAACCAAATATGAAATCTATCCAAGTTTCCTATCTTGAGATATTGTGTTGGCAAGAATTTCAGACTTTGACCCCCGGTGACCCCAGATGACCTTTGACCTCCACCGAAAACAAAAGGTACCATCTTCTGAGAATAACACATCAACATACCAAATATGAAATCTATCCAAGTTCCCTATCTTGAAATATTGTGCTAATTAGATTTTCAAACTTTGACAACTGGTGACCCCAGATGACCTTTGACCTTTACCAAAAACATTAGGGACCATCTTCTGACCATAACGCATCCACATACCAAATATGAAACCTATCCAACTTTCCTATCTTGAGATATTGTGTTGACAAATCTTTCGGACTATGATCCCCAGTGACCCCAGATGACCTTTGACTTCCACCGAAAACAATATGAACAATCTTCTGACCATAACACATCCACATACCAAATATGAAATCTATCCAAGTTCCCTATCTTGAAATATCGTGCTAATAAGATTTTCAGACTTTGATCCCTGGTGACCCCAGATGACCTTTGACCTCCACCAAAAACAATAGGGACCATCTTCTGACCATAACGCATCCACATACCACATATGAAATCTATCCAAGTTTCTTATCTTGAGATATTGTGCTAACGAGATCTTCAGACTCTGACCCCCGGTGACCCCAGATGACCTTTGACCTCCGTCAAACACAATAGGCACCATCTTCTGACCATAACGCATCCACATACCAAATATGAAATCTGTCCAATTTTTCTCCCTTGAGATATTGTGTTGACAAATTTTTCGGACTATGACCCCCAGTGACCCCAGATGACCTTTGACCTCCACCGAAAACAATAGGGACCATCTTCTGACCACAATTAATCCACATACCACATATGAAATCTATCCAAGTTCCCTATCTTGAAATATCGTGCTAATAAGACTTTCAGACCCCTGGTGACCCCAGATGACCTTTGACCTCCACCAAAAACGATAGGAACCATCTTCTGACCAAAACGCATCCACAAACCAGATATGAAATTTGTCCAATTTTTCTCCCTTGAGGTATTGTGTTGACAAATTTTTCGGACTACGACCCCCAGTGACCCCAGATGACCTTTGACCTCCACTGAAAACAATATGAACAATCTTCTGACCATAACACATCCACATACCAAATATGAAATCTATCCAAGTTCCTTATCTTGAAATATCGTGCTAATAAGATTTTCACACTTTGACCCCTGGTGACCCAAGATGACCTTTGACCTCCACCAAAAACAATAGGGACCATCTTCTGACCATAACGCATCCACATACCAAATATGAAATCTATCCAAGTTTCTTATCTTGAGATATTGTGCTAACGAGATTTTCAGACTTTGACCCCCGGTGACCCCAGATGACCTTTGACCTCCGTCAAAAACATTAGGGACCATCTTCTGACCATAACGCATCCACATACCAAATATGAAATCTATACAAGTTTCCTATCTTGAGATATCGTGCTAACAATGTTTTCAGAAATTGACCCCTGCTGACCCCAGATGACCTTTGACCTCCGCCAAAAACAATAGGGTTCTTTCTCTCAATATGGGGCATCCATGTATTAAGTTTGAAAATTGTCAGACATTTCTACCTTGAGATATCGTGCTAACAAGCAAAGTGTCACAAACACACACACACGCACACATACATACACACGCCATCATGATTGCATAGGTTTCTCTTATCATCGAAACCAATAAAAATGTGTGTGAGAAACATAAATTAATTAATGAAGAAATTGATCATGCATGAGAGGCCTTCACTGATCTTTAATCTCTGTGACATATACATATCATTTGTTCAATGTGGGCCACCTTCATGTACAGTACATTATGAGATTCCTACCAGTTTCCATGTATGAAATAAAGCCTTTGAAAGTCTTGACATTTTGATCTCTCGGGACCCCAATGACCTTTATCTTCCACCAAAATCATAAAACCAATATGGTTAATCCACATGCTAATTTTGAGTTTTATCAAAGTTTCCTGATTAAGATGTCCTGTTCATAAGGCTACAAAGCTTTTGACTTCTGTTCTCCCACACCCCCAAGAAAAAAAAATCACCTTTCCAGTATGGGACATCCACATGAAATTCCCCAGCGTTATCATCTTGAAATAAATTAGATACAGCAATTCCAAGGTGAAAGACAAGGTAAAGGGAAGAAACATTGCATAATATATTCAGCACAATTACTGCAGGTAATATAAAAAGTGGACAATTGCAACTTTGTATGAGACAAAGACATCCTTGAAGAGCAGCAACTCCAACATGGTGGTCACTTTGATACTGCAGGTTGTACTTTAATAAACAGCTTTAAAACTGTTAACTTTACCTGTCAGTAAGGAACTCACAACATGCATCCTTTACTGCAGCCAACTGTAAAAAGTTGGAACAAACCAAAAGAGACTGGACATTGTCAATTGTGATGTCTAATTCTCCACTGTAGGCAAAGTTGACCATAGCTTCAAGTGCACTGTGAAAAAGGAAAAATTTAAAATAACTTTCTGCACTTCACACATGCCAATCGATGAATGCAAATTTATATCACAGTAACACAGATTTTTGAGATTTAAGTTTCATTACACCATTCATTTGTTTGAATGAAAGAACAACTTCAAACAAAGTGCAATACTACTGCCAAGCAGCACTAGCATAGTGACTGCAACCAGTTATTAGTGGGGTCAAAAGTCTTCAATCTACTTGATTTTTTCGTATGCATTCAATTTGAAACCCTCATATTCACTGAAATGGAGGAAATCAAAAGGCAGTTTAATGTAAAACCATCCATGGTGCAGGTAATCAAGACATTTGACAGATTAAAGGCAATGGACCCGTGTTATGTCTGGCTAAAATCAGACAATCACTTGACTTTGATCCATCTATAATACATTAATATCATCTTAAATACCCCGGCCTACATGTTTATTAGAGTTCAGTTATGTGACTTCATACTTAACACAATGTGCAAGCCAAGTAAAGATTTATCACAGGCCATCCACTCAACAGCTTCCTTAAAAAAAATAGGCTTACAATACCGCTTCCTTTAGTGTTATAACACATGAACAGGTTGAGAGAAAGCAGGGAAGAGTCAGGCCTATGCAAAAATTACACTGAAATAAGCAAAACAGTTTTTTTCTCTCAATATTTCAAACTTATCTCTCCTGACTTTTAAGAATGTCAGCCTTTCCTTACGGTGTGACAACCTTCAAGTTAAAATTTATGTGTTTTTGATGATATGACTCTAAGATCAACAAAATGGATAAACTTGACCAACACTGTTACTAAAGGGCACGAATACTGCTTTACCACAGGAACAGGCAGAAGGTAAACATATTGCAATTGCCCAATGATATCAGTAAACCTAAGTTCAAAATATTTAAAAGCATTCAAGTGTAGTTCAAAATAAAATTGCATAGGCAAGCCTTAACATGTTTAGGGCCTACCTTATAGAATCTAGATCAAGGTCCCTCTTACTGCAGCTCAACAGAGCTGCCACATTTTACACAGTATTTTGGAGAGAAAATCCTCCCTACACACAGCATAAAGAAGGAAGTTTGTAATGCTATGTCACTTTGTCTCCTACACTAGTGTGAGACACCCATATATTGAGTGGTTCTGTAATTTGCTTAAATCATAAATTTAATGAACCACCAAGAACCATACTAAACAAAGTTCCACTTCTCAGAAATCCCACAGGGCTCCCAACAGAGAGGGAATTTACAGTACGGACCATCATGGTGTAAGATACTTTTTTATGAGGAATAGCTACTGTAGCTGAAGAGCCACAGGCAGTGGACTGTACCACCATCTAAAATTACCTGGTCACACTGAACATAACAATCCACTCTTTTGGTTGAAGGAGTTCACTGTTGTTCTAAGGTCATTTTTCTCAAAACCATCTTAAACTTCTGCAAATCACTTCATTTGCTTTATTTTCAAAATACAAACAGGTATATATAGCTAATAGGACGGTAGGAAGTCCTACAACTGGAGAATGTTTTGTGTTTCCCAGATAAAAACACTAATTCAATTGAAGCTTTTTCTTTTGGTCTTTCATTTTCAAACTACAGAAGTTACAAATCATGTTTGTCTATGCCTCTTTTTCAAGCTACATTAATGACCTAATGAACACCTATATCATGAAAGATTAACAATACCTTGGTTCAACCCCATTCATAATTATTTCTTCTTGCTTGCTTTCTTTCATATCTTTTGTAAACATCACTTTGAAGTAAGGAATAGACGCTGCAAGGACAATTCGGTGTGCAGAAAGCTTCTGGTCTCCCACCTGATAAGAAATAAATACAGCCTTTAACATGCAATGTACAGTCTCTTTCCTTCACATTTTAAAACAATAAGAGACCTTCCCATAAGTTATAAGAGAACCAGAGAAAGCCAGACAATGTAGTAATTCCTTGCTGTTGAAATGTGAGTCTCCGTTTCTTTTCCACATTGACAGAGTTTCATAAATTGCCAGTACTGTGTTCACAATTTACGCTACTGTACACTGTAGGTACAGAACGTACAGTATACAGATACGCCAGGAATGAATGTGCATGTTCGCTCCGGTCGCGTCGCGGTGTATTCAGAGTACAAAAGAACCTTTGAATACCGCGCTCCTTCAATGGGGATTATCTGCTGCCCGGTATACCGAGGTGGCTTTGTGTTTGAGGAGGGAAGTCCCTTTGTGTCCGCAGGTTGCTTCTGTGATAGCAAACCTTGCCTAAGTTGCCTTGTGTGAAAAGTCAATAATCGATTTTTCTTTCATACCTATACCACGGAAATGGCCGTCACTAAATAATAGCAGTAGCCTACTGTATGTCGGAAAAAAGTGGTAGACTACCGTACTGCGTGAATGTGACCTGGAATGAATTGAAGTTAAAACTTTCAAACTAGCGATCTTTGGGAAAGGTTAAAAAATTCTAATGCAGGTTCAATATTTTTAAGATTGTTAACAGGTCTTACAAAAGCCTACCGGTGCAGTATTGGCATAAATTTTAATTCTCTTCGAGTCCCGATGTCTGAATGTACTCGCTCCTGAGTTATTAGCTCATTTTTACTTAGTCACGAAGAAACAATTTAAAGTTCCGTAAATTTGCCGATACGCAAGCAATGTGAATGGTACTGTGCATGCACGATCATAACAAAGTTTGTCGACATTTCTGTTATCATAGTGTTATGTACGTGATTATAAATACGCATATTAAGCGACATATATAACCCGGCTGGGTCTACCCGATGTTCTTGGGGTTCAATGTGCCCAATGCTCCCCGTTTTCGTATATTTCGGTGATTTGAATATGATTGCCAAGTTCATAACTCCCAGGGTTCGATGTTCCCAGAAGTGCGTATGTTCCGAAAATTCGGGAACAGCCAACCTTGGGAACAGTGACAAAGACCCCCTCCGCAGCTGAATGCGTTAACAAAATCTGCAATTTGAGTTTGCTACTGCTATTTTTCATACAATGAATGTTACTTTTCCGCATCCTTGGATTTGGGAACTAGGGCCAATTCTCTGAAGTTCGGATTGGAAAGTTACTGTTATATTTGGCCGTATTAATTTATAAATAGCCATCTGCGATGTTCGGGATGATTTTCCCTGTCTGCTTCACCCTGCTTCTTCTGCCCATTGCTTCCTCGACAAAGGGTAGGCCTACGCTGTTAATTTTTTTATCAATCCCTTGATGAGCGGCCGTCAATATGTAAATTATCCCTTCATGATTTTTTATTTGAAACTTTTTAAGGTCAATACGTAGCCTCTATTTCCATCACTTGCTGTCGCCATTCCCAGGAATTTTAATACGACTTCCCGCGATCATTTTCAGCACTTTCACAGCATTTTTTCAAATGTCCTTCTTTGCAAATTGAAGAATGAAAATTATTAAAATGTTCGATACATAAAGTATAAAAAAATTCGCCACGGGCTTTATAGGCCTACTAGACGACCACCACCCTATTTATCAACCTTACCTGCCGACATCCACATATCTTCGGACATTTAACACGCTTTGCTTTTTAAGCCATGTACATGATTTGAATATTTAAGGGGCAGCTTCCTCCCACCCTCCACACAAGCTACGGCCCTGGCACTACCGAACATAAAACAGCCGCGATGCATGCCAATTTTGTAGTTTTTGGAAGGTTTCCAAACGTTAGACTTGTTACTAAGTAACTGAGTGCCCTTGGCGCTCGGCCCGAATATCATCCCTAGCTATAACTTACAAGCAGGTTTGCTACGTAGTTTCAAAGGCGGAGCAGCAAACATCGTCCAGCATCAGAAACCAAGAAAATAGCCTGGACGACCTTGGGAGGGGGTAGGTGTCGTTTTTTTATCTACCCATTACATGCGCTGGAGACAAAAGCCCATTTTCAGCTGGAGTCTTTAACAACACTTACTGCTAATCAAGCAAGAACAGACTGTTTTCTTCCTTGGAAACCAATAAACTAAAGCTGAAGATTTCAAACTATACATGAAAGTGTCTTACCACAGATAAAGTTTATAAATTCCACACAAAAGCAGGTTACATACAATCCAAATTAAATCCGATTAAATCCAACTAACGTTAATCTCGTCAACAAGGGCAGACACATAATTCTGAAAGCCTAGGGCCAAGCCTACATTGTGGTACTTGGACGATCTCACGGCAAGCAGCGCCGTGCACTGGTCAGGAGAGTTGCAGGTACTGCCACAAGCTTGCTCTGATTTAATGCAAACACAAAATATGTAGTGCGTCTGTGGTGAAAATGTTGTCATCTGTTTACAACAAAACATGAAAGCAGGACCGATCTCCCAGGGTTCAGAAATACCCTAGAATTTGCCTGTCAATCATACGTACACTTCACACAGCTGGTCACTGACTCTTCTTTCACACGCGCTGCGTACCTTTCATGTTTACCGCTCTCAGACCCGTTGTCGCATCGTGCAGCAAAGTCTAGAATCTTCCCGCCACTTCGGCGCCTTGTGACCTGACTGGAACAAGTCCTACATTTTCAAGCTTTTTCCTCAATCGGTACCGTAGCTTTTGCCCCTTGTCCCAATAGAACTTCAATTTTTGTGTGGCATGTATGAACTGTGACCACGGGCCGGACAAGCCGCTCTCCGCGATTCCCCTTGACTGGAGAGTGACTTTATTTTCAAATTTGATTAACCCCGGGTGGAATTACGGCTATCGTTAGCCAGTAAGGAAATTCTTGTAAAGCCCCAACACCGGAACACCTGGTCGTAACATCAGGGGCCGCGGAATGAGTGAAGTGGGAAGCACCAAAGCTGGCCAACATCTTCAACAATGTAATAACAATGAAGATGACCCAAAATGCCTACTGCAGAAAAAAATGGAGGGTGGGGGCTAAAGTCTCCCCCAGGCCCGGTTTCGCGCGCCCTGAACATCTTACTCAGTTTTTGTGTTTGTGCATTGTTAAAATTACCCCCACGCACTTCATGAATTTTCTTCAGGCCGCTTCTAGTGTAGACGCGGCCCACAAATGTCCACCCTAATATGGATTACAGAATTCGGAGAAATTAAAAAAAAAATGCATAGGGCGAAAATTGCACCGAGAGTGCCAGCTTGTGATGTCATATTAAAAGTTTTGAATGCAACATTCCATCACAACCGAAAACGTACCGTACATAGCAAGTTTACTGTGCATGGCACAACGTTCAATATATTTGCAAGATACAGCTGCCGTGCCGATACCCCCAGCCACGATGAATCGTGCTCACTGATTGGTTTATAAGTGTCATGGGATGAAGTACAATTGTGCATTGCAAGTAAGTGTGAGCGACTTCGCTAAAATATCCCTGCAAGCAGTATTGTATACTGTACGTGCAAACTATAGTATGATCAAGATCTACTGTATCATCCTACCACACCCCCAAATCTGCAGTTTTGATTCGCTGTAGGAGCATCATGATTAGCACATGACATTGGGGACCATGGTCATTGGAGGGATAAAGGTGAAGGGAATGCTCTACTTTTCTTGAGCTGTACACAGTGCCCGTGAGTGTTCGACCCATAACATGTTGAAACATGCAAACATCACTGTACAGTACAATGTGGGCTAGCAGGCGCGAGTTTCAATGGTCCGTCTTTCTTCCCTTTTAGGCACAAACTGGGACTAGTTGAATTTGAAGTTAATTCGCTTCTTTAGAAACACGCTGTGTCAATGTGTTAGCAAAGCCTGCGGGCAGTTGTTTTCATAAGGAATGCTCGAGGGCCGCGTGAGCAATTAGGGCGGGGTGGCAGTGCGTCTCCCTGCATCAAGCTGGGGAACGGTGTAGATAAAGACTTTCTTGCCGGAAAATAAACGTTGCTCCAGTCCCACTATAGCAGATAAGATTGGAGGGGTGGGGGAGGGGGCGCGAGAGTTTTGACAGTGATTGGCGGACTCAGTAAGCGGTGTACATTGATGCTTTCCTCTCCAGTTCGTACTTCTGAAACGTACTCAATTCGCATGGAATTTAATGGAATATTACTACTATTTTCTTTGGACTAGACATCCTTTTCCACACGACGCTAACGGGTAAGATTAAAATTGTAAGCAGTAGCCTACCCGTGCTAACTGATGTGACTGCCCTATTTTACGACACTCCAGCAATCCGACACCCCTATGTATTTACACTATCAATCGATTGGCCTCCGGGGCACCCTTGGGCAAGGAGTACCTGTACATTTGCCCTGTTCTTTTTCAGTGCTATTGCCTTCGGGCGTGTTGTTGCCTTGGGGCGTGCTGTTGCCTTTTGGGCGGTGGGGTGGCCATAAGGGGTGGGGTTTGATGATTTTGTTTTTGGTTGTCTTGGGGGTTGGTGTGGGGTTGAAGGTGGTTGTGAATGAGTTGGGGCGGGGTTGGAGCGTCGTTTTCGTTTGTTACAGACCTTTTGGTTACCTGTTTTGTGTCTAGATGGTTAATGGTTAGAGTTTGTGTTTTTGTGCGGGCGGTTTGGGTTGTCTATTTGTTACAACGTGCCCGTTTCTAAGTATGTTTTAAAAAAGAAAGTATCAATCGATCGCGTTGTCGGAACAAGGGGTGTTGAAACAGAATGGATTCTATTTTGTTGTAATGAAGGGGTGTCAGAATACAGAAAGCCTGCAGGGGTGAAGGACCATAGGGTTGTCGGGATATGGAGGTGTCGATATGTGGAGCTGTTGAACCGGGGCAGAACTTCATGTATTTAGACATTATCTTGTATCTCTTATTTAGACATTATCTCGTCCATCCTGGATTTCAGGTGTAGGTCGGGGCTACTCATTTAGTTGTAAGTTTTCATTGGCTTCTAAACTGATGGGGAAATACCCCCCGGAATTCACAAAAGTATAAAAGTTACTATGTATCATGGGACACCTTTAAATTTTAATCTTGCTAGGCTACTGCTTGTGCGATCATAGGCAAAAACTGGCAACGGCAAAATCGGAAATTGTCTTACTGAACGTTACCGGTATTTTGCTTCTGTAAACCACAAGCAGAAATTGTGCGATAATAGGCTAGGCTAAATCTGGCAACGACAAAACCGGAAATTCGTCTTAATAAACGTTGTCGATATTTTATTTTTGTAATTTGTAAACAACATGCAATTGCATAAATTGGAAAAAAACTAGCCTAGGCTAGGCCTACAATACAAAAGAACCATCGTTTTAGTTTTGTACACAGGTCGTGTTGTATTTTGGAACAATGGCATTGCTGTTTAATAACCCAAAATTTATAACGTGTAACGTTAGACCTCAAATATTTGTGTACAATTTATACCATCGTTACAGTACGTGTTCTAGGCCAACCAAGGCAGTACTCTTTTGCTTAGAGCTGCAGCACTGATAAGATGCTCGCTCGTCCAGTCCATATTCGGCACGACATGTGGGGAAATCAAGGATTGGAACTGATCAATATTTGCGTTAATTCCCAGCCAGCGGTAGACGTCTAAATCAGAAATATTATTGTAAAGAATATCTCCGTGGATATATATACTACGTACACGACAATTTAGCACACATATAAATGAGCTCTGCCAGTGATTAACACATTAAATGGATCACACAGGAAGTTCAGTCAAGCGTGTAAATAAACTTGTTCAGTCCCACTCCTCGCGGCAAAAGGTTCCGTGGGTAGAAACGCTTTGTGAAAGCTATTCATTAGATTATGGGATTATTTCTTTTGAAACCGCCGAAAACCACTAGGTCGCAAATTTTAGGGAATCTCGTCGGTCAAAGCGCGGTATACTGTGGGTATTCGGCGGTTGGTATCTAGCGCTCCGGTCGGTTTTTTACATTCATTCTTGGCGCATCTGTAGGACTAGGGCTGTGAACGTTTAGCAAAATAACTAAACGTTTAACCTCAAAAATTTGCGATCGTTTAGCGATTAATCGCGATTACCTTATCACGCACACAAAAAAAATAATTTCAATACAGTATGTAGTGAGTGATACCGATTGTAATGCAAAAATAATAACAGTTGATATGTTACATGGAAAAAACAAATTATTCTGAAACTTGAAGCCTACAGTACAAGGTTCAAATATGCCCAGAAATTCCATAATGTTTCATTAAACTAAAAGCAGGGATCATCAGAGTATACAAATGGATTAAAAACTGTCAAAAACATGTTTTGCGATTAATCACTTGTAGCTTTGTACTAAACGTTTATTCCACATGCGATCGTTTAGCGATTAATCGTTACACGTTCACAGCCCTATATAGGACCCATCAATTGGTATGAAACCAGAATGTAAAAATGCATTGAGGGTTCAATGAAAGATGTTCCATTTCAAAGAGTGCCATCATGCACCATTATCTTCTCATTCAAATGTTATACTAGCATGTTCAAAAAATAATTTGGTCATTCCAGATGGCCTTTTGACCTCCATAAAAGCCATACATAGATAGACAGACAAACATGCTGACAGACAGATGGACAGACAGCTATCTTAAAAGATCATATTTAAAAATGTTTCCAGCCTTTGAACCCTTGAGACCCCACATGACCTTTCATCTCTGCCAAAAACAATGGGGCCTATCTTCTGACCGCAACGCAGAGTTACGAGAGATTATAGTGCAGAGGTTTGAACCAATCCCATAAAGACTGTAGAGTTGAGACAATCTTTTTCAATGGGACTACTTCATAACACAAATATAAATGGGAGAACTTTTGAACAGCTTCATGTAACACACTAATATATAGGGGAGAATTTTACAAGTTTTCATCTGCTGCAGATACCACCCTGCTAGCAAAATATGCTCATGCATGCTTTATATCATGTTCTAGAACAAATAAAATATTGGTAGAAGCAATAACAATAAAAACAGGAAAACATTCACCACTGCACAGCTAAATGCCCCAGAAGGCTTAAGTATATTACAGAGAAACATACATGTGTAGGAAATGTACATACAGTACATGCTATACGTTATGCAATTGCAAAAGTGCCAAGACATGCTGAGGAAAATTACATCATAGGGAAAATCTCTACACCTAAAGCTCTCGAAAGTATTGCAGATTGTTGTATAAGGGTCTTTTACACATGTCTTGTAAATATTTTTGATGTTCTTGGCCAAGCAGATTTTTGTTGACCCCTTCAGTACTTGATCCTGCTGTGTCAGTTTGTGAAAGGAATGTGCTGCTGACTAGCAGAAATGTGGGCCTAGGCCTAATGTTAGGCTGAAAGTACTAGCCTAGCCCACTTGCTAAATCATACCATTCATTTTCAGCCTAAGCTTCTTAGTTTAGGGAGCTAGACACTTTGAGTTTTCATTTCTTCCTAACATCAAGAATTGTCATGGTAGAATATTGTAAATTTAGTTACTTTTCCACCCATATATAATTCAAATGGTGAACTTTTTTACGATGTTCCATTGTCAAAATTTGCTGGATCCTCTAGCTAGCTGTACACACTGAAGTTAAATCGAATGTGTCACAAGTTGTGATTGACTGAAGGTATGTAATCATTTGGGCATGGGACTACCACAAGGTTTTTAACAGAGATTTTCTATTTAAGTCCACCCAGTCTTCTTAGTTGGTGTCGAGTGTGT
Source organism: Holothuria scabra (assembly GCA_037179385.1). NCBI lineage: Eukaryota > Metazoa > Echinodermata > Holothuroidea > Aspidochirotida > Holothuriidae > Holothuria > Holothuria scabra. Next base: position 41,402,753 of record CM074187.1, on the reverse strand, counting down.
TCTATCCTTTGTGAAGTGCAAAATATAGAAGAATGTGCAAGTACTTTTGCAAAATATGTCGGCCAAGCGGGCTATGTTTCAGCATGCATCTGCTGAAATCTCAAGCCGTCCATAGCTAACATTATTACATGGCATGGGCTGACACAATCGTGTACCAAAAAGTAATAATTGTTAGATTTTACGTTACTGATGTGGTGTCCATCATGCAAACATCAGTTTTAACTTTTCACAAGGTTTAGTGTTCAACAAAGATCCTTAACGCATGAAAAGCAGAATTTTTGGAGGATTTTCATAATGGCAGAATAGAGTGTGGAAAATCGTAATTATTCAGCCTACATCGGGATACTTGGCATCTCTGTCTTTGAGCTTCACCAAAAATAACTACCTTGAGATATTGCAGTAAAAAGATTTTCAGACTTTGCCCCCAGGTGACCTCAGATGACCTTTGACCTCTGCCACAAATAATAGGAGCATCTCCTGACCATAATGCATCCACATATCTAATATGAAATCTATCCAAGCTTCCTATCTTGAGATATCATTTTAGCGAGGTTTTCAGGCTGTGGACCCAGGTGACCCCAGATGACCTTTGGCCTCCACCAAAAAACAAAAGGTACCACCATTTCCTGACCATAACACATCCACATCTTAAATATGAAATCTATTCATGTTTCCTACCTTCAAATTTAGCATAAACAAAATTTCCAGACTTTGACCCCTGATGACCCCATATGACCTTTGACCTCTGCCACAAACAATAGGGACCATATCCTGACCATAAGGCATCCACATACTCAATATGAAATCTATCCAAGCTTCCTATCTTGAGATATTGTGTTAACAAGGTTTTCAGACTTTGACCCCTGGTGACCCCAGATGACCTTTGACCTCCACCAAAAACAATAGGGTTCTTCCTCTCAATATGGCCCATCTATGTACCAAGTTTGAAAACTATCAGAAATTCCTATCTTGAGATATCATGTTAAGCAAAGTGTCACAAACACACACACACATGCACACACACACACACACAGGACACAGGACATACCCATATTCAATGCCTTGAGTACACAGAACTGTTCCCGATCAGGACATGGTCGGAATTCCCCCTTAGCTGTTTTAAGTCATGCAGCACGTGAATGCCGCCAGCGAGAATGGGCTCTTGCATATCACGTGACAGAGCTCATTGCAGTGTCTGAATTTTCGGGTAGCTACGCCAGTTACGAGCTCCGCGTAAGCGAGGAAAGATGTGCATTGCCTGAGCTCTCGTGAGTGGCCTGAACCCGTCAAGGCATCGTTTACAGGCTCATACGAGCATATAAATTGGCCAACACACACCACAAGGACAGGACATACCCGTATTCAATGCCTTACGGGGTACACAAAACTGTGCCCCGCAAGGACATGGTCGGAAATCCCCCTTAGCCGTTTAAGTCATGGGGCATGTGAATGCGGCGTGCAAGGGCGGGCTCTTGCATATCACGTGACAGAGCTCATTGCAGTGTCCAAATTTTTGGGTAGCTACACCAGTTACAAGCTCCGCATGAGCAAGGAAAGGCGTGCGAGGCTTGAGCTCTCGTGAGCGGCTTGTACCCGGCAAGGTATCATTTACAGTCTCACACACACACAGGCACACGCACACACACATACATACACACGCACGCCATCGTGAACGCATTGGTTTCTCTTATCATCGAAACCAAAAAAAAATGTTGAAAACCTGAAATTACAGTACCCAGTGCAATTTATTTGTTTCCACAAAGAACATTAGTAGCTTTACAGTGTATGTTAAAGGAAAAATTTCAGGATGCCATTTCCTGAAACTGGCATCAAAGCAAACCCTAGACTCCCCTCCAATGACGAGATACTCTGATTTAGCCCACTTCTCCTGTCAAGCTGTGAATGGATTATCATTTTCATTTTATATTAATTTTACATAAGCAAATTTGAATTGTCATTTTAATACAATTTACTATGGTGGTACTCACAACACTATGCACCTGTAGCATCCAAAGGTACAATGTCTGTGCTTGTGTCTGTGAGGAGTAGGTGCTGTAATGCATTCTTAAACCCATGGAACCAATATTCCTGCCCCAAGTGATAATGAGAAAACATATAGGCCTAGGCATTGGTCAAAAACTCAATTTCATCTCGAATCTCCTAAAATTACCTGGAATTTTCTGAGTTCTCAAAAATTTCTCAAACTCATTCCAATTCCCTGAAATTTACCATTTTGGGGGAAATTTCCTTAAAAGTGGAAGCATTGCTTAAAGTCTTATTGAAAGTAGAACACAACTTTGATAGTTGAGAGCTACTGTACTATAACATCCTGTGTAGAAACTCAAACCAACTGCAAGTGAAGGCTGCATCACAAGACAATTGCTGGGCAAACATCTTTGTCAGACCAAACAGGATCATGTACAGCAAAAGATGCCTTACAGTATGCTTGATCTAGCAGAGGTATGAAGCCAAAGACAAAATAGCAGACTAACCTCACACAATGCATCATGGGAAAGAGCAGTATATAAGCAATGAGCAGCATATTATGACATATATGTAACCAAAACTACCCTCAGCTAGTAGACAGGTCAATATGCTTGATTTTGTTCAGAGTACGTGTAAGGACAAGTTCTTCCATGTTACGTTCAAAGTAAGGGCAAATTTTTCCATGGAAAAGTTTCTTGAGGTTTTCTTTCAGAAAAAAATTAATTTTTTCCCACACTTCTCCCTGAAAATTTCAATTTGTCAAAATACCAAGCCAAAATTTTTCGACACACCTTGCAAGTGAACTTACCTATTCCTTTTTGAGACTCGGTATCTAAGTTTGTCAGAGCTAAATGTAATTGTGCTCCACCAGGAAACCTAACCTGGGCTCCCTGTATGGCTAATTCTGGTGCCAGCTCTTACTGTTAGCTTTTTCTAGGAATTAGGGAATTTCCCCTTCATTGACCAAAAGTGATGTTAACTCCCCTTACCCCTCCCGTTTTCTCTTCTCTGGACACCCACTTACATGCTTTACCAACATCTGTGATCCACTTATACCAGTCCCCATTGGGTGACAATAGTATTTCTGATGGAATGCTACTGTACATTGATCACTACAGTTAAAGGAGCAATTAAATATCAAATTAAAAGTAGAGAGACTGGACAGCTCAGTTTTGTTGTTTTTGGAAGTTTTAGACAAATTATTTTTTCTCTTTCTGTCAAATCAAGTCACAACTTTGAGAGTCACTTGTTTGCAAGTCATAAGTCCAAAATATTTTAATTTCTCCAGTCAAATCCTTCGTTCTTGTGTTTTGTGCAATTCAAGTGACAGGTAATTTCTTCAAGTTCAAGCTGCATTTTGAAATGCTTACCCATCAATATTATAAGAAGACAGTGATCAGTCATGGTAAGAGGCAGAACAGTGTTGCCAGTTTGGCATTTCAGCCCCCAAAAAAGCATAATTTGGCATTTTGTGGAAATGCTTGGCGGGAAGATTTTTAAAAAAACATGCCAAACAGGATTTGGCATTTTTCTGACATTTTTTTTAAAGTAGCCATTACAAAAACATTTTCTCCATTTTTACTAGATTTCAAGGAGAAATTAGACATATTACAACTGTAATGATGCTCAGAATGCATAATGTGGGGCAACTATGCACTTCCACAGCAAAAATTTAGTGTACCATATACAGCACTGTGAAAAAATACAACATTGAAGCATGCGCACGATGTCTCATGCAGCTTCTAAGTGATAAATTTGTTGATTCTGGCAAGTGTCACCATACGCTGAGGGATTTTTCGAATGTGGAGTTTTTTCAGTCCATTTGACGCCAGATTTGGAAGTTTGTGACTGAGGAAAATTGACAACCCTGAGGCAGAACCACCAACATTTCACTTAGTCAGTAGGGCATACCTCAAAAAAGGCTTTAAAAATGGGATTCCGTGCAACACAAACGGGGATTACCTCAAAATCCTCCCAGTTGTACTTTACAACATAAATTTTCATATTTTGATTTTCCCCACGTTTAAAAGTTGCACACTGTTGACTTTATGGACAAAATGGCCGCCATAGTCCCATAGACTACTGTACTGAAGGAAAAATATATGTTACGAACACATTCAAGCTACAAACAAGCAGATTTTGGTCAAGAATACCTCGCAATCTTTTCTCACTCACACATGACTTATTTCTGCAAACACTGACCACTCCCAGGGTCAGGGAAAAGGCATAAACATAAATAGAGGGCGCTATACACAGAATAATGCAGAGCCATATATTTAGAGAGTTTGGACAACTCGGTAACTGTTTTTGATTGGTCGACAGCTGACACACCCATTTTTAGCCATATGGACGCCATTTTAGGTCCACTAGCAGCTGTCATCGACGAACTACGTGTTTACGTAAAATAGTCACCTCTAATTCGGAAAAAATGGTGCAATATCATGGAAATATATATCTGTTGCAATACATTTCGCAATATCTGGCGGCATATCGTGCCCGCTTTGTTGTCCATAAGAGTTTGGGACAATTCAAGCTCTCGAAGCTTATTTACAAGGAGAAAACTGAACCTATAACCAGAGAAATGACCGGCGTAGCTGTAGGCCTAAGCTTTATCCTAACGTTTGTTCACATTGTTTAAGCTAGGCATTGCCCGTACATTGACTGTTATGACTGATCAGTGATTCATGATTGAGTTAGCTACATTGCCCTTCTTTCAGTCGGACTATCTTAGGCCACGGGTCGTGGCCTATAGCAATAGGCCCAGGGTAGTTATTACATGTAATTGATGTTGAGTTGAAGTGGTACTGGTGGACTGGCTAGGAAGGTATGAGCAACGCCCCAATCTGTCGTAGGGAGATGAACGTAACGTTAGGCCCAAACTTAGGCCTAACGTTAGGTCTAACGTTAGTTAGCCTAAGTTAAGCCTAGCCTAGGCAGGATAAATTATTAGGCTAGGCATGGTTGTCTCGGCCCGGGCTATGCCATAGCTAACACAGAAACGTCTGTAGAGATGTATGGCTAGACTGTAGACCAATAGTTGCCAAATAAGTATCACTTAGCCTGTCCCCATAATTTCACAAACAAAGCCCCACCACAGCTAGCCTCCCACTCAGTAGGGTAAGGCTACGATTATAGTCTGTCCCTAGCTAGGCTAATAACAGTTAGTCCTAGGCTAGGCCTAAGCTTAGCTTTGCATAGCCAAGGCATTTGTTACTAGTTTGTTAGGCCTATGCTGTTGAAGTCATTCAATTGAGGGGCAATTAGGCAAGGCTACACCCAAGAATGGAAAATTAGGCCTTGAATTTTGAGGAGTTCAAATGCAATTGCACACCGTTACACAAGGCTAGGCTCCAGAAATCATGGCCAGGAGCATGAATTTTTTCAGGCCTAGGCCTAAATTCACATCATGCTCATAGTCATAAAACATTGAAGGCTAAAATTGGCCCTAGGTAGATCTATTTAAGTTTTCTGAAACAACACCTCTACCACACTCCTTAATTTCCTGTGGAGTGTATTTGTAGCACCACTGGAAAGTCTAAAACTAGAAGCCAAGAAAATATATATGCAGAATATAATCCTAGTCTAAGGTATATGGTGTTAATTCAATCACCCAATCAGAGCCTACGCTAGTATAATGATTTGATCCACACATAACATGCCCGGAGCAAAGTGTAATGGAGCGTAGTATGTACTGCGTGACTGAGGACTAAGGTTAGGTGACTGTTATTTTTATCACCATTTGGCCTAACTTTAGGCCTGACCTATAACTTGACACTGTGCCTAACATTATCACTCTACAGTAAATATGAGGTCAGGAGTTAGATGAAGTACGGCCCAGTTTCTAACCTATTGGTTCAAGTCAAGCTGGCCACGGCCTTTTTTCCAGTTGTGGCTCACTGACTTGTTTTCCCAACACCATTGCTGATGCGGAGTACAATGGCAGTAGGTTCCTTTTTAGAGTCTTTGGTATGACTCGACCTGGGAATCGAACCCTGGTCAGGAGTTTTGAGTCCTGGCTGGATCATACCAAAGACTTAAAAAATGGAATGTTCTGCCATTGTGCTTGGTGCTCAACATAAACAGTGGAGTGGAGAAGTTCAAGTCAGGGTGCCACAAGTGGAAAAAATTCCATTGCCAGCTCTACTTCCATCCTATATGTATGTTAAGGAAGTAACAATAGGCTTGTACTGCCATGATTACGCCAGTCTATTTGAAATTGGTTTAGAAGGGCATTATAAGACAATAGAAACTTAACTAGTGTGCATTTGAAATGATCCTAAAGATATCAAAGCAGGTGCCATTCAAGTTTCCATCCTCTTCATCTTAACTCCCATGAAACTGTTTGAAATAGTGAAGGTTCAACCATAGTTTTGATCAAATGCAGTCTTGAGTGTCAGTGACTATATTGAATTTCTGCACTTAATTGCATTTGGTTTAAACGTATGGCAATAATACATCACAAGATGGCAGATAAAGATGTACATGAAGTTCGAACAAAGCTGAGTTCAAGATGCTGCTGTTGTATACCAGTCTTCCCAGTCAATGTAATTAAATAATTTTGCTCTCAAGTTGAAATACTTTTAATGTACAGCATGTTTAAATATATGAGTGTTGCAAAGGGAGAGAGTTTAATCTCCAAATGTCTTAATATCAATAGCCCTGAAAAAGTCAATAGCCCTGAAAAAAGCTACTGACCAGTAGCCCTTTGGTTTTACTTTCAGTTGGGGTATTATATAAATGCAGAAAAATGTATAGACTACCCCTGGGCCTTTCACCTGGAATTTACCTTTTAGAGGAGAGTCAAAAAATTTTTTTAACTCCCCCTTGCTTTTTTCAGAGATCCCACCCTCTCCCCCCCCCCCACCCCTGTTACCTCCCCTCTGTGAGTATACGGTAAAAGGCCTCTTTTATTTAACCAAATTTGTCCAATGGAACACTTTTGGTTTTGAATGGTTGTCTGTTTTATTTTAGGTGTGTTGGAAGTTTAAACACACACATTGTAAATTGAAAAATATACTTCTTATAGGAAAGCTAATGACACAAATTTATCAGTACATGCTTTTTACCTGCAATTATTATTTTCTTCAGAACATATTTCCTTATTACAACATCATAGCTATATCTTACAGTCAATGCAACTTGGGGGTGTACTAAAAATTCATGAATTTTGAATATCTGTATTCAAAAGACACTTCTCACTGGCGAGTTGAGGCTAGTAATACAGAAGTTTGCGGTTGCACCTGGGCCCTCAAAAGTAGTAACTTCCAATTTTTGTCATTCTCACATGTAAATGGATTTTCCAATAATGTACATGGATTGTACAACAATCACAATCACATCATGTACAAACTATTTAAAGGGCAAGAGCAGTAGCCATAGCCACAAACTTATTCTAAAGTAACAACTAAATCTCACAATTTTCTTCACATTTCTCTTAAAAGTATCTTTCATAATATTTTAGACTTCATATTACAGGTAAATCGAGCAGTTACTTGTAGTAAATGCCACGTTTGAGGAGAAAAGTTATCACATGACTCTTGGCAGCCAATCAGGATCAGGACAGTCTACTACACAAATTCAATTTGGGGTGACTGCATTTACATTTCCCCTTTAATTAAAGGTTACATGGAAAGGTCATATGCCTCTTCTCACCCACGTAAAAACAGTTTTTGTGCTAACCCTGTACTTCTGTTTGGGAGCTGCTATATCGGCTTAGTACAAGCAGTGGGGTTTGAGTTAAAAACAACCCCAAACTCTTCATTCCCTTTAAATTACTTTTATTTATCCATGAAGCCAAGGTATTTTTGTTGAAAACCTTGAAAGTTATTCATTTTAATAGTTACTTATGAGTAGTGAATACCTTTACTAACTCTTGTTTCCAATATAAAATAATGTAACTGCCACTACAGCTACAAACCCTATAATAATACCATCATTTGAAATAACTTTTTAAAAAGTTGTAACAAATGTCAATAATGTAATATGTTTTGTGATTCCCTCCTCCCTCCTGGCAAATTTGAATAATTGGTTCATGCTTTTATAAAAACACAATATATACAGAACAGTGTACACAGCAACTGCCTCACTCAATGGTAACATTTGATGGTTGCTGGGGGCCTAGTGGTGGCATAATAGGGGCAAGGGGTGCATTTTCCCCCAGATTTTGGCCTTGCCCCCACTCTTCCCTCCCAAAATTTGGTCAGCTAGGAGTTGGATTAACCGAAAACATAAATAATACAGTATACCTCTTCAGAGACGTAATTTTCATCCAGAGATGTGCTTAAACCTCCAAGCTCCTGGGGGCTTGTCACCTGGAATTCCACCCCCACTTTCAGCTTGGTGTCACACTGTGTCGAAAATGTTTTGAACCTCCCCAATTAACCTATGCCCCCCCCCCCCCAAAAAAATATAATTATATATTTACATTCTGGTGCCGCCACTGCTGGGGGCAGCTGTTTCTTATGCCTTAGATGCTAATAAAATGAATTACTGTATGAGAGCTAAGTGAAAAAATTACATATAAATATTATGATTATGAATTCAACAATGCTACATTAAAATATTAAATGCAGAAGTTAAGACATGCAATAGACTGATCACTCATCAAAAATACCTGTTTAATGTTTTGTTCAATAGCAGGTAAGTTTAGTAGAGATGATTAACAGTCATTAACTAAGTGACTGCTACCTTCAGCATCTGTAGTACTCATAAAGGCATCAAATATTGGTTCCATGCAATTTAACATCATTTTTGTATGGCACATGATCATGTGGTATAAAGTGTATTGTAGCTTACAAAACGTCTCGAATTCTATCACAGGATGAAGGGTACAGTATGTTAAATTTATTAACATGAGTTCAGTACTTTTCTTGAGACAGCTGAAAAGAGCTCATTATTATGATCTGATTGACACTAAGTGCCAGCTTCAGTTTAACTTTGACCAATCTTGGGTTGTGAAACAGTTGAGAATCCATTGTGTTCCACTTCATTCGGAACAGACTACACCACACCATCCAAGTTCCTACAGTTATTTCAGTAGTATTGCAGTAAAATAGATTGAGCTTATATCTTTACACTGGAGTGCTAACAGTGGATACTGTATTTCACAATGCCAAATAACTTAATTCCAGCACTAATAACCAGAGAGGCTGAAGAAAAAGAACTTGCATTTTACAGTCAACACGACAATTCTGCAATTTCATACATGATCTTCAAAAGTACCTCCTTCTGTTAAACTTCTGTATGAGATTAACAGTAGGCTGAAAAAGAGAAAAACAAAAAACAATAGTACAATGAAGAATTTTTGTATTAAAGTGTACTGCAACTAACTTGACTAACAGTTTTCAATGAAACCTTCAACAAAAGAAAATAAAAAAGGATTTTGATAAATTACTTATATTTCCTGTAGGAAAACTTCAATTAATTAATTTTCAATATCCTATTCAACTTCAATTACTCTACTCTGTTTACACTCACCCAACCCCTATGTGCCATTAAATTTACAGTACTTGGGGAAAGTCCAAGTTGACCAAGTTCGGCAAAATTAGCAAAACATTTATAATCCAACTGAGATTCTTATTCCAGATGGTAAGTGCATACATGTTTCTGGCATCTTCAATTCAAAATAGTGAATACTGCCTCCAGACTAGACGGAACAATGCAAAGTTAAGCCCACACCCTACAGCAGCATTCACCTAGTTACAGTACTGTTCACATCACCCACACAATATGCTGCCTTTCAAGGCTACACAAAGGAATAAGCCCTTTGTCATGGCAGTGAGGCTACAAGTGACTGCACATCTCACTTAATTAATAATTGTAGAGTCACTTCATGCAATCTGGTATTATTCTGAAAGGGGCATTTGTTTATCAGAATCATAGAAACATTGAGAAGGTCTCTCAGTTCAGAAGAAACACTTACATTTTGCATTTACTACTGCAAAAAAGAAAATTTCTGAATATTTGTTGGAAAAAATTACACACAGACGCAAAACTAAGCAGTCTCCACTGCACTGTAACCAAAAATGAATAATGATGTTAGACATGGTCACAGATAATTTTTTTTTACTTTTATGTCAATGTACAAACATAGTGCAGAGTTTCAGTTGTGAAAAAAATAGTAAAAGCAAACTCTGATTGCTCCTTTAGTGCCCCAAATTCTGTAGCTCAGCATCCAGGGTATAAGGGGTAGTGTACCAGACCCCAAAGCAATTGCTGTGAGGGGTTAATGTGACTGGGACAATTAATTTGAACATCCTGAAATCAAGATAAAAATTTTCATCCCTCCTCCGACTCTTTCTTTCCTTCCCCTACCAACAGGTCTTCTTTGCATTATGTCAACAATGTCAGTAAACATACTGAGCTTGATATCAGGCTTGGGGCGATTACATCTCAATGTAATCGATTACGATTGCGATTACCTCATATTTTACGATTGCGATTACATTGCAGTGTAATCATGATTGCAATCGTGATTACATTTTCTTTCCACATAAACAATGTAGTAGGCAAAACAATCCAGTGCCCACAACTGGAGAAAAGGCCATGGACATTGCTCTAGATAAGCCCAGACAGAAGCAAGTCCTCCCAAACTAGAGATTATTGAACCCATGCACTTCTCACTCATTTCAAGCTGGAACATCCAAGAAAGAGTGACAATTAAATTTTGTCATTCCAACAGAAGAACCAAGCACTGAAAAAATTGTTTAGTGTCTTTACTTCTTTGTTCAATTCAACTCCAATGTAATCAGAAATGAAACCACGACAGCAATTACTTTGCCACTGTAATCGATTACGATTGCAATTACTTTGCGATTTTCACAAAAGTAATCAATTGCGATTACAACTACTTCAAAATGTGTAATCGATTGCAATCGATTACGATTACCCCAAGCCTGCTTGTTATGGACAAGGTAGGACAATATAAAAACCTTTCTGTGCACCTATCTCTAATTGTTAGTTCCACTGTTTACCATAATGTGAAGCCCCCAACCAGAGCCAAGTCCTTTGTTATCTGTCCTTCCTAGTCAAAGCTGGCAATGGTGAGCGTATTGAAATAGGGCTAGGACAGCCTGTGTACCTACCAAGGATATGAATATATATGGACCTGGCTATCATGAGCTTCCTAACTTATTTTTTTAAACTATGTCCAGTAACATATGAAAAAGTTTAGGCACCTAAAAATGTCTGCTTATCCACTGGGGATTCACAGCAGTAACAAAAAGTAGGGGGCCTATGTCTAGAATATACACTGTTACCATTAGGCTAATTGTGTTTGAGACTGCAAGCTGTGCTTGGTTCCTAATTGCCATGCAAGACATAATTTGGCCCAGTTTCACAGGACCAGCATACAGCACACAAATTTTCCACTCTAACATTAGAACTAGCCTATGGCCTGAGGCCATGCCAGTGTCTGACACTTTGTTACTGCCAGCATCAATAAATTTTAATATGCCACCCTGTACACCAACTATCCTGCTTCAAATGCCTTGTCAGGGCGCACTGGAGTACCACAAAGAATGAGAAGAGGCCAGCAAAGCAACTGACCAAAGGTCCATGGTGTTACCACTGAAAGTTAGATATTGCCAAGTTATTTACAGTTCAGGGATGTTGACTCTATTGTATAATGGTTGGTTCTAAGTTCGAACAGGTTCTAAATTCGAACACCTAATTAAAATCATTCATATATCAGTCATAAGACAGCATTTTCTTCAATTACTTAAAACACCATTTAGAAATAATTATGGTTCCATATGGTATGGTAAAACACAACTTTATTTTGCATCGATCAGTCAATAATTATTCCATTTAAATGAGGTGTTCGAATTAAGAACCTGTTCGAACTTAGAACCAACCACTATACAGTGGGTGGTGCCCGGCGATGACACCAAGCACTCCCAATTCCCACCCAGCACTCCAGCCTGAGGAAAATACACCTCTCCCCACCCACCACAAATCGGCAAAATGAGACTTCAAACTAGCCCCAAATTCCCTTACTGAAGTAAAATAAAAATGAAAAATTAATGGCTGAAAAATGGGGTATCTGATGCTGTGGGGTGAGTTGCATTTCCCACTGGAAAAGACAAATGTGGCTGGCTTGTCAGCAAACTTCATTTACTTCACCTAAAATGCACTGTCATAGCCTTGTGCTGCCACACTTTTGTATAGTGGAACAAAAAAACCCTTCCTACAGTAAGAATGATCAAGGCCAAGCAACAGCAAGCCTTACTACTAACTAGGCATAGTAACATGATTTACTGTACAACTAACGTTAGGCTCATAATCATACCTTTACCGTGTGTGACTTACGTTTGGCCAGTGAGCGATACTTACGTTGTATTAATAACTTTTCTCCGTAGAACCATCATCATAAGAACAATTTTCTGAAGAAGGATGTCGGGCTATACCTTCTCTTCTACACGAAGTATCAGCTACGAAGTTTAATTTACGTTTCGGTCGTTTTCTAAAGAAACTGTCACCTTCATAACTCATTAAAACAATGTTTCCTTGACACAGTGATCACGGTACATATAACGAGTAACTAACTGAATGTCGCGGAACTGCTAACACTTTCCAAGTGGACCTAAAATGGCGCCCAGTGTTTACGTATGACGTCACAAATCGCTAGTTGTCCAAACTCTCCTAATATACGGCTCTGAATAATGTACACAATAGCTCCAGTGTAAACTATGTTTTCATTCTGACCTTTACCTGGCAGGTCCGTGGAACCACTACAGAAGGGTTTAAACGAATTCAGTAGAACTATGCATGTAAGTCAATGGTCTCCTGGGGTCAGACCCCCCTGTCCTTTGCAAAATTTGTGTGTAACAAAAGAATCTTATGTGAAAACTGTGCAATATTTTGTCAAGTCTTTGTTCTGGTATTTGCACATTTATTTTCCTTTTAGATTTTAAGTTGGTTTCCTCATGACATGCAAAACCTAAGGTGTCTTGGAGAGGGGTCCTGTGTGAAGCCCCCTCCCAACATTTGTGTATAACATACAACTAGACACCTCAAGTAATTGGGGTGAAAATATGATAATTTCATTAAAATATGTTCACTAATATGGGCAAACTTATTATTTTTGCTACTGGAAAGGGGTGTTACTGTAAGGGGTTCAAGGGGGTTAGGGCCCAGAAGCCCTCCCCGAATTTGCAAACTGACATAGAATCAGGGATTCTCATGCAGGGCAGTGCTAATTTTACAGAATGACAACTTTGCAGAGGAAAATTGCAATATTTTTATGCTCTGATGGGTTTACAGTTACACAGGAAACTTTTCATTTTGTAATTCACCAAAGATTTTTACATGAAAGGGTTGGGCTACATTCTGTTAAAACACTTTTTTCTTCTAGAAGGAAGGTTTAGATTTAAAGGTTATAAGCACGGAAAGGAACTCAACAAATACTTCTCGCTTTCTTTCAACTATCAATCAAAGAAAACAGTGGTTTTTTTTTATCATGAGGCAATAATGGAAATTATGGGGTCTACCCGTCTGTACAATAAGTATATATGAGCACGAGCCCCCCCCCCTTCCCACAAACCATGGCTTGTTGCTAGGAAAATGGTAATGTTAGTCTCTTACTAAAACAAAAAGAACTTTAATAGAAACCACAGTTGACCAACCTTTGTTTTAAAATCTTTCCCTCTCCCCCAACTCAAATGCACAATACTTATGTACTGTAATTCCTGCAGTTTTGAAGGGAAGCTCAAAACTACTAAAATTCATATTCAAACGAGATGTCTTAGTTTCAGGTTAGTGGGTCAAAGTAGAATGGAATACTAGCAATGTTGTAAACATAGGTGTATAGGGTGGAGGGGGGGGGCTGGGGGCTTCAGCCCTGTTCCTGCTGGGAAATTACTATTTTCAGACAAAACAGTTGTATTTTTCTGGCATGGGTGATTAAAATTTTGGGTAAAAGCCTAAAAGGGCTCTACCCTCTCCAAATAAAAGCGGCCTAGTACACCTATATGGTGGAAAGTAACGGAAAGAATGTTCTTACAGGTACCAAGGAATGTGGATACATCCCATAAGTCTTTTATATTCAAGATTTCTGCCCTCAGTCACACACTCTGACAAGAGAGTTGCTTTTTAGGCTCCTGCCAAATGCACAAGATAGGCGTTAGTATATTTCCAACCCCGTTACAATTCAGCAGCTACAACAGGAAAGGGATATTAAAAAGGCATAATGACAGTGTTCTCTACTAGCTGTTTTGTTCGGGTGACCTACCCGGACAAAATCTGCAGAGGTTTTTTAGCCCACGGACACAAAATGTGCCACCCGGACAAAAAGTTCAGCTACCCAGACAAAAATTATCTATTTGAAATCTCGAAACAGAGAAGACAGCAATCTCAGTGTGGACATTGAGCAATGATAACCACAAATGTTCCTAGTCATCAGAGAAAAGCATAATTACAAGCATCACTGATTTTAACCAACATTTTCCAAAGAGAGGTGCTCCCTCTCTTTAGACTTCTTGTCAAGACAGTGATCACTGTTTACCTTCAACCTTTGGAGCACCCGGACAAAATTTCAACCTGTGGAGAACACTGAATTGTCACTTTACCCTGACAACTCTATGGTTAGTCAGTATATCAACTTACATCACCACCACACGACTGGAATTTAGTAAAATACACAATGTAGCATATACTACACTAGTCCTCACTCAGTCCCTACACACTAACCTCCACTGTCACTTGCTCCATGTATTATTCTGAACGTAGTATAATGGAGCAGTATCATATTAGTATAGGCACTGATTGAGAGCTAATACTACACAGATAAGACCCCTAGCTTCATTGAAAAGAGGGAGGAGATTGAATTTAAGGACACACGTTCACATGTAAAATGCTGCACTCCTATGTTTTGAAGCCCATGCACAGCAAACATGCCTGACTGCAATTCTTTAATGACCGCATGTAACTCTGTGTGTTGGCTCGATCAGTTCAAGTTAGCAGTCACCCAATCCATTATTCATACAGTGCACTTTTGATAATTTAGACAACCCCAGGAACCACATGAAGAATTTTAAATTCTGAGAATAGGGGCAAGGTGGGCCACCCTGTGAGGCAGCGTAGAGCACTGACTTCAAGTATTGCTGCACCATTATGGGAATACTAGCACTAGCAACACAATGCATTGATTGCACACTCTATGGCTAGGCTAGCGTGTTTATTTTCATCCGGCTAGCCGATTAGTTTACAAATTAAAAATTTTATAGAGGAATAGATATACGTATCTTCGCTAGTCTGATTCTGTGATGAACGTATTTTCCGCTCAATTTTACCTTTGTCACAAAACCGCCGATAACAATCTCGGTGGTACCCGATGTTTCGTGCAACGGGTACGTGTGAAAACAACTGGAGGCGTTATTCGATGTTGTCGAAGTCTAAACCAAGACTCGTAGCCGTACTGTCGACAATTTCGGCTTCAGGGCAGTTGAAGTGTTTCCATTGTGCCCCATAACTAACAAACGTTTCCTAAGATGCTTTTGCGAGTGTTTTAAAGTTGGTTGTTGCACTGGAAACAATGCGCATGGCACAAAACTCCGGATTTTTACCGAGTTCAGCGTTTGGCATGGGGGCTGCCATTTTGTCGTCTGCTTCTTCTGTGTAACTAGGACGCTACTGCCTTGTCATTGGTCAGTCTCCTCCTCTCCTGATATGTGATTGGCTGGTGACCAAACGATCGTAGTAGATTTAAGATGAAACTTTGGCATTGTTTTTGCCTTTTTTTTCGTTGCTGCGCACTTTTTGAACGTGGGGAAAAGTCATTTCGTGATGAGAAAACTATAATCTTCCTTTCTGGGTTGTTCCCCAGTAATCCCCTTTTGTGTTGCACGAAACAGCAGAAAAAACAGGTACGCCCGACTGACTAACTGTTCTAACAATGATAGCAGCAGAAATAACATGCATCGGCAGGGTAATAGGGGCATGGGGGAGCTTGCCCAAACCCTCATTTTTCAACACAATAGAAAAATTAAAACAATGAGAGGAAGAGAGGTCAGAAGAATTATGAAGGCATGATATTTCAGTAAATAAAGCATTATAAAATAAAAGACAGGTTATAAACCAATACCATACATGTAAAAATACAAAACATGATTTGGGGCATACTAGGGTTTGCACGGGTTACCCGGGTACCTGCCAGCCGTCATATTACCCGGTTCCAAATTTACAACCCGAATCTTAAAAAAATTGCATGCAAAAAGGATCGCCCCCTTATGCCATTGCCCATGGTAATGGACTAAAATATTTTGCCAACTTGTGCAAACATTCTCTGAGACTGAGACAGAGAATGAAAAGAGCCCCTAGAAATTGTACTTGTTTACCAAAGTTGAAATTTTTATCAGTGTGAGGCTCGATCGCGCTATCCTCACGTAGTAAGTTACTTCTCACGTATCACATAGGGGTGCACCGGATATCCGGTCCGACCGGATTATCCGGCCGGATAGTGAAAAAATATCCGGTTCCGGCCGGATTTTTTTAAATCCGGCTGGATTTTTCTGTAAACTTGGGTAGCATCATATACATGATCTGAGTTAAAACAAACATGAACACTAAAGGAACTGTCACAGAATTAATTTAAAGTTCATAAATGATAGCTTATCAGTGCATGTTATAAAAAATTATAACATTTGAACACCTTTATTTTATAGCCCTTAAAAATGACTGAACCAAACAGGCAACAAAGTTATAAAAGTAACTGACTTACATGTACATGTAACAAATATGACTTCTTATTACTCCAACTGTGTGAATTAAAGGGAATGGATGAAAAAGCTTTCATGCAATTTAAATAAGTCTACTGCAGTGCACAGTAGTACTGTACAAATTGGATAATCCATATTACAGTTGTACCTGAGTCGCATCATTCAAGGCAGTGTTTCAGTTGAATTGCATTGGGTTGTCTACAAATACACACTTAAACACTTCACTTTACTTTTCTTTACTTTTTAACACATACTTGCCCATTAAAGTTGTTTAGTATGTACAAGGGTCATTCCTTGCCAAATCAACAAATTTTCATTAAATTCCCCAGGTGACCATCTCAGATTTTGATGATTTCACATATTATGTTGCTGCATAGGCAAAAAGAGCACCCTGAAATTTTGGGGCCCATAGCTAAAGGGGTTTGAGAGTTACAGCCTTCTAAAGTATTGCATAATACCATATTTTCATGCTAAATGTTGCTTTTGAGTTTTTTCATGAATTTGAATGCTGATAACTTTTCATACGAAAGAGGTATAAGACCCAAATTTGATAAATGAGATGTGTGGTGATAATATAAATATAAACTGATTTCAGATTAGAAGTACTTTGCTGCTTTTTGGATATGTGGCCCTCAAAAATGGGTATAGTACTGTACAAAACCATACAGTAGTCAATACTGCAGTGACATAAGAAATTCAATCTTGATATGAATATTTCTTAAAATTCTACAACCTTGGTACCCAGGCCTCTATTTCTATCTTTGCATTCTGGGGTATGGATGGTGTAATGCTACCTTTTCCCAAAATTGTATCTTGTTTGGTTGTGAAGATATGGGCCCTTGAATATGGTGTTCTGTGAAACTTTGAAAGTGGTGTTTATTTCTTCAAAAGTAGAAGATTAGAAGGAGTTAAATTTGTTGTGGTTGTGCAAATGATCTCTTGCTATGAGTGCAATCAGAAACATCTCTGATGGAATATTCACATTTTGTATTAAAGGGCTCAAAGGCCCCTAGTACATCCTTTAAGTAGGCCACAGGGGCCATTTTCATCCTGTAATTTGACCTTGAAGGAGATAAATACACACAAATTAAATTCTTGGAGCATTAGCATCAGACTTGTTTCCTTCCATGGTGGAAGTTTCAAATCTGTGCATAATTGCCCTCAGGGTCAACCACCTCTCCGAAGGAGGGCCCCTTTTTTGAAAATTTCCCTAGGACCAAGTATAGATCCTTGCCAAATCTTTGTTCTAGATATCCATGTAGTAATACTTACTCTTGCTTGTAGTGAAGTGACCAAATTTTTAATGAGGTATAACATTAGGGCCCTTTGGATTATTAGTAGTGGGCCAATGTGGTCCCACAAATCTGAAAAAATGCTACTTGGAAGTGAAAAATTGCATTTTTGAGGGCCTACATGTCAAAAAAACAGCAAAGTACTGCTAATCTGAAATCAGATCATATTTATATTGCCACCAGACATATCATTTATCAAATTTGGTTCTTACACCTCTTTCATATGAAAAGTTATTAGCATTCAAATTCATGAAAAATCTCAAAAGTAACATTTGGCATGAAGATATGGTGTTGCGCAATACTTTTTAGAGGGCTGTAACTCCCGAACCGCTTTAGCTATGGGCCCCAAAATTTCAGTGTGTTACTTTTGTCTACGCCGCACCATAATATGTGAAAGCCATCAAAATTTGAGGTCACCTGGGGACCATTTGTTGAATTGGCATGGAATGACCCACAAGCAGGAAATATGTTTCATCTTGAATTTCAGAAGACATTACTCATTACAAATTAAAGTTGCCTATGGGGTCACTATCAATGTTTTCTGTCCCTAATAATTAATTGCACACACTTAAGTACACACAACATGATGTTGTCAAACATGATACGTAATGTCAGAATGTGTGATATATCTCTGCCAAAAAATTATTTATGACAAATGTGCCTCAGTTTTTAGATATCATAGCATACAAACTAGAAATGGTGTATAAAACAATGGTGCTGTGAATAGTTAAAAACCTGAATCCTAGAGTCTTTTTCCAGTACATAAAGTCCATTCAATAATCACTATCCAAGGACTCTATTTGCCAAGTATTACTGGTCTACATAATTTGTACAATTTTTTTGAACAAGTGGTGATGTACTGAAGTTCAAAACCAGAAAGCCAAAAGGCTTAGTGATTCCTTGCCGCTGAAATGTAAGGCCTTTTTTCACACTGACATTGCTTGGCAATGTTTTTCAATTAACAGGGCTCCATAATGTGCCCACAAAGTACACATGCAAGACATCCAATCTTCCTACATTGAGATCCCCCTTGCCCGTTGTGAACCCAAATGACATTTGACCTCCACCAAAAACTTCTGGGACCATGTATTCACTATGTGCCATCTACAGGACAAGTTACAGGACCCTACAAGTGACATTTCTTGAAAGACTGTGCAGGAAAGCTTGTCAGGCTTTGAACATGCTGACTCCAAATGACCTTTCAGAGAATCAATAGGGATCATCTACTCAATATGACCAATCCACACACTAAATATGAGCACAGTCACATGTACCGTTCTTGAGATATCGTGTTTACGAAGTTTTGAAATTTTGACCTCTCATGACCCCAAATGACCTTTGACCTCCACCAAAAACGATAGGGATCATCTAATCAATATGGCCAACCTACACACCAAATATGAGTATAGTCACATGTACTGTTCTCGAGATATCGTGTTTATGAAGTTTTGACCTTTTGACCTCTCGTGACCCCAAATGACCTTTGACCTCCACCAAAAACAATATGGATCATCTACTCGATATGACCAACCTGCAAAGCAAATATGAGTATAGTCACATGTACCATTCTCGAGATATCGTGTTTACAAAGTTTTGACCTTTTGACCTCTCGTGACCCCAAATGACCTTTGACCTCCACCAAAAACAATATGGATCATCTACTCGATATGACCAACCTACACACCAAATTTGAGTATAGTCACATGTACTGTTCTCCAGATATCGTGTTTACGAAGTTTTGACCTTTTGACCTCTCGTGACCCCAAATGACCTTTGACCTCCACCAAAAACAATAGGGATCATCTAATCAATATGGCCAACCTACACACCAAATATGAGTATAGTCACATGTACTGTTCTCGAGATATCGTGTTTATGAAGTTTTGACCTTTTGACCTCTCGTGACCCCAAATGACCTTTGACCTCCACCAAAAACAATATGGATCATCTACTCGATATGACCAACCTGCAAAGCAAATATGAGTATAGTCACATGTACCGTTCTCGAGATATCGTGTTTACAAAGTTTTGACCTTTTGACCTCTCGTGACCCCAAATGACCTTTGACCTCCACCAAAAACAATATGGATCATCTACTCGATATGACCAACCTACACACCAAATTTGAGTATAGTCACATGTACTGTTCTCCAGATATCGTGTTTACGAAGTTTTGACCTTTTGACCTCTCGTGACCCCAAATGACCTTTGACCTCCACCAAAAACGATAGGGATCATCTAATCAATATGGCCAACCTACACACCAAATATGAGTATAGTCACATGTACTGTTCTCGAGATATCGTGTTTATGAAGTTTTGACCTTTTGACCTCTCGTGACCCCAAATGACCTTTGACCTCCACCAAAAACAATATGGATCATCTACTCGATATGACCAACCTACAAAGCAAATATGAGTATAGTCACATGTACCGTTCTCGAGATATCGTGTTTACGAAGTTTTGACGTTTTGACCTCTCGTGACCCCAAATGACCTTTGACCTCCACCAAAAACAATAGGGATCATCTACTCAATATGACCAACCCACACACCAAATATGAGCATAGTCACATGTACCGTTCTCAAGATATCGTGTTTACGAAGTTTTGACCTTTCGACCTCTCGTGACCCCAAATGACCTTTGATCTCCACCAAAAACAATAGGGATCATCTACTCAATACGGCCAATGCACACACCAAATATGAGCATAGTCACACTTACCCTTCTTGAGATACCGTGTTTACAAGCAATTTCTAAGGAATTTACCTATTGACCTCTCATGACCCCAAATGACCTTTGACCTCCACAAAAATCAATAGGGATCATCTACTCAATATGACCAATCCACACACCAAATATGAGCATAGTCACATGTACCGTTCTCGAGATATCGTGTTTACGAAGTTTTGACCTTTTGACCTCTAGTGACCCCAAATGACCTTTGATCTACACCAAAAACAATAGGGATCATCTACTCAATATGGCCAATACACACACTAAATATGAGATTAGTCACACTTACCCTTCTTGAGATACCGTGTTTACAAGCAATTTCTAAGGAATTTACCCATTGACCTCTCGTGACCCCAAATGACCTTTGACCTCCAAGAAAATCGATAGGGATCATCTACTCAATATGACCAACCCACACACCAAATATGAGCATAGTCACATGTACCGTTCTCGAGATATCGTGTTTACAAGATTTTGACCTTTTGACCTCTCGTGACCCCAAGTGACCTTTGACGTCCACCAAAAACAATAGGGATCATCTACTCAATATGGGCAATCCACATGCCAAGTATGAGATCCCTCAGACTTACCCTTCTTGAGATATCGTGTTTACAAGCCAAAGCGTCACATACGCGCACACACACACACACACCCACACACACACACACACACACACATACACACGACATCACC
Source organism: Holothuria scabra (assembly GCA_037179385.1). Classification (NCBI taxonomy): domain Eukaryota; kingdom Metazoa; phylum Echinodermata; class Holothuroidea; order Aspidochirotida; family Holothuriidae; genus Holothuria; species Holothuria scabra. The sequence continues at coordinate 41,381,332 of CM074187.1, read as the reverse complement.
ATCGCATAGATTCCTTGCCTGCCTACGGCAAGGAATCAAAAAACAAACTGATATGAAAAACAAATTTCATGATTTCCTCAGGAGTTTTCTCTACAAATACTCACTTGGGGAGGGAAAATACAAAGAGCTCTCACTGTACTTGACCCCTTTTGCTACAGTTTTGCTGTACTTCTGCAGGAACACTGTTTTTCATGCCTTTTTTCTATTATACTGAAATTTTTGGTTAAACTAGAAAGCCAACAGGCTTAGTGATTCCTTGCTGTATGATATATCATAGCAAACATGGAAACAAACATGACATGCATGAGATCCCATACAATTATCCTACTTAATTGAGATGTAATACTAGTAGGGTCAAAACTTTTTGACCTCATGTGACCCAAAATGACCTTTTGACCCCTTAAAAACAATAGTGATCACCTTACCAACACGTCCATCAACATGAGTAATTCAAAATTAAGCTTAGTACAGAATGAGTATGGAAGTACTGCCACCATGGTATGAGATCCCTCACAGTTATCCCCCTAAAAGTATTATGTCTACAAAGTTTGATCTGACTGTCACCTCAAACCTTTGATCTCCACACACAAGAGGAATTTCTCACACAGCTTTAATATTCCAGAAAACTGTCTCATTACTTGATAAAGCGGTATTTTGAAACCATTTTTATCAAAAGTTTGGTCAATGGGGACAGCTCTCCATTCTGAAGTCTTTATGTTCCGATGCCTCTATGTTTCAAAAAGTCTGCATTGAGGTTTGTGTTTAAACAAGCCCTCATTGACACACTCTCCTACAAGCATTGGATCAAATACTGTGTTCTCACATCCCCTGCGCTCCAGGTAACACTGTGTTACCTCACGCTCGAGTAACGTGGGAACGCGGGTTAATGCGGGGTCGGTGTTTAAATTTCAATCCACCTCAAATCGCAGGGTTAAGCAGTTTTAAACATTGTGTTTGTTTTAATCAAGCAAGGTCACAGGTATTTATAGCACTGATGACAGGTATTTTCTTACATTTTGCTGTAATCGGTGTGTTAAATATTTGGTCTCATTACTATGGTAACACTATCCAATCAACGAAACACTGGGTACGTGAGAACACAGACTGGAAAACACGGGGTTAGCCTGTGGCTTTGTCTGATTGTAAACACGAGTTAACACTGGGTGTTGGGGGGTATGTGAGAACAAGCCTAAAGAGACATCTGAACAGAGATGTGTAACCTTGGCTATTACTGACAGCAATTTTTGCTTTATGGGGGAAATGCCCCACCCATTGTCTATGGTATCCTTTGCAAATTAACAAAAGCAGATATTCCTATTAATCCATAATTTAACAAGACTTTTAATTCGCCTTTTGTCTACTTATACTGTAGGTACAGCATAACATACAGTACAAGTTTTCCTTGTTTGATACACAGTATACGACATTATGCTTGCTCTTTATATTACCTGAACTACTCTTAAATGACAGCAGCAATGCAAAATAAAATCTTAATACTTTTGAAAAGTGTCATAAAGGGTAATCTTGAAGCAATGGTTCTATGCATTAAGCTTTATGGTACACTTTTTTTTTTTTTGGGGGGGGGGGGGGATAGTGACATGGATAAAAATGAAATGTGAGACAAGAATTCCCACTCGATGATGATATTTGACATAGCTACATAATCCTTCGCACAGTAGTTACTTTTTTGGTGCAGTTATCCAGATATAAGCAGAGATGAGGCAAGTAGTATGCTGATACATTTTATGCTATCAAAAATTTAAAACAAATTCTAGAATGAAACTAAGTGACGAATATTCACTGTAGAGCATATTGAAACTGTAAAGCAGAAACACCAATCTAGACAGACACCAATGTTTAAAGTTTGTTCAACAAAATTCCTTATACAAACACACTATTTGTTCAATTCCACCAGCTTCAATGTAAAGGACACTAATTTCTGAAGGGTGTCAATCTACAGTATTTCTAAGATGACTTTCAGTTTAGAAACTTGATCAGTGTACATGAACTCCTCCATCTCCAGACAATGGCTAGGCAAACAACTTTTATTTGTGGTCAGATGAGACAAGATAATGTGGACAGTTATTTTATGCTGGATTTAGAAGAGGTGTGACTTTCATGGAAGTCTGACATTTTGACCACAGAGTACTGAATGCCAGCAGGGAATGGCAGGAAATAGGAGTATATACAAACAATGGGCTGTCATGGTTATGTACTGAGATAAAAATAAGCTTTCTTCAGAGGGTTTATAAGAGTCAATTAACACCACTTATATAGTAAAAAGCTTAAGTCAATTGAGCTGTATGTTTGTATGAGGTAATCCTTCAGGACACTGTGGGGATAACTGGCAGTCAACTGTGAAAAATTGGGCGAGATAACTGTGACCAAATGGCAAAGAATGGGTCAGTCACAATTTGATTCACTCTATTAGGCAATGACAGTTCATGTGCGCTGAAGGGTATTTGATACCAAATGATCAGTGTAAATTAGGTTCTTTTTTGTAAAACAAACTAACTGTGGTTTACCTAATTAATCAATTCCCACTTCCAATTAATGCATGCTTGCATGCACATGTCCTCCTGAGGACAGTAGGCACAAGGTTTGTCAAATATTAGCACTTTTTGCCACTAAATTTAATGTTTTCTTCAAGTTTTCTTTAAGGTTATTGAAAAAGCAATGTAGGTATGTTATAAAAGAGATTCTTGTGCATCACACAGAGTACTCTCTGTTCAAAGTTTATACTTTTGAAGTTCCATATCAGTCATCTACTTAGTGTGCACAGAAGCATCTTCTAATATTTTCAGACTATGTCCCTAAATGACCCTCATATACAGACTGTTTAAACTCACATGTTCCACATCAGTTTCATGAAAATCTATTTACTTGTGGCTGCAAAATCAGCATACCCATGAGCATTGAAGCATGTATGCCAGCCTGATGAACAGATGTTGCCTTTTAAGATTTTATATTTAGCACTGCCCACTTTTTCATGTATTAATACTTGGAACTTAATGTAATAACAGGGCACAATTTCATGCCAGAATCAACATACTGTACAGTAACTACCATGTGATGTGCCTTTTTGTGCACCTTAGACCTTCTTCCTATGAGTTTGCTTCAGTACTTTACAAATGCATTTTCAAAATTACCTCACTAAAGAATTTACATAGTGAAGTTAATAAACTGTTCCAAAAAAATTATAAACCCTATGCCTATTACATTACACATGCCAAATTATTCTTACCCTTTCACCCTAACTGCTCATGGATATTAACTTCAACAGTTATATACTCTTTTGAGATATAGTGTTTGCAAGGTTTAGATGTTTTGAACTCTGATGACCCCAAATGACCTTTGACATCCAATAAAAACAATAGGGGTCATCTACTCAGTATGGACAATCCACTTAGTAAATATGAGATTCCTGGCAGTTACCTTTCTTGACATATGGTGTTCACAAGTTTTTGAGCTTTTCATCTCTGATGACCCCAAATGACCTTTGACCTCCACCAAAAATAATTGTGATCATGCACTTAATATGGGCAATCCACCTGCTATGTATGAGATCCCTCACATTTACCCTTCTTGAGATACAGTGTTTACAAGGTTTTGACCTTTTTCCCTCTGGTGACCCCAAATGACCTTTGACCTCCATCAAAAACAATAGGGACCATCTACTCAATATGGACAATCAGCAAGGTAAGTATGAGATTGCTCACATTTTTCCTTCTGGAGATATTGTGTTTACAAGCAATTTCCAAGGTATTTACATTTTGACCTCTGGTGACCCCAAATGACATTTGACCTATGCCAAAAAAAAGGGACCATCTACTCAATGTGGACAATCTACATGCCAAGTTTGAGATCCCTGGGGGTTACCGTTCTTGAGATATCGTGTTTACAAGCAGGCGTCACACACACACATAAACACACACACACACACATACACACACACGACATCACCATCGCATAGATTCCTTGCCTGCCTTCGGCAAGGAATCAAAAATTAGGTAATACACTTGTACAACACTTGAAGACAAATTTATAGACATACTCCCACTAGTCCTTCACAAATATTACGCTACAAAGCAGTAAACTCCTATCCCAGAGTTTCTCTGCTTTTCTAAATTTCTCTTTGTTCATCTGCATTGCAAAAATCCGGTTCCGGCCGGAAAAAATCCGGCCGGATTTCAAGTTGGTTCCGGCAAAATCCGGTTCCGGCCGGATCCAAAATTTTGGATCCAGTGCATCCCTAGTATCACATATCTATATATATATCACTTAAAATCTTGCACGCAAGCAAGGTATCTGAAGGCAATTCAAAATCACACCATACTGTTTCACACAGAACCAGCAGACATATCACCCTGCCTAGCTTGTAAAGACAGTGCCCATATCATTTGGCAGGCTAGGTAAACTGAGCCTTGCATGTATACTGACGATCTTATAATTACTACCATATGCCACCTTGAGTATAATCCTCGAATATTTCATAATTGTTACAAGTGTCAGTCTTACACAATCAACACTTTGCCACTCACTGTAGAGTACAAAGATATCACTGTAATGACACCGTAAACATTCACAAAAAGGCTTTTGAAACAGGCCTTTACACTTTACCTTATTTTACCCCAAAATGGCGCTCACGCCGACTAAGAAGTTCATGCGTGAAAGCTATGTTGCCATGCCCGGATGGCAACATGAGGCAAGGTAGAAGGTACATATCCCTTTAGTGATAATTCCAATGCACATCGTACAGCGAAGGTCACAAACATGACGTCCTTTGTTTACAATCAGTAATTTCGGATGTGCAAGAGAATACCATAACATTCTGATTGGTTGTTATTTTTACATTGGTGTTTCAAAAAGAGAAGCTCCGAACTCTAAGTATGCTTGCTTTTTGAGTAGGAAAGCGTCCCAAAATTCAGTATCAAACTGATGTAGGCCTTGGGTAGTACTAATTTTCCTATTTGACTGCTTTCTGTCACGTTTCTTTTACTTGTCATTTTGATTTGAAACAAAACACGACCATAACACATTGTCATAAATCAAATGTTTTTTAACTTGGGAATGTGATGGCTACTTCTCCAATACAGCTGTTTGTTTTGTTTGTTTTCATTTGATCCTTCCTTGCAGGGACTTGGCAACACCCCAATGAAGGGGTATTAACGCCAAGCTGGCAATGCCAGTCTCATGAGAAAAACTCACAGTTTAACCTATGAATAAGGGATAGCAGATTAACTGCACCCCAGAAAACTAGACGACAATTTTGATGTCGGAGCTGGGACTTGAACTCACTGCCTAACAGTGGCATAGCTACGGGAAGGGGGGGGAAGCATGTGCGACCCCACAGCAAAGTTGTGCCACCTCATCCCATTGCAATCAGCCCCACTCATCATGCTGTGAGCATGCACATTTCCATTTTATCTGCTGAAATGATGAAAGGTTGAGTGGCCAATTTCTTCGAACTACGGGCAGCCTTTCACTTGCCCTCCCTGGTCTTGCTTCGTGGCACTGTATGCTTACACCGGTAACTAAGAACCTGTTAATCAGCCATGTGTGTAGCCTTTGTAGAAAACTATGCTGCGGTCTCACAAAATCACGGTGAGTCAGGTCAAAATGCTTAGGGACTGTCTCCAATTCTTTCCGGGGTTTACTGAAGGGCAAAACTCCAAGCCATTGTTCAGCTTGTGCACTCTTCAGTGAACACAGCCCAGTCCACACAAAGCTTAATGAGCTAGCAGGAGAGCTGTGAGTTTTCACTAACAGAAGCTTTCCTTAGTAACTGCTTTGAGTGGCAGACTGGTATGAAAAGAAGTAGCTCTCCATGCATCATTGAATTCAGAGAAAGAGCTACACTGACTGAAACTGCATCCCAAATAAGGCACAGTTAATCAATAATCCATTGAAGGTTTTCTGAGCAGCTCCTTTTGTTACCATAACAAAAGGACATGACAACCATTGCTGAAAGATGAGCCATTACTGTCCACAGGGTCACTGAAGTGTAGTCTTAAGCCACTCCCCTTTTGCATATGCTGTGTCTGTGAAGAGGAGAGCCAGCCACACACTTGATACACACTCTGAATAGACCCATTGTTGTGCTCGCCCGCCAGTACCCATCAGTAAGATAAGTCTACAACCCCTTATTGCAGCTTGGGTATACATGTGCACTCAATCGTGCTTGGGGGCTCTTCCTGTGTTAAGTCTCACCTAGCTCCCAAAACCCTTTCAATGTGAGACATGAATGCAACATGAATACTGTCAAAAGTTTACAAACTTGTCCATTTTCAAAGAGGAGCTTTGAGGAAAACTGGAAATCAAACGATTAGGACCACCAAGGCCACAAATACTGTCTGTACTTTCTTCATGTCTAGGTTTTCACCCAGCTGGTACACTAAGTACAAATGATAGGTTAAACGCTTTAGCTATGCTATCAATTGAAAAGAAGTTCATAAGAGAAAATTCAAATTTTAATCAACGGGTAATTAAAATGTTTGCTCATCTCAAAGAAAGACAAATGCATTGTCATAGCCATGGGAACCTCGAGCCAGTTGTAAGACTAAATTCAATGAAATAATGGTGAAGTTTGCAGTCAATTTAATGCTCATTAAATGCCATGTGAAGGCAGAGAAATGCTTTGATCTATAACCCCAATTTTGTAAATACGGCGCAGCTTCGGGGGCTTCCCCCCTGGAACCCCACCAGGGGCCCTAAGGCGGGCCCCTGGACCCCACGCCGTAGGTGGGCGCCGTTGGTTTATTCCCACCAATACCAATTTACCCCTCCATGTATTTAGACTACAAGCCCCCACTGGATGTCAGTCAGACTCAACATAATGTAGTTCTAATAGTCTCTCCATAGTTATCTCTAAGTTATATGTTGTGCCCCCCTATAAAAAGTCTGTGCCCCCCCCCCCCAGTGTCCCCTGGTGAAAAAATTCTGGCTACGCCACTGCTGCCTCATGATTGGAAGACGCAGTTCACTACCACTGTACCACTTGCTGGTAAATTTACTATCATGTATGTCTTATGGAGCATGCCCAGCTAACAAAATGTTCTGTTGGGTATGGGGTATGGGGATCAGGTACCTAGGTCCTATTTTTTAGTACCCATGCAAACACTGGGGCATACATGTATGTAGGCGGATAGCTTCCAGGGAATAATTTAGTACAGAAATTTTACATAGCATTTTTGCAATACAAGTTCCATTTTGTGTAGCAATTTTCAGAATTTGCATAGCAATTTTCACTGTCATACTTTTCTTCTTTTATGCTGTACTCTGGATTCATGCCCAAATGCCATTCCCCACTATGATAACAGTGTTAAATTATATGCTGAAACTAGACCTAAACATCAACTTAATGTGACTACACTGTCCATGAAAAGTCTGGTCTGCAATATTAATATGGATCTGCAGAAACAAGGCACTAAGCACTGACTTTAATTCCATATGGGACTGAATCAACTTCTTGCTTTGCTGTACAGTATAAGGTCCTCCAGAAAGTATGTCAAAAATATTCACTCAACAAACTTGATGCACTTGATGCACTAACAAACTGGAACACACCAGAAGACAATCAGTAACCTCAGTGGTTTTTCCCCACCATGATAGCAAGCAAATTTTCAAGCTTGCGATCCGTTTCTAACAGTGTTCTCAAACTTCTCATATGTATTACATACAAGGACTACTATGTATTGCTACAGCCTCATTCAGGGTAGTCAAAACGATGTCAATTTGAAAGATGTCCAATATAATCAAGTTTTCACACATTTCATAAAATAATTACAGGGCTCCTATAAAACACTCTTTCTAAGCCCTTCACCCTATTTTCGAAAGATAAATCACTGTAAGTTTGCCCTACAATGCTTTTTCTTCTGAGTTATTTGTGCTGACTTCGCACCATCCTAACATGTTTGTATATGGAGATGTGTTTCTGTGTAGGAAGTTTGATCCTATCAGGGTTTTCCCTGGGTGTTTTGAACGTCGCGGCCCGCGACGTTCAAGATTCAAAACCAAGGAGGCCGCGACGTTCAAAAAACGGCCGCGATGTTCAAAATTGCTGCCAGCTAGCCTCCATAATTTTTCTTCTTTCTGTCAACGACTGCTTTTGTTGTTAATACAATAAACGACAAAATCATTGACTTATTTGTAAAACTGCAACTAACTTTTTTAATTTCCATGCACATACCACTGCATGCGAGTCGAAGCTCTGTATGTTTATCCCATAGGGCCTACTATTGAACGAGTAACAACACAGTATTATTATAATTAACTAGCCTGCACTTGCCGTCGTAGGCTTGCATCAGGAAAATGTTTTGCTCACTCCGGAGCACAGCAGCTATGTGGCATAACACGACTTGCATGACCAAAACACATACGCCCGCTTTTGGCAGGTTAGAGGCAGGGCTAATGTTTCAGATTTGCGAAATTATCAATCAAAGGAACGAACCATGTCATTGTGTCTTCACGATGTAATCCCACATATTTCCTGTTACTTCGTTCTTAAAACTTACGACACGATTGCTTTGCCCGGCTACAACCAAAGTTTGGGAAATTCGATCGTAGCAAAAATGCAATGGGAGTATTCGAATTCTGTGCGAAGACGGTTGGTTTCTACATGTTTTTCCTACACAGTAAAACTGCATTGACGATGTCACAAGTATGATTGGCTGATTAAACGCAATAATGAACCACTCATGATGTTTAGAGGTAACTTAAAATAAGTGCGATGGACCTTATGTGTATGATGTCATAGAACCCTTGTTTTCCCAACATGTTTTCATGAAAAGATCGGGACACACACAATCTGTGATTGCATGCAGCCACGTGCTCCATTGCTTTTATAAATTCTGGCACTCACTTGATCATTACTCCCGATTATTTGCAAACTGAAAAAGGGGTTAAAATATGCTTGAAACTTGTCCTTAGTTTCGTTAAATTCCTGTTAACTCAATCCTTTAACTTCCCGCCAAAACTGGTTGCATTGATAATCACAAACGTAAAATTTTTACCCCTGCCATGGAAGTGATCGTTTGATATATTCCGCTATAACCCTGTAGTATTACATGGAATTAGATTTAGAATTGCATTCAATGTCTTTTCCTAGCTTATCGCAAAAAGCGCCGCGTAAGTTGCTGTACAAACTGTTCTGCAGAAAGCAGACTATCGCGCTGCAGTGTTTCGCCTCTTTTTAATCCCAAAGCTTAGCATACATGTCTGTGGACGTTTTGTACACGTAGCTCTTAGAATCTTGTGAAGTCCGGAGATCATTATCTTGCATAAATTAAGTAATTCCCAGCATTCCTTCCGGCCGTAATGTTATTTACAGTAGGACTTGTGCAATGTTGTCATGCAACGTCATTGCAAACAAAACTGTGATGCACGTGGTCTCGTGAAGCAAAATTCTTGGCACACGCATGCAGTAGACTTCCGTGCATGTCCGTTTTTTACGCCAAACAAGGCATCATGTTTTGCTTGGTGACATCATATGCATACGACCCATTTCAAAATTTAAATTGGTCCCTGCATCGCGATTGGTTCAACTGCACTGATTCTAGCCAGCCAATCACAATTCGCGCCTTCGCCTATGTGATTTAGTGTGTGAAAATACTCGGTCTCGAGACAAGTTTTCCCATTGAGTTTGTGTTATGACGATCGCACTGCCAATGCTTATATAGCCGGCTAGCGAAGCAGGCCAAGCCCGTGCCAAATTCACCATGAAACGGCATCACAAATCTCTGCGTACGTGGATTTTTCGGGGATCTGACCTACGTGCATTTCGGTTGCAGATTCTTTTTAAACAAGACGTAAGTTTTGGACAAGAACTGCTTAAAATTTCCAGGGATGTTTATACCCGAAAGGAACCATAAGATACGTTAATCGGGTGCAATTGTTGGCTGCCCAGAACTGCAAAGATTCTACTTCTAAGATTATCATGAATGGTTGTTCTACATGGGGTTCGTATTAAAGCAGGAGAGTCGCTTCAGTATATTATAGCAACTACAACCGGCCAGTGCAGAAAAGGAATGCAATAGTTCCGAAATGATTGGGGGATGAAAAATAGAATGAGCATGATGTGATGTTGGCCTAAGAACTAAATTATTAAAGCCTGGGGCACGTGACATCGACTGCAAACAAATCTATCGCATTAACAGTTGATTTACATCTCCACTTTTGAAGTGAAAACATATTACGCCTACAAAAATGATATCCCGTTCGTGAAACGAACGGAAATTTTCCCAATATTTTCTATCCTGAACTGGTAATATTGCAAGCCGGCCCAATCACGTAAATTTTGGTGAGCAACGGACGCGAAATAACGGCCAACCGGGGGTAAAAATCTTCTGGTGCCAGCGCTTAATAAAGGCCATGACGATGAACCAAAACTTTTGATGCAGAAATTACGGTGACATGGAAGCCAATGTGACCAATATCAGTAGATCAAAATTTGTACGAATGTGAGTATCGGTGCTAATATTTTTGCATCAACTTACAAAAATTGTGTTGACTAATTTGGCTCAAAAATGTCACCATTTTGCGTCTAGGGACTTGCATAAGTCACAAAATAAGACACCCCCTCCCCTTATACCCCTCCCCCAGGCCGGCGATCCACCAATGGACGCATCACATGCGCGACGTTCAATTCTAAACCCAGGGAAAACCCTGCCTATGGGTAGTCTCTGAGCTATCATAACAGTAGCACCTGCAGAGTGCCTCATACACAGATGCATACGTTGAAGTCGCACCATCGACAATTCAGCAAATCAGCAGCCAATAGGTGCACACAAAAGTTTCGTGAATAGGCATAATTACCTTGCTGTTTTGAATGTACTCCAGTGTCTGGATTAGGGCTGTGACGGTTAATCAGTTATCCGGTTAACCGACCGACAGGTTGGTTACTCGGGCGTTATTCCTCTTCATAGATTAACCGTTTCTGTATTGCCAATTACTAGGGCTGTGCATTTTCGGTTAATTCACTATCCGTTTAACCAATTTTATTAACCGGCGGTTAACCGTTTAACCGAAAATGACTTAATGTTCACACAACAACAAAAAGTCAACATTTCCAAAGAGCGCCATCACTTTTGTACAGGAAAGTGCAAGTCTAAAATGGCGCCGTAAGTCATGTTCGCCCATGGGAGTATGTGGCAAAGATGTTGGTATTTTGCGCTGAGTTTATATCATCTTTCTACAGTAAAAACCCATCCCGCATTTACTGAAGCTTTCTTCAGACCACGTGCACTTGTTAACATTCCACCAACTGTTGTATTCCCGCCTGACCCTATGTTATATTGTCAGTTATTTCACGAAACTCTCCCACACCGCTGTTTTGATGCAGCTTGCTTGCGATGCAGTGTTCAATACATGTACACCGCTCACGTGTGTGTCATAGCAGCGATCTGTACAATTTCACTGTAAACGGCCCACCAGCTGCAAACAGCACAACCAAGCCCTATTTTCCTGCATAAATTAAGGAATTCCCAGCATTCCTACCGTAAAGTTATTTACAGTAGGATTTATGGAATGTTATCATATGACGTCGTTGCGAACGTAAACAATTACGCACGTGGTCCCATGCATGCAGTAGACTTGCGTGCGTATCCGTTTCTACCACTTAACACGGGACCATGTTTTGCTCGATGACATCATATGCACACGATCTATTGCAAAATTTGAATTGCCTCTGCATCGTGATTGGTTCAAATACGTTGCTTCTGAGCCAGCCAATCACAACACGCGCCATCGCCTATGGGATTTAGTGTGTGAAAATACCAGACCTCCGAACGAATTTCCCCATTGAGTGTGCGTTATGACGATCGCACTTTACAGGCTTACATAGCCCACCTGTGCAGCCGGCCAAGCCCCGTGCTAAATTCACCAAGAAACGGCAGCACAAATCTCTGCATACTTGGATTTTCCGGGGGTCTGACTTAAGTGCATTTCATTTGCTGATTATTTTGAAACATTTCGGTAAGGTTTGGACAAGAAGTGGCAAAATTACGGGGATATTTATATCGGAAAGAAACCATTAGATAACGTTAATCGAGTCCATTTTTTGCTGTCCAAGACCGCTAAAAATTAGATCCCTATTTTTACGTGCATCGTAGGGTTGACTTGACAGTACAGTACATTATCGCAACTACAACCCAGTCGGTTCAACGAACCGCGTATGCTTATTCATAAAAGTCAACATAGAATGTTCCATTTTATATGATATTGGGCAAACAACAAAATGGCGGGAATTATCTGGTGCTTACGATCGTATTTTTTCAAGGTACAATTTTTTCCAAATACTGCTACTGCTATAATGAAAAATAATGAAATTTACGGAGGTGTAGCATGATAAAATATTTCGATTAGCTACAGTGGGAAGACTTATTCAAATGAACTTTTGTGCCCTAATCATGGTCTCGCTGAGGTTTTATTGCCGTAGAAATACAGGGCTTGGTAACTTTTGTTACAGCTCCCTGCTTGTCTTGTGGCTTTCTTTTCGCTTTCGCTAATCTCTCAAACATGCCGCTAATTTCTAGAGTTGTGCTTGGGTGTTGCTATTGAAGGGATTAGAAGACGAGCACACGAAGTTCTGCCAACTAAAGTAACAATGGGTGCGCCACTTGTCACTCATCATAATGTACTTAATTCGGGGAGCTGCCGCGGAATTAATCCGTTCAATCGAACGGCATATTTTTAATCTCTTTTTACAGTTATTGTTCGAGCGATAATTTGTGAGAAACTGACACTGTTTGTTGCACGATGTTTGTGTAACAGTTTACCAACAAAGCCACCCCATGGCGACTGAGTTATTGGCAATACAAAAACGGTTAATCTATGAAGAGGAATGACGCATGAGTAACCGAAGAGTCGGTCGGTTAACCGATTAACCGTCACAGCCCTACCAATTACTCAGTCGCCGCGGCATGGCTTTGTTAGTAAATTGTTACACAAACATCCCGCAACAAACAGTGTCAGTTTCTCACAAATTATCACTTGAACAATAACTGTAAAAAGAGTTTTAAAATTGACCGTTCGATTGAACAGATTAATTCTGCGGCAGCTCCCTGAATTAAGTACATAAAGATGAGTGACAAGTGGCGCATCCATTGTTACTTTTGTTGGCAGAACTTCGTTCAGTGACTAGATAAGGGCACAAGGGGAAGGGGAATTTGGGAGACAGGGGAAACTATTTGATAGATAGACGTTGCTACATTTGTGCCAAAGTGTCCCATCATGTTGGTCTAGGATTGTACTGTAACGTTAGGCTAGGCCTAGGCCATTGACAGTTAATAGTGGAAAATAATAGGATGACCTGTGGCTAGGCTAGCCTAGTCACTGAACGTGACCGTATAATCCGCTCCTTGTAGTCCCTCCTTACTACGGTCACTGGCCTACATGTACAAAGGTAACAATGTTTTAAGCCAAAACAACAAACCGAGCTCTAATTACGATGGAATGGTTTATAGAACAGATTTGAGTTAATATAATGATTTTGAGCATTCTTAGATACCACTTATACCTTCTGGAATGTTTAATACCAGTAAATTCATAGCAAAAGGCAGGAAAAATGTGGTGCCATCCTTCGCAGTAACATCGACATCTTCATCGTCTGCTACAGTGCTACTGTATTGCATGATGGGAAGGACTTCCGCTAGACAAGCTGTCGAAGACCAAATAGTACGTGCGGCTAGTCAATACTTGTACTTCATATAGTAAGCTCTCTGTACATTACGAAATTGTACAGTCAATGCATAGGTTTCTCCGTTTTAAATGAGATCACATGACAAACACTGACTTCTTCAACTGAAAAAATAATCTGCACAGGCTTAACGTTACTCGCAGAATTATCCAGCCAAAATTTCCCTCTTAAAGGTCTTATTTCATTAAAAGACTTGTGTGGAAGGTGAAGGTGATGACAAAGATCATCTGTGGAAAGTTTGGTGAGAAAAGGTACCTTTTTGGGGACGTGAGGGATACCTACTCACGCGTGAGTAGGCAAGTGAACTGTGTTTTTGTGTATACCGGGCAAGGGCCCAGAAATGAAGTGTATACTAAACATAGGAACGTAATGCTGGGTCCTGTTCAAGGGCTAGGCTAGCCTAGGCCTAGGCTAGGCCTAACGTTAGTGAGAACGAAGAATACCTTCAGAGTAACGTCGCAAAGTTTACCCATACGACGAATTTCTTGCATTGAAGCGAAGCCCTCGGCAAATACGTTTTCTTGTCGAAAAGTTACATGCTCTGGTGGGCAATCGTCAAGTCCTACCCGCCGAGACGGTGAAGGATAGAAGGAGGATATCATGCCTAGCCGTTGTACTTCACCTAAACTCCGGCGACGTACTGTTCTCAAAGTCTAGACGCTCACATATACTGTAGCTATACTATGGCTAGGCTGCGCTAACGTCGCAAAGTTTACCGTGGCACTCCGTGGTACTAAATGCAGCCCGAACCGCCCGACCTTCCTACAATTTGTACATGTACACCACGGCATTCAACTGTTCAACACGGCATTATTGAAAAGGTCGCTTTGTATCATCTTTGTGTTTTGACATGATTATTTACCAAATGGAATAGAGGCAAGATCGCACTTGTGGTAATCCGCAATGTTGCGTTCATCATGATGGGATTATAAAAGCGATAAGTGTCAATTGTAACCAACACATGTCAAAACGTTTCGGTGTAAGCTCTTTACAAGTGATTGCAAATCACTGGTAAGATTCTGGTAGCCTGCGTAGCGCCTCTGTGTCTGCCGCCCCGTAGACTGAATCCCCTAAGATGATTTTTGGGTAGTGGTGAGCTGGACGAAAAAATTTCGTTCGCCAAGCGAGCCAGGTTATTGGATGTCTGAAGAAAGCGGACTTATGCAAGGCTGACACTTGCACGACTTTTGGCCAAGATTTTGTTGTGGCAGGTCGTGCCATTTTGGGGCACGAACTGGGAGGCTCCCGCACTGTTCACGATTAGTTCACGCATAGTTCACGACGAGTTCACGAATAGTTCACGAATGCGTGTCCATCAGTGTCCACATTGACACGAACTGGCACGACGATTTCACTCATAGTTTGCGCATAGTTTACGCACTTCCCGCATTGGCACGACGAGTTTGCGCAATTCGGACGGTGTCGTGCCGACTTGGGCACGCCATATAAAAAGTGGGCCTCCCCAACCTTTGGTCGTTTTTGGATTGACTGTGGAAGAGACACAATCATTGCAGAGAAGATGCCTATACCTGGCAGCTGCTCTAGCCATTGTTGAAGAGCAGTAGACAAGGCTGGAAGAGGCAGAAGATCAAGAAAAGGCAACCCCACCTCGAAGAAAGACACAAAGGAAAGTGTGGGTCAGGGAATGGTTGACCAGAAGGAACGAGTTTGGACAGTATGACAGTCTACTGACTGAACTCCACAAGGAAGATCAAAGGGGCTACAAAAATTACCTCAGAATCACACCTGACCTGTTCCAAGAGTTGGTTGAGAAATTAACCCCGCGCCTCCAGATCTGCTGTGTCTCCGGGATAACATCGACACTTGATATGAACGACTGGGGGGAGTGATCTCTCTCAGCGGTCTCCTGTCGGCTTCTGGCCTTCTCGGTTTTGCTCTTCCTCGTGTCTGCTTTGTTTTAGGCATGTCGTCTCTGTGATATAGGTTGCTCATAGGTGGCGATCTCTGGAATGGCGAGCAGTGTCCAGAAAGCCCTATATATACCCCCGCACCGACGAGAGCGCCACTGTCGCGCAGTAGTCGTGAACTGCTCGTGAGCTCGTCGTGAACTGTTCGTGCCATACGCGAACTGTTCGTAAAGTGCGTAAACTATTCGTGAACTGCTCGTGCCATCAATGGGTGAAGTACACGTGACCGTGTCAGTGGGAAGGCACGGACACGCTACGACGCGCACCAATTCGTGAACATGTCGTGAACTACTCGTGAACTCGACGTGAGCTGTTCGTGAACTATTCGTGGCAGTTCGTGAAAGTCGTAGCATGGCGCGCACTACCACGCACTGGTACGCATCCTCCCGCATCGTCCCGACGAGTTCACGAACAGTTTACGCATAGTTCACGACCCGGTCGCGAAATTTTGTCGTGACAAAATTTTGAACATTTCAAAATTCTCGTCCGGACATGGCACGCAGTCACGACGGGTTTACGCACACTTCACGCCAGTTTACGACTAGTTTGCGCACTGTCACGACTCGAGTCATGCCAATGCGTGCCACACAATCGTGCAAGTGTCAGCCTTGCATTAGACTGTTGGATTTGAATATCAGACAACATATAACAAGGGCGACCATTTTCCTGTGTGAGTGAGGTCGTCGAAAGGCAACTCACTGGAAGTGGCCAAGGGAGACAATGGGCGACGATCCTGGGGGTGAAGAGGGTGGGGGATATTTCCCCCATGAAAACAAACCTTCAGAGTCGGAAACAATGTAAAAAAATTAAGTATGCTATTACGAAAACTTCATTGAATCGAACGAAAAAGTTTTTTCATTCTCATTTAATACATATAAGAGTTATTTAACTCAAAAAATGATTGATAACTATACTTAAAATAACTTAATATAATAATAAAGACGATTTAAAGACGATTTAAGATTGATGGACCCCACTAATGACTGCTTACACTCACTATAATAAACACAAGCTCAATTAAAGGAATATCGACAAGAAACTTAAAATGCTCTGATATGCATCTACACGCCTTGAAATGACTAAAAATTATTACGGAAATGAAAAAAAAAACAACATAAAAAAATCAATGATCCTTAATGACAGTGGAGTAGCTACGATGATTGGGGGTAGGGCCATATCCTCTGTCTCTAAAAAGTGGAAAATTTGGAAATCTGCCATTTGTGACATTTATCAACAACAGTGGGGTTTTCCCAACGTTTTTTTCATGAAATTTCGAATTCTCTCCAATAAAAGCTCAATTTTTTGTTATTGTTTATTTCAAAAATGCAAAGTTTTCCGCGAGCTTAGGGCTCAGAAATTTGAAGTTACTAATTGCAGTCGTGTTTCCTCATAAATCAGTTTTGTTAGCTTTTCTGAACTCTGGAAATGACAAAATCACCAGATCATCAACTGATCAAGTAATATCGGCAATGCAGTGCTATTTTCATGAATGTTCTATCATTAAATTCCAAATTTTCCCTAATCTCTGGCGTATTTTTGACCCGACGAAATTTTCTTGTAAGCTCCGCGCCAACTGATGATGGCTCTCGGCCTAGAAATTAGTGACACCGACTATATCCCCCTCTTTCAAGACGGGAGGAGAGAAGGGAGAGAAGAAGTCCACGGAAGGGGTGGCGCCAGCGGGGAGGGGGGGGCGGGGCCATGTCCGGAGTGGCACTCCGCATAGATAGTATTTTGGTCGAACAGATTAATTAACAGAACAAAGCACGCTTGTAAATTATCCTTCTCTTTGGGGCAGTATTATGAAGTGAAAATTTTATTGCGAAAAAAAGCTCGAAAGCTGACTTCTTAAATTCTAGTTTCGAACACGGAAAATGCCATTTCCTGCTATTTGGGGGTTCTCGATTTTTTAAAAAATTTCTGTGCGCTCGACTCAGATGGTCATGGGAGAATTACACTCTTCGGACAAAAAAACAATTCGACTCCCTCCCAAACTGAAACGCTCCAGTACGCCTATGAATGAAACTTCGCATATATACGAAGCCAAACTTTTTCCTCGGGAGAATGTTCAATATGGTCTGAGGGCCTGAATCTGCATGATGATATTCAGTAACCTCTAAAAACCTACTGATCACCTCTACTTGGTTTTTTCTCATAAGAAGGTAAGATTCTTCCAGAAACGCCCAAACTTTCATAAGCTTTACAATTGTTTTCTCCAATATAAGCTTCATATTGTTAAAAGTGGCAAAATTTGCCAATTCCGATTGATACTCCGTACAATAAATAACCAAAGCCAACTCTGTTAATCACCCGACATACCTAATTTTGCTTTGAAAGGCATATAACTTAAAAAAGCCAAATATGCATTATAACCTTACTAACAAACCAATTTTTTTTTCATTAAATTCCGAAATTTCTCCAATACAATGAGCCCTTAATTTTCAAATCTTCCTTTAAAAAAGGGAAAAACTTTCTGGGAAAAACTTGTAGTCTCGTCTCGATTTAACGCGTAAACTCAAAAGAATTTCAGCTGTCGCCTATATAACGCTTTTTATTTTTGCCATACGAAGGACAGACTCTTCAATAGAGACCCAAAATTTTTTCATGGTACTAACAAAAGCCATATTTCTTTCAAAAAACTCCAGTTTTTTAAGTATTTGTTAAAAGAAAGCCCAATATTTTGGCGCCTCAAATTCTCGAAGTCACTTCCCACCGGGACATAACATCACCTCTGTCGGGGCCTTACAATTCTGGCCCCCTGTCCGGGAGCTTGGACCTCCCTGTCGGGCAAATCCTAGCGCCTCCCTTGGGGAGGGTGGGTTTAAGTTGAAATGACGCAATGGGTCAGGAGTCGCAGTGTGAGCGTTGTCAACTCCGGGGTCTGAATCATTTCACAGAATCATGCGCTCTAAGCAGACCATGATTTAGGAACTTGACTGTTATCAGTGTCATTGCATCTATACTAATGGAAAGTGAATTTGATGCGGTTACAAGAGAAAATAAGTTTTTTAAAGCTGTTTAGTTTTCTTTACGTACAAATGGCCGAACTTAAACAATTCCAATATCCTACATACAAATAACTGTTTTAGTAGGGAGTGATTCACTGTTCAATTCGGTTTTCAAAAATTCCGTGACTAGATACTTTTTCAAATTATGCACAAAACCGTTAGAAGTCAGGACACCACAAAATTCAAAGTTATGATAACTTTTCCCGTATTTATTGGACACTGTTGGAATGAAACGTGGCAAATCGTGCTAATTACAAGCATTGTCATATGGTAATGACCATTAAATATTTTCATTAAGTTATCGATGTGAACTTAATGAGCCCCTTTAAATTAATTTGCAGTTATTTATGTGCACGCGAAAGGCCCCAAAAATAGCAGTTTAAAGACGGCGCAAATTGGTTTACGTCTTCTTGCATTTTTAAGTTACCCAAGTTTCATTGACATGCCCCTTCTACTCGTTTCTTCATCCATGCACGCATGCGTGACTGAATGCAGTCAGCAGAAATCCTATCAAGGGGTTTGCTTTGCTTCCAGTTTTCGCCATGCTACAAAATATATATTTGAAAATCTCGAGCTTATATATTGAAGGAATTTCATGGCAGAAAATGTGAAACAAAAGTGGTTTTATCTGTAATGTCGAACCAAAAGATTCAAGTCTTTTTTGAAGATCAATCCGTCCAAGTTCATATGTGCCAAATTTAATTTTTAAAGTTTCATGTTTTGTCGTGCGGCGAAAATTTGAAAAAAAAAATATTTTCTTTTCATAATGTTTGAAAACCTGTAGTTTATATGGAATTTTTTTGAATTTATTTAAGGATAATGGAAAATTTTGAGTTTCCTTGAATAATATCCTCTTTTGAGCAAAATCAAGAAGAACGTCAGGGCGAGGGAGGCTAACTTCTTTTATCGTATGGTTTAAGGCTGCCCGCTGAAACTGGATCTTCTCTCCTAAATGGGAGAGCCTGAATGCTGCCGCCCGCTGGAGCGCCCACTGGCTCTGGCAGATGCTAGGTCCAACATTCTTTTAATGGTTTTCGATTCGGCGCCCCTAAAGGTGGCGCCAGGGGAAACTTTCCCCCTTACCGCTCCCCTTACGCTACGCGACTGACATGGATCGAGTTTGATTGTTTTTAATCGATTGTCGATCCCCCTCCGTTGGGCAATATGAGCAATGATGTCCTGGGTTCAGAGAGGAACTTAAATTTTGATATAATTCAGATGCATGGTTTGATGCTCTTACCGATAACTTGTCTAACTTCCCTGCCTAATGGGTTCCCCATCAAATGGAATTGATATTGCCGCCCTTGTGACCAGAGCCGTCTATGCTGGGATCATCATTATAGTCGAGTGAAATTTTTCTACACATTTGGTAATCCTGACTAAAATGCCTGCAATTGCACATCATTCTTCCTGAAATGGACAAATGAACAAAAATGTCAGTGCAGAGTAACTAAAACCTCGATCCCTTGCGACACTCAGGCTCCCATTTTTCACATCCTTGACGATGTTGTCACAATGAACTTAAATAAACACGGCAATCGTGAGTACGCCCTCGATTTGAGAATACCTACATTACATAGCCGGCTGTACTTAGGACCACGGGCGTCCCGGGAGAGTCGGGCGAGTCGGGAGACCCGGGCGAGATTTAGTATGACCGCTCAAAACGTCGTGCGCTGTATAGCTGCCTTTTTCTTTATGTGTTTAGGGTAGCTGATCATGGTCTAACTTAAATATTCGTGCCTGTGAAAATGTTTACTGACAAACAAAGTGCCTTAAAATTTTATGGGATGTTGTTTCTGACTGTGTTACTTACAAAATATGATTATTTTTGCATTAGAATTTTGTAGAAAATGAGTTGAAATACAGACTATGCAAAATTCAAGGCAATCTGACCAATTTTAGTGCCATAGTGTCCTGGTTGAAAAACTTCTACTGGGAGCTAGGGGCACTGAAGTAGCCTAATTTAGTGTGTAAGTCAATGGGACTTAAAATTAGTGACCGGTAACCTTATCATATGGGATCAGGATCAACACAACAGTGCTTACTGTATTATTCTTTAATCTAGTCTGGGTAACCCTTCTGTTGAAGGCTTGCTCACATCCCACGGCGTCAGGGGGTAGGTAACGGTAACCGCAAATAGCGATGTCTCGGGTGGTTCCTCAAGGCACGGTCTTAGTTCCCTTGTTGTTTCACAATATCTCTTCTCAGTTCAGGTTTTTCGCTGACGACTGTATAATCTTTACACAAGTTGGGCCAATTACTGACCAGGTGAAACTCCAAAGTGATCTAAACACCCTTTTTGAATTGCAGAAGGATTGGCAGATGCACTTTAACACCATTTGAGTGCTTTGCTATAAGAATTACCCACTCAAGAAATCCAGTTTTACAACTAGGTAGAGATAAACTTGAGTCTACTCACTGACTCAGGACTGTCATTCTTATCTTGGTGTGTATCTCAAACAATCTTTCTTGGACTGAACAAGCATGATCAACCGTATTGCATCGTCAGCGAATCTGTTCTTTTCAGCCAGTTTAGAATGGACCCGTACAAAGCAGACCAATAATGTAGATGGTTCCGAGGGCCTTGAGGTTGGTCACGTATTGTCCTTAAGTGGACGTAATAACTTCTTCGGGAAGCAGTTTAAAGTTTGGTTTCGCCGAACGGTCCTTTGCCAGAGGGTCGGAAGGACTTAAGAGAAAGTATTCCCTGATCTTGGCCAGCAAAAATTTTGAAACAACAATTATAAAACTGTTCATCACGAGGGTGGTTATATTTAGAAGTCAGGTCTGTCTTTTCATCCATACAAATGAACTGTAGCGTGCATAAAGGCCTAATTTGAAAGTTTTACTCAAGTTACATCTTGTACATCATTTCAAAACTGTACAGTTGTATAGCGCCATCATTTGACGTTACTGTGACGGACACCCTAAGTCGCGGTTGCCTTTGTGGACAAATTCCACCTTGAAGGCTTGACAACCAAGATCTATGATAGAGTATTGGTTCGTTGAGTGGTCTATTCCGGTTGCATGTGCATGGTTTCAAATCACACGTGATTTACGCTGGTTTTTCTCCGGGTGATCCGGCTTGCTCCCACATGGCATCATGCCTGCCACAGTGCCACTAAAATCGGCTGCAGAGATGAAGTCGTCGGACTGAAGCACCCTGGAGTAGAGTAGTTAATTAGAAAACTTTGTCCTGCGGGGTTGTTGTGGTTCTACCCCCTCCCTCACTGTCGGAAATGCTTCTTCGCTTGTGCAAAACAAACCTCGATGTACCTCGACTTGCAGACGGAGGGTGGAGATGAACCTGTAAAGGTCAAGAGCAGTCATCCCAAACTGAAGTAGTGTTGTAGATTGTCCAGTTTCATGATGGGCTGTTGGGAATCATGTGAAAATGATTTTTTTCTGTTCAGATGTAAAATTTACTAGAAGCAGCTGCTTGGTTTACCCTAAATATGCAATAATAAGTCATAAAATTTAATGAAAGCTACTTTTAAGAGAAATAAGTGAAGTACTGTGTTATTAAGCTTTTTCTTCAAAATAAGTTTGAGGGACTGCTCTTTGCCTTTAATTTTCGATAAGTGTCTTAGCCATTTGCGTAGCTACTGGGGAGAAGGGGGCAATCATCCCGGTTCTGAAAAATGAAAAATTCGGAAATTTGTCATTTGTGACACCAGTCAACTACCATGTTGTTTTCCTAACACTTCTTTCATGAAATACCAGATTCTCTTCAATAAAAGTCCGTTATGATTTGTAATTATTTCAGTTTCAAAATACGAACTTTCCGCCAGCTACGTTGGCGGCAAATTCCTATTCTTTCTCATGTAGTGCTCGCTCATAAATCATTTTTGGTAAACTTTCCCGAGCTCTGGAAATGGCAAAATCGAAAATTTGCCATATATGACACCAAATCATACAATAACATAGGTTACGAGACTGCTATTTTTCATAAATTTGACATAATTTTCTTTCATAAAATTCACAATTTCCCCAATGTAAGCTCTTGACTTTTCTAAAGTAGTCGGAGGGCCTTAAGTCGAAGCCGTTAAATTACATTATGGAGCAAAAACAATCTTTGCTCGCCGTGCAATCTCAGATTTGCCAATAACAGGAAATGCAGTTTTTTCGCAATCCACCAGCTCTTCAAATTTTATCACAGGAAACCCATAATCCAAATTTTTCTGCAATACAAGCCCCATGTATTCAAGTATTTGTTAAAGGGTAAAAAATTCGGCGCGCGAACGCCAAACATTACATTCCTAGTACTGTGGTGTTCACACCAAAAAAATTTGTCTCCCCCCCCCCCCGGAAAAATGTCTAGCTACGCCATTGGGTTAAGCCATTAGATCTTTCAGGTTATCTTATTTTTTCAATGATGGTCGTAAAAGCGAATCACTACAAATGCCTCACATGGCTTGCCGAAATGTTGTACTGGAAATCCTATATTCCCATAACAAACGTTGTAGGAAGAAACTGCGCCATCTTCAGTTTGTTTCCTAAAATGTGTTTCTTTGTGGTTTTCAAGGAAAATCTGCTGCCTGGTCATCCCTTAAAGGTTAAATACATCAAACATGACTTAACAAAAGAAGAGAAGGCAAGAATTCTCGTGTCCCTTTGCAATCATAAATGCTGAGCACCTTCGTAGTATTGACACCTCTCAGCCTATGCACGCAAACAACAAATCATATTGGGCTGATGCATAATTTAGATATGTTTGAGATGCTATTGATAATTAATACCTCAATGAGTCTGAAACTCGCGGAAGGCATAAAATTGTAACTATTTGTGACGAATTGGCGAAAATGGGCTCCATGATGCTATCATGAAACACGAACAAATCTAACAGCAATTGGTCTAGATGGAACAGCGGACGTAGGCTCACTCGGAACAAAGCATGCTAGTCTGGGTATGGGGAAATTCCAAACAGAATTTCAGATTTTCCAACATTCGTCACTATTATATTTTCTTTCTTTGGTGAGGAAGGGACAGGCCTACTCCGGTCGCGATGGTCCTGCAAGCAAATTTCTACATCAAAGCTTTTTCATGCGTGGCTCCTTATAGGTTGGCTTAAAAGAGGCTGGATACTAATCAGCGGCGTACGAAGATGTCTGACATTGGGGGTGCCAGACCAGACGCGATTTCTCAACCTTCCCCCCTTCCAACACAAAGACATCATACTTGATAAATTTGATTTTGATTATTATGAGCAAATCAATCAATTAATCAGTGAAATAAATAAATCAGTCAACAATGAAATAATAAATTAATTAATTAATAAATAAATAAATTTAATAAATAAATAAAAATAAATAAATAATAATAATATTCAAAGAAAAGAGCAAACAAAAATTCCAAGAAAACATCAACATCAGATCTGACAACGGCGAAGAATGATGTTGGCTTGAACGGACATTTCTTTGCCAGTACTGCTTAAGTCCCCCTCCCCCACACAAAATTAACATGTGCATATAAGATGGATGGACGGAAGGATAGATGGAGGGACAGGTTGGATATTCTGATTTTCTAACAATTATCCCAAACTCAATATAAGCTCCCGAAATTAACCGTTTTGGAGAAATTTCTTTAAAAGTTGAAAAACTGATTTTTTATGACATCAGTATTGACCTCGATAGCCTATAGATGCTTTATTGATGGCATTCTTGTAAAATAATCAGATTATTGAATTAGAGTATGATGCACTATGCAGGCACAATTGTGTTTATTATGACATCAGCTAAGCAGACGACATATTAAAGTACATATCTACTGATCTATTTAATAATGTATTGAACACTATCGCGATTTTTTTTTTTGGGGGGGGGGGGCTAAAATGACATTTGGCCTCCCCCACAAAATATATTGGAGGGGCCATGGCCCCCTGACCCCACAGTTCCGACGCCACTGCTCATGATCTTAGCCAAATGACCGAGAAGTGATCAACTTGACCAATCATGATACCTTACACCCGGCTTGGCGACCACACTTTGAAGACTATCATAGTGTCATTCATGTGCTTTCATATTGTAGGGAAGGCCTAATTTACTTTAGTACAGCGCCACCACTTAGAACAACAGAACATTGAATGAAGACAAAACAGATTCATTTCACGGTAATACCATATAGATTTGCTCCATTAATGAATTTTTATGCCCTTATCGAGGTTAACTTCTTAAGTTTCTTTTAATTATTGAAATATTTTTTTAGCAGTTCCTCATTCAAAGTACCCATACATGGGGTCACCCATCCTGGGGAGAGGGCCCCTACATGCATGTTTTGACGTATCGTCTCAATTAAACTCATGCAATTTGCTGTGCCTTCTCATATGGTAAATAGAAGGATAAACTTGGGAGAACTTAGTCACTCAAAAGTGTTTTGCACATATTTTGCAAGAAAGACTTCTCGTTTCTCCTTTTTGATTTCCTTTTGTAGAAAAGAGATTGCAAATATTACAACGAAACAAGAAAGAAGCTGGCTGTGGGAGCTGGAGAGGACTAGGTCAGGTCATTGTTTTCTTCCGGTTATTTAGAATTTTTATATTTTTTAAGACTTTGTGATGATGATCAAAAAATTTATATGTATATACGTTTTAACTAAACCAATCAATTTTGATCAAATAATATGACAGTTTTCTTAAAAGACCTAAAACAAAATATTATATAAAACTGGTAAGTGTCAATGTTGATAATATTTTTCTCCTGTCTACGATCGCTGACGGCAGCCGAGCACGTCGAAATAGGCGAACGCATGACGAACAAACTTGCGAAGTAATTTCAAATTAAATCCCACGATAGAAAATCGACGGCTCAGATTTCAAGACGGACCGAAATTTATAGCCTGTCATTTCGTTCACCCAAGTTCAAAGATGGACTGTGTCTATTAAAATCTCTTGACGTAATGAAATATGTATGAAATTAGGCTATGGGCCTATACGTTTATATACTGAAAACTAGTCTTCTAAATTGAATCGCTCAGTGCCAGTGAGTTGAAACTAAATGAAAAATATCCGTCGTGAGCCCTTCATAGAAGGCTAATGTACGGTAAGGAGGGAAAGAGAATGGATTATTCCTTTACCTCTGTAAGTGTTTTTTGTCAAAGGCTTCTCGAAACTCTGGTGAAAAGAGAACTTCTGAAAACTTTACTCCCTCATCAGTTCTGCTCTTGAGCGACCTCAGAGCTGGGTCTTCGGAAGGAAAAGAAACTTGATCAATCTCTGGGCTTTCCGACGAGTTCCTTGGTAATAGGTTTTGAAAGTGCAGAAGAAATCCTTCAAACACCACACAGCCTTAAAAAATACGGTAAATAAAATAAATAGGATGGAATAATATTATTCCAATAAAACTATGGCCAGTTGCACCAAAGAGCAAATACCCAACTATTGACCATTCCAAAACTAATAGAGGTCAAACTTTGAGGCCCTGAAAATCAAGAGACATCATTGTCTCATAGTAAATATATGCCCTTTAATGCGTTTTTGAACCAACATCATGATTGATAATCGGAAACTTGATCCCGATTGATATAAAGCTTTTAGAATGGACACGGATATAAACCCCTGGCCGATCTCGTCAGTGGTACACTGTTTGGTGTGGTATACACTTCTTATTGAACTGCCATCGAGAAAGTGGCGATAACTTTGTCTAATCGTCTTTTCAACGTTTTCTTGTGGTTACACAAAGAGTTCAGAACCGCTTTTCAAATCAGTCGGGTTGTTCAGGGGTAGCTTACTCCACCTTTGCTGAAAATATTACAAGCGGCGATGTCACAATGTTGTAGTCACATTTAGAATAAATAGTAATATCGTAAAAGAACAATATTTTTAACAGTGTAACATTCATCAATACTTAAAGAGGAAGTTAAAACAGAGTTTCTATTTCCTTATGTGCAAGAGGAACCAAATTTACACAGTTTGGTGAAACTTCCATTCAAATCTGAGCTGTATTTCGCGAGATATCAGTAAATTAAGTCAGAAGATTCTGTTCCAAAGTGACCGACTTGAGGGCAGCAAAGTTTTCATTTATTTAATCACATGGACAAGGAATGCCTTACTCCCCTTTGTTTCTTTAAGACTGTTGTGTTGACCTTGACGTTAATGTTACCTCTCAGTGGGAAGTACAAAGATTTTTTAAATTCTCATGCCTCTTATGCAACCGTATTCTGATAATATGGAATTTTTGAGGAGAAAATGGGTTGTGAAGTATAAAGAAAAACAAAAGACTATCCATCAAAGTGAGGATATGATGTCATATGTGATTGCTTCAGAATCAATTTTAGTTGAAAATGTGACAATGTTTACCTGTCCATACTATCATGAGAATCACATTTCGGATTTCAAAGCAAATTTCACAGAGATGTGTATAATAAGCATTCCTCAAAATGTGATGTGCTCTTACACCCCTTTTTTAAGAGAGGTTTCACACATCCACATTTGAGATAGTATTTAGCATATAATTCAACGTAGTAAACTTTTGGCCGTGAAATTAAAATTTTGCAATAAAACATCATCGACTATTTGGGGGGGGGGGGGGTGAAATCATTTGCGTGTGTGTGTAATGTTTATTTAAAACTAATGTTACACAAAAATAATAGTTGCATAGACCATGTATTTCATGTAAAAGGAACTTATAAAAAGAAAATGTAAAAAACGAAGCTGCATGGTACAGCAACCCACCATAATTTACAGTCGAACTGTATAGAAAACTTTCGCCAAATTAGGCCATGCTGTCTGTAGATGTGGACATCCATAAATAAGCGCACACTTGGGAGTCGATTCGGTGCAATCATATAAAACGGTTAAGCATTAATTATCCCTGCTAACACTTGTAAAAATGTGGATTAAACAACGAGGAAGTTGTACATTATCAGTGTTTAACTAAAACGACGTCTGCCAACATGGAAACTGTTCATCAGTGTACGCTAAAAACCAGTTTTCAAAAGGACAACAGCATTATTTCATTTCACTTTGGTGACAAACTTTAACGTGATACGAGGGATAGCAACTTCCTCGCTGTGACGTATGTAAGGGTTATTGCTTAAGAAAGCTTTGATTGGTTTCCGACGAGGTGTCAGTTGGTTGCTCGACATATTTGCCCATTGCCAAATTACCATAAAGCGTACTTCCGTGCGCAACTACCACAAACACACTTATTGCGCCCTATAGCAGCAGGAAAAAATGAATTGAAACGAATCGAATAAATCTTTTGTATTATGTTCTGTGCCGTGCCTGTATCTATGGTTCTTGAACTGATTTTCGAGGGTTGACATATTGCTTATTTCTGCATTATGAAAGCCGATGTCCAGTCATTTTTGTTTTCAGACTTTGGTTATCCATGAAGGCCAGGGACTGAAGAATTATAGTTTTTTTTTTTAAATTAAGTACTGGTGGGCTGACGTCTTCATTCCATCGCCATATGTGTTTTACGTTAATTCTCAAGGAAGTTATGCACCGATGCGTAGAACTTGCGTAGCGACCTGTTTTCCCATGGTCAACTTGTGATACCTACGGTTCGAGTGTGATACAATTTATCTCTTTTCATTCCGAGGTATAGTAAGTTATATTTCTGTTGGATGAGTTATCTTGATATAATGGATCAATACGATAAGTGTGTCTTTTGAATTGTCACAGTTTCCAACTTATCAAGCACTATAGGAGAACTATGTCAATTTATGATCACTTTGTGTCACACGCATGGCAAATTTCAGATTTTTTCCTTCCCATAGTCAGGGCACAAATGTCCGCACACCCCCTACCATTCTTTGATTACGACAGTGACTGTCTCAGTTGTCAGGTTGTGCAACGTTTGTCAAGCTCGAACGCCTGTTGAAGTCGTTCACCGGTCTCCCAACCTCGTAACCTAGAGATCGGAAATCCTGTAACAATGCCGGTACAGCCCGACCATATGTGTAACATTTCGCCATTCTTCACGTAAAGGAATAGTACAACGGTACTGCTGCTGCGTGCCCATGCGTAAAAGCTGTTGACCCTGCGCACTATGGTATACTAGTTTTACGCAGATAGGGAAGAGACACTGCGGCTGTCTTGGGATGTTTCATTATATCTGTTAAATCGTGCTGACTAATGGGCCTAGATGGAGATGAATGGCAGTGCATGAAGTGCATCACGTAGGACTCATTACTCATTCAAGGCTCTACTGAGTCTTAATTTGGATGGTTGACTGTTTTCCAAACAGGCAATATTCTTTTTGACCGTGACCGGTCATCACCCTGCCTTGTAAGAGGACGTTATTTCCATATGAATATTCATTGCTACCATATAAAATTAGAGCAATTATATTTGGGCAAAACATTTGGAACAAGGGTAAGTTTAATACCCGGCTTGACTTTAAATGTCTACACAAGGAAAAAGGAGTTAGTCTTTCATAGTCTTACCTACGAACTTTGACTGCGCCGTTCAAAGAAGAGGCTCGGTGGCAAATTTCGTAAACAAATTTGTTACTTGTGATGTAAATAAAAATCCTCCATCTTGGTTATATTTAGGGACTGAAAAAATATAAGAAATCATGCTTAAAAATATGCTATGAACTCACATCAAATATTCAGAACTTTTATTATTGAAATGTATTCTTAAATGTTATGTTTTGTATTTTTATAGCGAATTGACATAGTTATCTGTTTTTGCGGCCATTTTACCTTTTCGCAATCTTGATTGACTTCATTTCGAAAAATATAATTTCAATTTATATTTCATAACATATGGCCGAATTTTAAGGACAGCTACCGGTATGTTCGAATTATTTTTAATGATTAATTTTCATATTATTTGTGATTGTTATTCTGGTGGCCATTTTGTAATTTCCGCCATTGAGGTCCTTCAAAAAATGTCAGAAATTATGCCTTAAACGTACGCAGTAATCCCAAACTAAACCATTTAGAAGTTTTGATTGAAATGTATTTTTAAGAATAATTTTTTGTAAGTTTTTGTCCTTTTTTCTCAATTTCCCACTTTTTGACAGTTGACCAACTCCCATTCGTCGTTTGTATCAAAATGGATGTGCTACATTTTAAGAATCGCTAAAAAATGGTGACCTTCTGACCTTTTGTGACCTCATTAGACACATAATTCGAATTTTTACTTTTTGGTATAATAGAGTTGATCAAGACAATCGTTTTGATGAGTCATTCATCAAACAGTAACAATGTTTTATAGAGTTATTGCTATTTAAATTTCCCCTACCCCCAAAATTTAATCATTCAGCTGCTGAGCAATATCAACATTAAAGCCTGTAGAAACCATAGTTCATGAGCCTAAGGAATCAATGTTAACATGAAAAATCTGAAAATTTACTCCTCAAACTACATTCCTATCCATGTTTTACCAGTTTTAGGGAGTGACTGCGTCCCCTCCAGCCCACGGACTAAACTGAATAGGGATCTTCTACGTTTAGATAACGGAAACAGCGTCTCTAAGTCTCCGATCTTTCGAGGAACTTCGTACTTATGCAATTTTCTTTTTAATTATTCATTACTGGGTATTGAAGGTTCCATACCGTATAATATACGTATGGTTCTTGGATTAAACTTCTTCAAGGGAGGTTAGTATTGTCACTTGGAAAATTTCATTTTCTTTCATACATCAAGGTTACCAAATTGGACAAAAAGTTAGCATGAGCTTATTTATTGACTTCGCAATGAATTTTAAATGTGTTCTTATATAGGTCCGTGTTCAAGGTTTCCATGTTTCCCACCAGGCCTACAAGACAGCGGGTCTCGTATGGAAAAAGGTGGTGGCCGACTTAACTTGAACCAAATGTTGGAAACTGGGCAACTCCATCTAACTAATTAACTAACAAGGCCCTGGTTAAGAATACATTCTTTTAGCGTGTTTGGCAATTGAACACTTACTTTGCCCCCACTTTGTAAACACGTTTGAACTCCAAATATGCATAGCTATTAAACACTACTAGACAGACGCTTAAGAATTAGAAGTGTTTAGACTCGAAATGTTTATAGGAATTAAAACGTGTGTTTAGCATCTAAAAATTTTTACAACGTGGGGGCAAAAAGTGTTCAGAAAGCATTTAATTCCTGAACACCTTTTTAAGAGTGTACATAACAAGTAAGTTGTAAAAATTATCAATCACATCGTTGACTTGATTGCTTCTTAAGTTTTAAAATTATAGTTTCCATAAAGAAGGAGTACGAGTCAAAGTAGGACATTGCCAACAGATGAGATCTTCACATCTCTCCGAAAAAGACTACGAATATTGTCAATTTTATTCGAGTTAAAAGACCATTACCTTTACACACCATTATTCTGGAAGTACAGATTAGGTTAAACCGCTACAAAGTAACCTCCCTTGGTTCCTGCTCTACTCCTTAACAAAAATGGCGGCCGAGGCACATTGTTAAACAAGACATTTCCTAACTGCCTAACGATAGCCCTAATCCCTAACCCAATCCTTAACCCCAACAAAGAATACAACCACAACAGTACAATGACAACAGCCAATCCAGAAACACCTTGTTAAACGGTGCACATCTATTCAAATGTCTCCGCGTTTTGCCCTCATGGGGACCACGGTCTCAGACGAAAAAGGAGGGCTGGGCGATCCTAAGCCTTGTCAAAGATCACAAATGGTCAGAAGTAGTGACAACGTTCAAGTTTTTATTCTCTCTTAGGGCGTCGAATATACATCATGAATGGAGAAAAATGTCAAAATTTCGTTTTTAATTTGAAGAAAGCAGGATCTGCTTTGATTTAATTTTAGAAAAGCGAAACAATGAGTATAGCAGAATGTTTGAAATTTTTGGTTGAAGACTTGAAGTTATGAGCATGTGAAGTTTTGGGAGTTTTCACATAAAACTACCGGGTACTTTCTGGTAGAGTGGTCGCAGCTGGAGTTTAAAAAGGGTTGTCCCCATTGAAGCTCCCTTTTGGTTGTGAAAATTGACAGTTTCTTCTAGAATTTTAGGTCAGCATTCCTCAATGGTTGGTATGGCACTTTTGTACACCCCATCTGATACCACCCTGTCCAAAGATATCCTTAAATTTCTGTCCTCCAATGACGCTTTATATGTAGGAGGGCGTTGTCCGTTTGCGTTGGGTTACAACACATCGGAATTGACAACAGAGAAGGTCTACTGCATTCAGTTTTAAAGTTTATCGTCTAAATGGAACGGAAAAAACAAATTGGAATCAAGGATTGTGTGATTTATGGGTATTTATTTGAACAAGAAGTCTTTAACCAGTTGAGAACAGTCGCAATGTAGGTGGGGTTAAAAACATCCTTGACTATTATATCAACAATTCATGTTCGGGAAATTCCCAGTATACACCCATATCCTTCAATCATGGCACAGCAAACAGGTAGCTTGGGATATCGAAAAACAGGTAGAACCGCTATCTTGAAGTTGTCGTGTATCATAGAAAAGCTTACAAAGATTACTTGAAATTAATCTCGACTGTCTTCATCCTTCCAAATTTTCAACTGCAGTTCATATGAATAACCGGGATCAATAGTTAAAAAGTGGGGAGACTGGGAGGAAGAAGTAAGATTTATGAAAGGCATTGCATGTCTAATTAAAGCTTTAAGAAGGGTTAGAGCAAGGACAGGAAACAAGTTGTAAACGGGATTTCCAAAAACTTTCTTCTAGATTTCCCACACAAGCAAACTTCTTGGTGAAAAATTAATGAGAAGAAAGAAAATGACACACCATTTTTTACTCTTTTTCCGCGGTTGGAAGAGGAAATTTAGACTAAGAAAACATTTGCCAATTTTCTAAAATTCTAATCTGTAATTACCCTGTCTAAGGCTTACATGAAACTTGGAAGTATACTTAAACATCTCATGGATGTCGCTTTATTCAGAGCATTCATCTGAACATAGGGGCCCGTTATTTATTATCTACACTCCCAAATGAAATGAACGATAAACTGTTGTAACATCTATAACTCGATGAACGTACCAGCTTGGCTCTGGAGAACCCGAAGGGAAACAGCAGTTCTTCACCACGGGCGTCCATTCTGTGGAGCAGGAGGCAATTTCCACCCCCAATGAAAATATTGGGGACAAACATATCGTTTTGCCCTCCCAATAATTCACATATACAAATGACTAAGACGTTGAGAGAACGTCAATGCATGTGCGTGTCAATGTGAGTGTATGCCTATATACACGGTTTTTTCCTCCCTTTTTCGTGTGTGTATACGTGAGCAATTGCGCTCGTATGCGTGGGTTGCTTATACAGACGATTCCGGTCCGGGGACACGATCCAGGGTTCGGTCGGCTGTTGGAAATATTTTGACCCTCAATCCGAAAACCAGATCGAAGCCCATGTTCTTCACTTGCCAACACAAAGCATACACCTGTAGTAAAGTACACAGCCCTCGAACTTGTTTATAGCACATCAAAATTCCCAGTGGCGTAGCTAGGATTTTTTCCGGGGGGGGGGGGGGGTGGGGGGCAAAGGTATGGAATTTCCCCAAAACTTTTCCCGGTCAATGTGTATGTATTTCATATAAAATATGCAAACTTACAAGTAGAACAACATTACCATGTCATTTTGTAATATTACCTGCATTTTAATCTTAAAGTAAAACATAGAGCAATCGGAAATAACAAAGTATATTATTTTGGTAAACAATATCTGGTTTATTTGTATGTACTAACGCAGTGGCGTACGCAGGATTTCTCTGAAGGGGGAGGGGCATGCAGTATGGTCTAAGGGGAGGGATGTCCGGAAATTTTTTGACGCTTTCAAGGAGCCTAGATTCAAAATGGTGCAATATCTTCGACTTTGACAGGAACAGTGTTAAAAGTTGAATCGTGGTGGTTCATGAGGATAAAACTGAAACTTTTGTGTCTTGACATGCATTTCCTTATGCCATTTATGCTACCTTACGAAGAAAAACTTGTCATTAAATTTGCACACTTTTAGGAGTCAAAATAAAAGAGCGTTGATCGGTATTTGTGGTTTTTCTTGGCCACAAGATGTTATTTTGTCATAAAGATTATCTAAGCGGAGCGCCACCATTGGTTGGCGCGGAGCGTAAAGAAAATTTCGAAAAATCAGACCCCTCAGATGGTCAAAATAGCGTATTTATACTTGTAAAGAGAATCTAAACATGTAGCCTTTTTATCGATGCCACCAGTGGGAAACAGGGGATACCTTTTTAAGTAAAAATTGGAATTTGACAGAATTTGCCTAGGTCTATTTGTAGGAATTAAAAAAAAGTTGGCATCACTGAGAGACCTTGCAAAGACAATCCTTCCCCTTTGAAAATTTCTGAAAAATTGGTTGTCCTTATAAGCAATCTGGTGCCACAAATGCTATCTTTTGAAGTAAAATCTGTGTTAATAAAGTTAGACTACGTATTTTTAAGAACAAAGAAAAAATGGCATTTGTGAGGGGGGCATGGCCCAATGGTCTCCCCTTCGCACGCCACTAAGGAGGCCTAATAGTGGCTCGATCACACGGGATGTCCTGTTAGAAAAGCAGTCTGTTAAGTGTAGAAGGCTACAAGGTACTCATTGTCCATTTATTGTTACACTCAAAGTGAACAGAAAGCTTTTTCCCGAACTAGCTTGTTAGCCTCCAAGGATTAGGCTAAGTAACAAAATCTAAGTGTGCCAAACGGATCTCGTTAATTCTAATTCTAGATTTACTTTAAGTTTATCGTTGGCCATGGATTGCTTCAGCCCCATCCATCGTTATGTACACAGAGTAAAATCGTACAGCTACTGCTAGCTCGTAGAAGAACATAACAACCTCGGGGTCTACGGTAGTGACTTGTCAGTTTTCACATCCTTTTACTGAATTCCCAAAGTATCACCTGAATAACAGCTTCCTGTGCACTGAAATGCACTGATCATAACCCCCGTGCGTATACAAGCACAAGAGAACATTCAATCTGCTACGCGGCGAGGACATTTCTGTGGAGCGCGAATGGGGCCGGTTCATGCGACACTGACGAAATCTGAGTTAATTTGTTGCATGAAAATAGGAATTATGTATGAGAAATGTCTCACAATTTCTTATTCTAACAAAAAATTTTGAGAAATTTTTGTAATAATAAGAAGATTCATCAAATTTCCCCATTTTCATCAAATTTCCCCAAAAATTTTTCCAGGGGGGGGGCAAGTTGCCCCCCCTGCCCCCAGTAGCAACGCCACTGAAAATTCCCATCAAATGGACCCAGGGAGACAAACAATCACTGCATTTTTTCGTCTCATAGAAAATCAAAAGGTATTGTTGCCTTAATGCATTTTATTATGAATTCTATACTGTACGAAAAAACATTTCACCCCTAGATGATTAATTTAAAAACAGAACCTGCTTCCATTGTGCTTGGTACTCAGCATAAGCAGTGGAGTAGGGAAAACAAGCCAGTAAGCCACAACTGGCAAAAAGGCCTTGGCCGGCTCGACTTGAACCAATTGGATGGAAACTGGGCCGTAAAACTAAATCTTACTAGCTAACCCGAGGTGATTGAAATCTACAAATATCTGTATACCAGTCTCCTCTCCAGTGGGTGCTCAGCACAAGTATAGGTAAAACAAGCCAGTACGTAAGCCACAACTGGAAAGAAGGCTGTCCGGCCCAACTTAGACCATTTGGGGCCTTAAGAGCCTCTTCTAACTAGCTAACCTACCCCTCTCCTCTCCCGACAAAAAATTAGAGATATATTTCTTTTCCAACCATCCAGTGCCTTTTCTGGGTTAGGAATATGCATTATCGAACTGTCGGAAGTGAAGCAAACTTTGTCTTCCCGGCAGTATCGTCGTATACTTTCTTTTTTCTTTTGTAAGTGTTACTACCTGGAATTCCACTCGTGAACAGTTTTCCCCTATGTTATTACTAACATAAATAGCCCAATTACCGCTGACAGGGCAGTTTACGTAATAACAATATGTAGGTATAACTGTTTTCATCGTATTTTTGTTAAGAATAAATAGAATCAAATTCTTCCTACAACTGTTTGTATCCACTGGATTTGTGGAATTCCATTTTGAAGTTAAAAGTAATAGGTTAACGTATTTTGCAAACCAATGAAAATAGGTGTATACAGTTTAATATTTTCATTGTACAACAAGGAACTGTGATTTATGTAAACCATTTCAGGAATTGCTTCAAGAATATATTCTTCAATAGAGTCATAATGCATCGGTAATCGGCTTTAAAAGGGCCTTAAAGGAAGGATTAACTATTTAAAACATCACATAATCCAGGTAGTCTCACAAAAATTATTTCCCTACCATAAAATTTAACAATGCTTCTACATAAAAAATATTTCAAATTGAACTTAAAATAAGTATTTATTCGTATGAGTATATCGAAAATATTGTCAAAAGATTTGACAGAACCAGAAGCTAATTCAGTAATTCAGTTTGAGCAGGACAGCGCCCTGGTTATGGTGAGGAGACTGTTCGCACTTCGGGTGCGCCAAGAAACGAGGTTTTTCTTTCAAAATGGTCAGGGAGTATAATAACTCATCACAAAATACTGAAGTTGTTATAAAACGCTTCTCTTGGTGTAGTACTTTTAGTACCCTGACCAAACAGAAGGTTTCCGCATCGACTTTTTTATTGAAAATTGGTACTTGCTTAAAAGGTTTACGAAGATTAGTGCAATTTTGTACGGTCTTTGTGAGCGGCAACCCATCGTAGTCTCCTGCCAAAATTCCTGTCATTTTGAAGGACAGCACTATAGATGGCAGGTACTACGCCGCACCTCATGCGAAGAGCAATTTTCCTGTGAGCTGTGAAGTATTGTGGAACGGAATTGTAATGTGCGTAGGCCTTATCCACAACGGCTGTCAGATGCAACGACAGTTTGCCTGCCTAATATATGTGCAAAAATATATCCTCTGGTCTTGCGTATAGACTGCACACTTTTCGTCGACTTTCACCGACGTCGCAAGCCCCGCCCTTTTTGACGGAGCAAAACTTTGTGTTGATGTAGTCCGATTAACGCTTATGTTTAGTGACTTTAGATACAATTTAGTGTACAACCATCTACGGTACGGGTAAGGGAGGAAATTGAAAGACTTAAAAGTTATAGACCCTATGAGTTATGGCCGACCAGAATCAGACCATCACTTGCTGTCCTGATTCGTCTATATGTAGAGGACATGCATCATCCACGATTGGGACATTCGACCCAAACTTGATCTACTTTTGGATTTTTTGAAAAAATCGCAGATTTTTAAGTGTACTCACACAATTTGAGGCTCTCATCGTTCCTCAAACATGACCGTGAATTCCCATTTATCGGTTTTACTTCCTTTATTACTGTCAGTGTCAAATGTGAATGATGATGACATGAAATTGTGTAGTTCAGAAGCGTGGTTAGGCTCTTCGAGGCAGTGGCGGCGACAGGATTTTCAAAGTGGGGGCAATTTGAGAGCACGAGATATTGCTTAAGGCAAACAATTTTGCGCGTCTCCGCTGGCTGTCAGGTTTTAGCATAACACTGGGTCAAATTTGAAGCCACGGGATAGGTATATTCTGGTTCATAATCAATCGATATGGTGATCGATCCCATGAACTAGAGAACCAGATATTAAAATAGTCAAAAAAAATAATCATAATGTAGCCACCGTGACATACGTACATGTGATAGTGTGACTGGCCATTGTCCTTGAAGTGAATTTTCACATATATGTGCAATCTGTCCCAGTAAAATGTTCTCACAAGTAAGCAATATTAATTGACTGAGTGCCACCGACCTCGCTTTAGTAGGTACGGTTCCGAAGGCAGGGATGGCGTATGCAAGTCACTAAATCAAAAGTCTATGCGTAATAACTGCACAGAGTGTAACACTTTTGGTCCGAGGATAGTGGGTCAGTGGGGTAGCGTGGGTTCCCTCACTGTTTCTTAATATCCACTTGCATTGAGATAATCCCAACTGATCATTCCATCAGTTCCTTCACCTATCATCTTTACCATGCATACGTACCTACGTAACTTCATTCCTACACATCTCATCCCCTCCCCCCTTTCTTTACTAATATTTGAACCAGTCTTCTATTTTATCAAGCTTATTTCCCCCTCTCAATCTCATCCTTTCATCGACAATAAGCGACATTCTTTTTTTCTTTTATCCTTTTCCCCCTTTTTTATTTTCCAGTTTTCCTCTTTCTCCTTTCTTGCTTTTTTCTCTCCCAATCATTCCTTTTTTGATTCCTTTCTTCGTTGTTCCGACTTCAGTTATTTCTCCTTTCCTCGGTAAAGGTGGATAGGGGTAGTTCGCCCTTTGTGAATGGCCTTCTCAGACTCAGTTCTCTACCCACTCTCTCCATCGTTACTTATTTTTGGATGTCAGAATCAAGAACCAAAATACTTTGGTTTCTCAATCTGGCGAGCCACGTCAATTGGAGTCAGAATTCAAATGAGGATAATCTGTATTATAGCCTTATAGCTTCCACATTCTGTAACATCTGAACATGGTTTCTGCCAACCTTTATGAAGGAGCACTTACATTTTATTGACTCAATTACCCGATGACTCCTCCTTTTCTTGGTTAAATATGTGAGGAAACTTTTAAGTAAGCTATTTATCCAACAAAAACTCCTCCATGAGAGATTTCATCTTCTAAAATGGTCAGTCAAATAGGTGGATATAATTCGTGGCATATCCCTACTTTTGACAAACAGGAGGCCTACAAAATACACCTCTCCACAAAATTTTTATACAATATAAATCATACTCTGATTATTCTTTTTGTATCAAATTTATGGCATTTGAGTTAGTATGAAAGTCAAAGAATTTTAAAATATAAATATTGTATAATAATATTGTAAATATATTGTATAAATTATAATAACACGTCGACTTGAGCCAAATTAGTTTTTCCAATCCTCTGTGCGAACCCTTTACCCCCACGCATTCTCTCAAACTAGAAGCGGGACCGCATTTGCGGTGAAAAAACTGTGACCTTTGTGATAAGAAAAAGATAATATCAAATCAAACAGACAACATTGTCTTATATGTTGGTACATTTTCCGAACATCCATCATAGCTTGGCAATACTGCCATTGTATTTTCCTTTAAAGGGACTCATTTAGTTGATATCGATAACTTAATGAGAGTGTTAAAGGATACTACCACATGACAATGTTTATGATTAGAATAGTTTCACATCCCATTGTTACAGAAGAAACTTAAATTTTGAATTTTGTGATGTCCTAACTTGTAAAGATTTTGTGCATAATTTGAAAAAGTGTCTGGTCACAAATTTTTGAAAACCCCATTGAACCGTTAAGTACTTCCTTATAAAACAATTATTTGTATGTAGGATATGGGGATTGTCTTAGATTGATCGGATTGATTGAGAAGAAAACTTAAAAGGTTGGAAAAATTTGTTGAATTTCATAAACCAACTCAATGAGCCACTTTAAGACACCATGAATTGTATATATTATTACTTCGATGTAACTCAATCCCCATCTATTTATCTGTTTTCGGTTTGGGATAAGGGTAGGATTAGGGCTATCGTTAGCCAGTTAGGAAGTTTCTTGTTAAACATTGGACATATATTCTTGAGACATCAGTAAATGAAGTTACTAGTATTTGTTCAAAAGTGAGCTTCAGGACAGCAGAGGTCATATCACTTCTTCACAATGATTAGGAATGCTTTGTTTCCCTTTATTTTTTACACACTAATGTCTTGACCCTTGAAGCTAATATGAATAGGCGCTCCCTGAGGGAAAATGCAAAGTTTGTAAAGTTGTCATGCTATTTATGCAATCGCAATCTGGCGATAATATGGGAATGTTGAGGAGAAAATAGGCTTCAAAGTTTAAAGAAAAACAAAAGGCTGTCCGTTAATGTGGGGAAACGATGTCACATGTGCCTGCTTCAAGCACACTCCTTGTTGAAAATATGAAACTTTTACTTGCTCATTTCTAGACAACCACACATCGGATATCAATACAAATTTCACCAAAATGCTTAGAGTAAGTACCCCTCTAACATATCGACACCTCATATGACCTTAAACCCCTCTTTTAGCGATCAATATTAAATACAGATGGTTTACTGGGTACATTAGGAACTGACTGCTGCTGTTTGTTTGGTGGTTGTCAATTAACGGAAATATAAGAAGTCTAAATACAGCAGTTTGGCAAGGTTTGAGTTTTCACAATTTCGGGGGAGGAGTTCCCCTCTTCTTGGAGCGGACTGGGACTCTTCTTTGGAAAATTTTTGCTTTTAAGGAGGGCTGAGATACAAAATGGAGCTACACTGAAACATTTTGAAGTATACTGAAACAAGAATTACAGCCATATGGGGTGCGTCTCCAGTAGCAGGGACCCCATGGCCCAACTGGCTCGGAAAATGAAAAATTCGGAAATTTGCCAAATGTGATACCAGTCAACCAATGTGCTGTTTTCCCAATGTTTCTGCTTAAAATTCTGAATTTTCTTCCCATATTTGTAAATATTTGTTTGAACCCGCAAATTTTTTCATCGTTCTGTGCACTGCAAATTGCAATCCCTGATGCAGTAGTGACGGTTTCATTTTATTTCTCATCGCATCCTGGACATACCGTAAGGTATATGAGTTAGTAAGTAAGATAGAGTTTTACGGCCCAGTTTCCAACCTATTGGTTCAAGTCGAGCCGGCCACGGCCTTTTTCCAGTTGTGGCTCACTGGCTTGTTTTCCCTACTTCGTTGTTTATGCGGAGCGTCTCGCACAATGGCAGACGCTTCCATTTTTAGAGTCTTTGTTATGACTCGACCTGGGAATAGAACCCGGGTCTTCCGCGTGAGAGGCGGAGCGGATGCTCTACCGTTAGACCAAACACGCGGTCATATGAGACTATAACTATGATGGTATCTAAGTCTCATTTGGTTCACGAGACTTAGAATCCAACATAGTTATAATTATATTTATAAAATAAGAAAAGAAAAACATAGGATTCAAAAGAAGAAAAAATAATAATTGTGCGCAAAACTAAGAGAAACAGATAAGGTGAAAAAAAAAACAACAAAATACTTGAAATTATCACACTTTAACACAGTTAGTTCTGAGGCTCCCTCATGAACCAGATTGTTAAACTTTTTACCCTGGACATGAAAACAAAAATCCCTTATGTGACAGCAGACTATCAAATGTCACCGGCGCAAACTACAGTGCTGATCAAGTTCCTACATTTTAGTTTCACGAAATTCCAAATTTTACAAAATTACAAGCCCTTGATTTTGACATATTTTTGTCTAACGCCTCTAACAGGCACAAAGCTTCGGAAACTTTTTAAAGTCGGAGAACCAATTTAATCTGCAGACTTTAGCAATACGTAAGAGCAAAAATCTTCAGTCTCTGTGAAATCTCAGATTTGATGGCAGGAATGAAATTGCAGAATCTCCAGTCAGTCAATAATCCCCAAACTTTTTACATTTCATTATGTAAAACCCAGAATTCATACTTTCTGCACACTACAATCTCCATATTTTCACTTTTTCTTTCGAAAAGGCAAAAATACGTTCCTGCAACACTTTTGTTCACACATTAAAAACATCGGAAAATTTGGGTGCTTGCTCCTTAAACGGCTGTCCCTACGACACTGTTCATTCCTGCTGCTCAGTCAGTCTAGTTTCGAGTGATCCCCCCCCCCCCCCCCCGCGCTACCTGATTCTTCCCCTTCATATATAGGGTTCCATTGTGCACCATACTGAGTTTGTCCGTGCTTGGACGCCACTTCGATAGGATTCAGCAATTTCCAGTAGGGACTTCGTCAATGCTATCCATCCTGTCTCCTGATCCTATTTCTGTTCACTTGAACTTTATAATTTGGGCAGTTCTATCACCAGCAAGAATCCGCACGGCCTGC
Organism: Holothuria scabra; assembly: GCA_037179385.1. Taxonomy (NCBI): domain Eukaryota; kingdom Metazoa; phylum Echinodermata; class Holothuroidea; order Aspidochirotida; family Holothuriidae; genus Holothuria; species Holothuria scabra. The sequence goes on along the minus strand of CM074187.1, from coordinate 41,339,914 downwards.
AACAAGGAAGGGTACCTTTTAACAATAGATCATTATTTGTAACTGGAATTCAGCAAAATGGACAATGGGACATCATATCTAAAAAATGATAGGCATACCCGTTTACTCCAGAATACCGACAAAAATGATATTTCCAATCAACGATTACAGGGCGAACTAACTGGTTGAAACTAACGATCAGTATTTTGCTGTTACGCACAGAGTTGATACGATGGAAAATTTATTGTTACCCTGACACTCTATAAACAAGCGTCAAAACTGATTTCTAAAATGAGCGCCCGAAACTGTATTAGTTGATACTACCTAATGAACATTACCGCGATGTTTTCACGAAATTCCTCTAATGGGAATTTAAAATGGGTTCGACGCGAGATAGATCCATCACACTACCATTAAAGATGTTCAAAACTAGATTTTTTACGAACCAGAAAATGAGAAGAATCTCGTTTGGAATATTAGATCATGGTCAACAGATTGTGAGTTTATGTAGAAGTTAGTCAGGGGAACACGTTAGAGACGCAAATCATAATAATAGGATAATTGGATGAATGAGGTATCTCGGCAGACAGTAAAACGTGACTTCAAACTTATTGTTTTGAAATCGAACTGTACCCGTCGTTATTCTAGCAACTGGAAAGGGACCAGGAAGTAGAGTTCAATGTAAACAAAAATGAATTTTGTTGAAAATAAATCATTATTCGTGCTCAAGGCTATTTGGTTGAATTATTGTTCCTTATCGTCAGATGAAGACGTTTCTTGTTTCAAAAAAGAAATAGAGGGACACTTTATAGTATAGTACTTTAGTACTATATGCATTCTATATGTGACGTTGCGTACCTAATTTTAAGACACCCCTGATCCGTGTCTCCGTGTATGGAAATGTAAAAGATGTGAACATTTTAGTTTGTGTACTGTTCACTTTTCACAGAAGGAGAAGAAATGAAAGCAGGTCAGTAACGCCCTAGTTTTTACTTTTCAAACTCAAGTCCGCTTTTCCTTTGAATTATAAATGGCTCGAAAAAGGTTGCCTATTGGCGTTCACTTGGAGCCCAGTGGTGGAGCTACCATATGGTCTCGAGGGCGACCCCCTCTCTCCTTCTCTGACGAGACAAAATTGCCTGCCTCCACCATTTTCAGATTTCTACACTAAGAAAATCTATTCGAATTTGAATATAATCTAATCAATTGGGGTACGAACCGAAATCTTGTCAAACCTTTAACTGGATTCTACTCATCATTTTTGAACCATTTCTAGTCAATTTTGGAACGAATCTTTTCAAATATTTGACAAGATTCGGGTTCGTGCCCCATTTGACTAAATCCTGCTTTAAGGTGCCGCTACTGGCTATTCTCGCCCCTCTGACCAAAATCTTTAGCTTCGCCATTGTTGAACTTAGTACTTTATAGAGTTAATTAAAAATAAGATGATTTAAATTTGTTCATGGAAAACATTTTCTTTAGACTGTGAGCCATTTCCAGTAGCTTTAAGAGTAGATTCCTACAGCGTCATACGGTAGCCACAGAAGGGGAAGTTGGGATTGCCTCCTAGCTCTGACGAATGAAAAATTCGGAAAATTGCCATTTGTGATACTATTCCACTACAGTTTTCCCAACTTTTCTGTCATAAAATTCCGAAATCCCTCCAATACAAGCTTCATATTTGTACACTCTAAAAAATTATTACCTAATCGGGCAACAAAATACCCAACCGTTGGTTCTGTATACCTCCTGGCCGGAATTGGCTAAAAAATGTCCAACTCGGTTGGTTAGGTGTTTAACTCATTAGTTGGGGAAAAGAAATTACCCAATCATTTTACCTAATTAATTTTGCCCATTAAATGGTTAAAAGTTGTACCAACACGTTTGCCCAACAGCTGTAATTTTGAGTGCTGATATATAATTTTATGATTTGGGCAAGAAGGAGATTTACCGAAGCAGTGGCGTAGCTACTGGGGGGAGGCAGGGGGGCAAGTTGCACCCTGGAAAATATTTTGGGGAAATTTGTGGAATTTGGGGAAATTTCAAGTTGACGAAATAATACTTCCTGTTACTATTTCTTTAAATTTTTCTCACTATAAGTAATCGTGAAACATTTCTCATGCATAACTCGAATTTCCATGCAACGTATTTCCCCAGATCTCATCTGTGTCACTGCAGCATAAAGCGCGCTTCACTCGCATTCCGCAGAAATGCCCTCTCTGCAGCAGCTTGAATGTTCTCTGGTACACATGCGGGGTATTTTGATCAGTTCAGCGTTTCCTGCGCAATACTGACAGGCTATAAGACCGGAGCATGGGATACCATCATCGAGCTAGTTCCCTACGTATTGTTGGACTTAAGTTCATCAACTTGATGCACTATTGGATAACACGTTGCTAATAAATAGTAACATAATCATAGCCTCCTGAACGAAATATTCCCTCATTTAATCATCACAATTTCCGTATGTTTTCGTTCCACAAACATTATATTTATATTCGATTGAAGGCTGTCAGCAATACATACCGGTAGGCTTTAGAGTTTCCAATTTTTCCTTTTTATATATATTGTGAACAAATTTTCTCCTTAGAAGTTTTCAGGACAAGAAAAATATGACATTCTAAGCCTGCAGTAATTAGGCACAGGGAGTGTCATTTCCTGCAATCTAGGGGTGTTTTGGCGAAATTTCCCCTGACGGGACGCTCCGCGCGAACCCGGCGATGGTCGCGCTCCGCGTATCACTCTCACCCGTCACTAAAGTTGAAAACGCCCTGGGTTAGGTTAGGTAAGGCGAGATTTAACAGCCCAGTTTCCAACCTATTGGTTGACAGCGCCCTGGGTTAACTTTAAGCATTAATGACCTCTCATCCTACAAGCTAGTTATACACTGATCTTACTCTGTGTTTAACCATGGATGGAGCTAAAAACAATAGCTTACCGTTGTCTAGACATAATAACCCTGCAAACCTCGAAAAACGTACGATGTTTACCTTATTTTTAAAGGACTGTTTCGGAAAATTAATCTATTTAATCTGTTTGGAAAATTAATCTAGTCAATCACTGGGGGTGACAACGGGTCCATGATGACATTGTCTTAATCCTATGTATATAGTAGGTTAGCTTCAGGATCTTGTAGGCCATGTATTAACTTAGGTTACATTACATGACGTCATAAAGTTACGTATTTTGTATGTAATACATGCACCTTGACCTTGAAAATATACTGAAACTGAAAAGTTTTGGGGAAATTTTCGAGCTTTGCCCCCCTGGAAAATATCCTAGCTACGCCACTGTACCAAAGTACCCTGAAACTTACACTGCTTGTCCTCCAAGAGTGGTTGCAGGCACCAGCGACGATGCACTCAGTTAATAAACAGTGAAGCGTGTAGTTTGAAAACAAACTCAATAGTGAACTTTGTATTTCTTTTCCCATTGATTACGTAGTAGTGAAAACTTCTTTTGCATACACGACCATTGCTCTTTAAGTAATTTCGTTCAGATTTTTACTGCTATTCTACCGCTAGCTTTTTATTTACCGAATACAATTCAACCATTAGATTTCAATTAACCACTTTTATTAAAATAATTACCTGTAAAACTTAACTGATCATTTAAAAATCATCTGATTGGTCAGTAACATTTTGCCCAAATGTTGGGTATTTAAAAACTTGCCCAACACTTTTTACCAACACTTGAATTTTACCCAACCTTAATTTACCCAACAAATATGGGTTAATAGATTGTTTATCCATTTGTTGGGCACTAAATTGTCCATGTTGAGCACTTTGGATTTTGCCCAATGCTTTTTACCCAATAGTTTTTAGAGTGTAATTATTTGTTTCCAAAAGCATTAAATTGCACTTCCTAATACAGTAATGTCGCTAATAAAAAAGTTTGGTAAACTTTTCCAAACTCTGTAAATGGAAAATTCAAAAACTTGCCATATGTGACACCTGATCTTTGCTTAGAAATATGTTGTCTAAGAAAGAAAATAAACTTTTGACAATTCTTAAAATGTTGTCGGAGAGCCTCAATTCGACGGCCTTATATAGCTAAGTAGCAAAGTCAGATTTGCTAAGGAAGTGCGGATTCTTCAATAATCCCCAATTTTTCAAATTTCCTCACAGAAAACCCAGAACTCAAAATCTTCTGCAATGCAAGATCCATATTTTCAAATATTTGTTGAAAAGGGGCAAAAATTTCGTCGCGATTCCAATTACGTTACGGCTAACTTCAGATCCTTTCAAAGTGACCTTTCATATCCCACATGCATAAGATATTTCCAAAGATTTAAGTGGGATGGACTCAGACCTCGGACTCGGCTTAGACTCGATTCCTCTGGACTCGGGCTTGACTTGGACTCGAGCTAAGTACCGGACTCGAAACTGACTAGAAATAGCTTCACTGGAATCCTACTTGGCTCGGACCGGATAAGGTGGACTTGGTCACAGCCTTGCTAGAAAGATACAGGGAAAGAAGAATGCAGAATGAACTAAATGAGCAAAACTATAAGCTATTCTCATGAAAATTAAGATGGGAGTAAATGACTCGGTCGATTTTTAGAGCAGCCTAAAGTATAACCAGGGCTCCCTTGTTTAACAAACGTTATTGCAGACTGAATCCTAACCTGGCTAAAATTATATATGTGGCGGAAAATTGAAATAAATAAAATCAGAAAATGTTTTTTCGTTTGTACTTAGGTAAGTGTAAATGGTCAGATTTTTCAGTCAACAAATGTGATATCTTGTTAAACATTAGGTGAACAGAAAATTATTTTCTGTTTATGGTATTGGCCCCAGTGCTGTTTCTCTTTCCATTGCAAGTGGTGTCATACGTCCTGTTTTATCTTTAGTCACTGGGTAAAACAGGTCAAATGACCATTGCAATGGAAAGAGAAACAGCACTGGGGCCAATACCATAAACAGAAAATAATTTTCTGTTCACCTAATGTTTAACAAGATATCACATTTGTTGACTGAAAAATCTGACCATTTACACTTACCAAAGTACAAACGAAAAAACATTTTCTGATTTTATTTATTTCAATTTTCCGCCACATATATATTTGTTTGGCCACAGTCTATTCTTTCTTTTCTAATAAAGTCTGTTTCATTAGAAACGAATTTCAAAATTATATGTCTTGGAAGCAACATTTAGATCTGAGTTAGAAAAAGTAGAAATTGTGGCAAGAAAAGTTGAAAAAGAAAAAGATGTTAAAAATGTTAAGAAACACTCTGAAAATGAAAACCGTGAATGATTTCATTCTTGGGAAAAGTGAAACTTATAAATTTGACTCCAAAAGAGTGGAAAGTCAATCCAAAGAAAGTAGAATTCACTTCAAATTGACAAAAATGGATTGCCGTCCAGCGGGGACCACCCTAAAAAAGCGCAAATTCAGACTCTCCGAACGACCTGAAACCAACAAAGAAAGCGAAAACATCGCACGGTCATTTCGTTTTGGAGCGTGGGAGAGGGGTTCCAAAATTGGGCAATTTACTCTTGTCATTGTTAAAAAGAACTTCCCTGTTTTCATTTGGTTAAAAAAACAATCCCACTTGAAACTAAATTTAAAGGCATTAGCGTCTCTTATTTTGAAATTTACAAAAATGACGATGTATTCCACTGGAGAATATGAAACAACTGCGAACACTGTAAAGAGACTTGTTATTGCTATTGTCATTTTAAACACGTTTATATACTTTGAAACCTGATTCAAGCGAATGCTGTAAAGCATAGCATAATGTGAAGCTGGTTTTACTATATCTGCAGATGGACACTTAAATGTAATTTATGAGTTACCTGAAACCTGACCTTTGTATTTGTATTTATTTCTTATACTTTTTATTTCTGTCATCAAATCGGGTTTGCTTTATCGCTGTTTTCACGCTCTTTGAAAGCCTCCCAATGGACTAATTACACAAACACGCGGTTTTTCCTGCAAGTGTTCATCTTTTTAGTTGGCGTCGTATTATATTGTGGAAGACATCGCCTTGTGTCTCCGAAGTGTCGTATACATCAGATATTTACGTGAATCATAATTTCAAAGAAATTATCAATTGACGAAAAAATACGGAGGTGTTCGGGGAAACTATCCAGAGGATACCCGCCACCACTAATTGTAATTTTACGACGACAATGTAATATAAAGTTGTTTCGACTTTGTGACCTCCAGACCGGTTGCACTCCGTTGTAGTGACATCTTAGTCTAGGAATTGGCCAAGCTGAAAGAGAAACACAAAGAAACCCTGTGTGTAACAAACTTACCCAGGCCTCAGAGGCTTGTGGTCCACGTGGAGAGGTCGTAGCCCATCCTCTTCATAATTTTTGGCCCCAAAAAGTTTGAAGCTGCCTTTACATGTTTACACACACATTTTACTCCTGAAGGTCTGTCAAACGGAAGTATCAATCTTATTAAAATAAATATATCTCATGCATGTCTATCTGTCTTTCTTGGTGTTTAGTTTGAACAGGGAGGTGTGATTAGACCAAGTTACACCTCCCTGGTTTGAAAAGGTAAGTTACGAAGTCAAATAACCCTGTAATTATGATGTATAACTTAAAATTTTTATTCTGTCTTGCTTTACTTTAGGGAAACATTAAAGAATGAGATTGAAACTTAAGAAACTTTTTCTACGTTGTGAAATAGAACTGTGGACTACCGGGCAATTTTAGGGGGCTTCATTCCCCACCGCAAAATTTTCCCCACTCCCCAAACTGCCCTTAATTTAGGCTAGTGGTTATAAAGGCTCCCACATGCTTATTATTTTTTTAGTTTTCAGCCCCTCTTCTTATAAATAACACCTAAAACAGTGCATGGTAGATTCAGTTTGGAAATTTAAACTACCTGTATTTACACCAATTGAAGTTGCAGTCTAAATAGTAGGGTTATTGTCAACTGTTGACCTCTATCGGTATATGCATCACCGTCTTCCCTTTAAAAATTAAATTATACTTGGCTTATAGTTAAGTTTAAACTTTAAAAAGATGCACATTTTACTTAGAAAAGATAGAGGAAGGATGGAATTTCTTGATAACTAGACTCTTGTTGCCAAGGAGGGGCTTGAAGTAAAGCCCCTTACAGTTTGCCTCACCCTGAAGAGATAAAATTATCATTACCTGGTAACGTGCATGCTAGCTAATAAGTCTCTGAACTTAGAAATCACCCTGTCATTCAAAGTATTGAAGTGACATTCCCGAAGACATTTTGGAGACAAAACTACAATAGGTCTAAAGCGGTGGTCACCACGAAATCAGGTCGGATCGGATTCTTCCGGTTTTTTTTTTTTTGTGAGTTTTTATAACCATCTCCATTTGTGGTGGGCAAAACCCAAAAATTTGCCAATCTTTGTAAATATATGATAAGTATCGAAGGACTAAGAAGGTTAAATTAATACTTTTTCTTGACGTCATATCGACGGACAGCTTTTACCGAATTACGCCCGTGTTCGTGTGTCCGACAAAAGCTGTCCCTCAATATGACGTCACAAAATCAGTTGACATATTTTTATAGACATCTGATGCAAATGATATATTTACACTGCTTGGCATTATTATTACTTTTATTATTTTTTTTTTGCTCTTTCCGAGCAGATACATAGAAGATTTTTAAAATAACTCACAAAAATTGGATAGAAATCAAATCCGATTTCGTTGTACTGTGAACGAGGCTAAGCAGAAGCCACGTGCACTTAAAGGTAAACTTCGCAGGAGCGCAGAGAAGACTTCGCACGAATCCGGCCCGTGTACAAACAATCGGTCTGAATTAGCTGAATAATAGACTTTAATCATCACTTTAAACCATGAGGCATTTTGAGAACTGTGAGCCATTAACAATAGAGATGATGTCATAATCCTATTGCTTACACTCCCAGTTTCCTTAATTCCTAAAGGTACTTAGCAATGATTAAATTCTGCTACGGAAGTTGCAAGGGCACGCGCCTGCCTCTATTTCTACAATGGAATGTCTTATACTTTGTTCATTTGTTATCATCACACTTGGTCGTCGATCCTGGAGCAGGGAGCCATTCCCCAAAGAAACTCTTGGGACAAAATACTCTTTCCTCAGTGAACCAGATGGAGCAAAACAAGATAGGCTATATAATATTTTGGTATATAGGATGCACATTCAGTTTTACCCTTTACAGTATTAATGTAATTCTCCCGTCTAACCATTTCAACGTAATGCAGTTCCTCCTATCCCACATGGTACCTTTCAACACCTTAATTTTCTACTGAATTAGACTTTCAAATCAGTAATATTAATGTCAGATTGGAATTCGTCCAAAGCACCGTTTCCTTGTAACTCCTTCAAAGGAGTCCGGTGTAGGCAACTTCGCCCCTTCCCCGCCCTTTAAATTGTAAGTGTAAAAAAATGGAGTAAAATTTGTATGAGACAAACGTCACAAAGACTCCCTGTAAATATCGTTTTAAGTTTTTGCATTGAAAAGGGGTTACACCGAAAAATAAGGTCAAGAGACCAGAAGGAGAGTAAAAAAACAATGGCTTATTCAAACAAAGTCTTCGTCAAATTGTTTGTCCTCATACTAAACCATTTATTGAGTTAAACTAGCAAGAATCGCAAATCTTGATTCTGATTCGCGTTATGTAAAATTTGGAGTTTTAGATGTGAGAAGTGAGCCATTTAGTTATGAGCAACTGGTATATAATGTGGCCATACTTATATACCCGGGGCTATATACAGCCGTTTTTATGGGTTTTCAATGAGATGTGAATAATGGATTATACTAACACGTGAAGGGACAGTTGAATAGTGTAAACTGTATATTAAAGCAGTGGCGGAGCTGCCATATGGTCAGGGGGGCGGTCGCCCCCCCTCCCCCGACGGACCAAAATCGTCTGTCGGCGCCCTTTTGGGGTTTTCAACATACTCTACTCTTGCACCATTTTTGGCAAAAGACAAAATTTAATAGAGTTGTTTTAAGGCCCAGATAACAAAATGCTCAAACAGCCACCAATAAATGTACTAACTGCACTTCATTCTGATGAAAAGGGTCATCTTCTGTAATATAGGAATAGGTTTTGCCCCAAACGTATCTTCATGCTTTATACGCACTAATGAATGTTGTCGCTGTGCTACGTTCATAGCTTCCACACCAAGCGTGATTATAAGCTTACAAAATACACAGAACGACACTAAATTAACCCTCCCGGCCAGTAAAAGATGTTGCAAAGGGCGCAGCAATAATTGTAGCGAAAATAGCCCTCTTGTTGTCGGGGATAAAAGTCAACATAGACAATAAAAAGACGTTTTTCAAAATCATTTGAAGAGAACATTCAGGTTATAATAAAATAGAATTGTTATCATAGTGGTAATGATTTAAGAGTTGTAATGAGTAGTTTTCATTTTGCTTTCCTTCAAGTGATTATTATCATAATAAATGGCTAGTTCTGACACTGCACGATAATTCTACGAAAATGCTTATTTCTATACTTCCGTGGTCTAAAATGCCAGAACATTGCACCAAAAAAGCTTAAGTTTTGGCTACTTTTATTTATTATGAATTCGGTATCTAGAAAGCCAAGCAGATCTCTTGTCTTGGCTATTTCTTTTAATGTACTTAATTAATGGCTATTTAAGAGTGGTCGCATGATGTAAATTACCCCATTTAATGTTTCCTCCTGTACTTATCTTGATTTCCAGGTGCCAAAAATGTACACCTAACGGTGATTACTTTCCATACTTTTTCCCTCTGTAAGATTGCTTGCTATTTAGCTCTAGCAGGTTTAATCTTTACCTTCAAAAAGTAGCCGATTATTACATTAAAATCTTAAATCGAGACCTGACAATAACACACAAAATATAATGACTGCCTTCATACTAGAATGTGGAAGAGAAGGATAGAAACATGCGCGTCCGCAGGTAGGGGCAAGGGGGGGGGGGACTTTCCCTCCCCTGGAAAATGAATAAAAAAAACTGAAAAAACGAAGAAAACCTAAAGAAAAAGACGAAGAAAAATTAACATTAATATTTCTTAACAGTTCACTCAGTGTTTTCCCTATTTATATGCGGTAAACAGGCTTTAGCATTGTCATTTCCAGCGATCTGAGGGGCATTTTAGGCCAAAATTTTCTTGCGCTCCGCGCCAAATCATGGTGGCGCGGAGCTTTCCCCCCACAAGAATTTACTCCCACTCCCCCCGAATTTTCTTCAGCGGAGGCTCATGGATAGAAATTTTAACATGTTTTAATAGAAAAACTTGCTGAGGAGAAATGTTAAAGTAGTCTTCTACTAGGTGAAAATCAAATTAATGGAAAATATGAAAAGCCGTGGCTTCGATCGTGCGCAGGCTCAGGGTATTTACTCCTTCGAAGCGCCCCTGCAGACCATTTTCGCCCCCTCTGACCGAAACCCCTAGCTCCGCCACTGTATTAAAGTGTACCTCAAGTCAAAAAATTCAAAAATATATTTAGAGGAGCATGAAAAATGAATTCTAACAGTTCATTTCCCATCTTCATAGGACATTCCTTAGCTGAGATATAAAATGTTGGGAGTTTATTCATTTAAAACAAATTGGTCCATTGTACAATAATTTGTGACTTTCTTGTTGTACATTTCACATAACCTGCTTTGTTTCTCTTTAAAATTAAAAATGTTTTTATGACATTGAACACTTCCTATTTTCCTGGATAGCATGTTGCATAGAGAGGGCTTAATTAATTATATAACCCTTAAAGGGCAAGATTGCTATCACACCTTGATACATGGTGTAGTAACTCACCGAAAGACAAAGAAGTACAAAGATTGAATTTTGAGTAGTACAACAATGACATCACAAATTATTGCTCAATGTACATTTCAATTTGAGTGAATTAACTTCAACATTTTATGTCTCAACTCAGGAATGTCCTATGAAGGTGGGAGCTGGACTGTTAGAATTCTCTTTTCATGTACTTCAAAATATATTTTTGTTTTTAACTTGAGGTACACTTAAATCTAAAATTTCAAAAGCATGCTTTACAAATCATGAAAAAATGAATTCAGTTAGCTCAACGCCCATCTTCACAGGCTATTCCTTAGCTAAAATATAATTTTTTTGAGTTTATTTACCCAATTTAAAATGGTAGATTGCGCAATAATTTGTGATGTCTTTCTTGCGCTATTCAAATTAGGTTTACTGTATTTCTTTGTTGGTATGAAAGCTACTGGGTCTTGTGCCAAAATATAATCTTGGTTTTACTGTTCATGGGTAACTTTAATATACACGTCATCTCTATTCAACATGCTATGTGAGAAATCAGGAAGCGTTCAAAGCCATACAAACATTTTAACTTTAAAAGGAAACCATGCAGGTAATGTCAGATAATGTGAGTTAGTTATCATAAATTATCATTTCGCACTGGACTATTTGGATTAAAGTGAATTGTTTTCAGAATTCCAAATCTTAGAAATAAAGTAAGCTATGACCATAGGAATTGGATAAATAAAATTTATTCGCAACTTTTAAATTATAAATTCTTAAAATTTTAGACTCAAGTTACACTTTAAACGTGAAAGGGACTTTAGGACCGCAGGTACAATGCAGTGAAAGGCCTGACGGTTACATTGTGTAATAGGAAAATAAAAACGGCAGTCGCAGTGATGCTATGCAGACTGCCGTCCCTGGCCAGCACGGTGTATATGACCATTTTGCATAGTGTTCTGCATCACTATCACTTTATGGGCTAATGTTGCTCGTTAACTATTAAATACAATGCTCTATTGTTTTAAATTTCAATTGTGCACCAGGGATTCGGTAAAACTATACTCTCCGAACTGGTATTTCTTTGTGAGTTAAAATGACAAAGAACTGAAGGAGCTAGAATCATAGTTTGACGTTAGCTAGATGCTACACAAAATGAACAAATAAAAGCTAAATATTTCGGCTGATCGTGTATGATAAGTACCTTCCCTCCTCCAGAGTAATTACCTTAAATTTCATTTCTCATGCGAGCCTTGATTGCAAAGAAATCATAACAAACGGTACGAAATGTCACAGTTTGCTTGCCTCGACCAAAATTATTTCCCGAAAATATATCAGCAGGCGTCGCGGTTCAATTGATCGTAACTCGGCTGCAAATGAGAAGGGATTCTGTTAAACTCATTACCATCAAGGCTCGTAGAATAACAGTAACTAGAAAGACGGAATCTACACATCACAGTACAGTAAATGAAAACCAATTACATCTCAAGACGGAATATTGTGTGGAGAAATATCGAGTGAAAACTCTACATTTATCAGTATGGAGCGGAGTGAGCAGGAAAATATTCCTGCAATGTCTTGTAATCCGTGGGAGTAGTAACATGGCAACCCTACCATGAATCTAACCATTGTTGGTTGCAATGGGCCTGGGGCGTTTCTTCGGAAATCAGCTGCAAATCAATAACATCTTCTTCAAGTCATCTTCAACATTAGCTGTATAACCGTTACTAGAATTTTGACTTTTCGGGGGCATAGAGGGTCAAGAGGCTTTCCGCCACGACGTCTTACTGGATGGTTTCCTTGTAACACTAGCGTAGCCAGCGGGGGTGGGGGTGGGGACAAGGGGACAGAGTGCCCCCCCCCCACACACACACACACAGAAATTTTGGGGACGCGATGGACGATGTTGAAAAAGTGGAGAGAGCCAAAAAAAATAAATAAATAAAAAAAAGATAAACCCAAGAGGAGGGAGCATTTTTACATTTTTTTCGGGGGGGGGGGGGCTCTTAGTCGTTACGATAAATTATGCAGTCCCCGACGGCGACTAGTCTCCCCGGTGGTTTACCTGTTTTCTGCTCTCAAGGGACAAATTCCTAATAAGAAACCAAAAGGCAACTTCATATCCCCTTCTCACCACCGACAAAGGGGCCTTCGGAACTTGTGGTCACTGGCATGGCCCGACCAACCCCCCACCCCCACCCACGTCTGGAATAATCTGTCGCCTTCCCATGGTCGGTTTAGTTATTTTGGCTTTCAAAAGAGTTATTTCTGAGATAAAACCCAAAATGTTCGGTACGCTTTGCCCACTCTTCCTCAGTTACCTAGAGCTAATAAAGTAAAAGCCCTTCCCATCTTTTCAAGTAAATTAATAGGTAGAATAAATGGATTAGTTGTACATGTCGGGAATTTCATCTCATTTCGCTAAACTAATTATCTCTTGTGTCAGTCGTGCGGTATGGACTCGATGAGGAAAGTACAATATAAGTTGTGCTCGATAGGGCCCAAATGCCGGGACCTATATAAGCTTTAAATAAGTAAAGATTCTTTTTAGTGTAGGCTAATCAGTGGCGTAACCAGCGGGGGTAGAGGGGCAAACTGCCCCCCCCCCCGACCCAAAAAATGGAAAGGGAAGAAAAAACGGGAAGGGAAGGAAGAGAAGGAAAGAAAGGCAAAAGAGAGGGAAGAAGAGAAAAGGAAAAGCGAAAAAGGAGGGAAAGGAAAGGAAAGAAAGGTAGAAGAAAATGGAAAACGGAAAAAAGGGGAAAGGAAAGAAAGCGGAAAGGGAAAAAAGAGAGCAGTGAGAAAAGACAGAAAGTGGGCCAACTATTACATCAAAAGCAAGATGGGTCTGCATTCATGGAACAATGTTTTGGTCAATATATACACATTCGTTTAGAAGAATATATGAACATTCATTAAGTCCCCCAAAGTTAACACAATAATATCTGAGGTCCACTTTATCGGAGGAAAGACTTCCCTCTCTTGCTCTTTGCCAGACAGTCGGGAGGACTTTAGAAAAGCAATCATTCTCAGATTTGCCACCAATATTTGAAGGAAGTGCAGATTCTTAAGTAATCCCCCAACTATTTAAACTTCCTCACAGGAAACCCAGAATCCAAAGCTTTCTGCAATATAAGCTCCATACCAACAAATTTTTGTTTCAAAAGGGCAGAAATTTCATCAGTATTTTATACATCACTAATATAGTGTTGTTCACTTTGCAAGAAAAATCGAAAAACTTAGCTACTACTTACGAGTCCGTGACATGCCTTTTCCCGCTGTCTGAGGGGTCGCGATTTCTCAAAATTTTCCATATTTACAAATGTGTTGAAGGACCCAAATTTTCGGTACGTATCTTATACAGTAGTTTTCACATGTAAGAAAAAAAAATCAGATTTATTTGAAAAAATTTGTTCTTGCTCGTAGAAAAAGCAAAACAAATTAGCGTAAAAATGTACCTTTTGGTCAATGGGGGTAGGGTGAGTTGCATGGTCCAAAACTGCTGCTACCCCCCCCCCCCCAACAGTTCCCTTAAAGCCCTAAGACACCGACAAACTAAGACAGCTCAACTAGTACAAAATCGGGAAATCCTTATGCTATTCCCCCCTCCCCCTCTCGGACAGTCAGGTCTGGTTTCGCCGCTGAGGCTAATCCAAAAAAATTTCGCCCGCTTTTCCACGGTTAAATTAGTGCGGAAATATCTTCCTCTAGCATATACAAATTTTATGTCGTATATGACTCGCAATGGCAGGTATAGTGCACAGGTTTTCTTCAAATCTCCCTCACCAACGCATCGACGGCATCCTGGCTGTCGGGGCTTGGGTCGCTACCCACCCTACCCCCCCCCCCCCTCCCCATTTCGCATTTCGGAAGGTGGCCCTTCGTCGGGCAAATCCTGGCGCAAAGCCTGGAGGGAAGAGATATTTTTCCTTGTACGTCTCATGAGTAACTGTTTTGTTTCATGACAACACAATTCCCCGGGACCCCATTGACTCGTACAGTAACCCTCACACAGCCACACACTAACTCTCGAGGGGATAAGGAAAACATTGATACAAGACTGAAAATGTCCAAAAATTCCAGTTTAGGTGTTCACCAGATCCCTCCATTTTGATGTAAAATTACAGAAACTCCTACGGGGAGAACCACACACTCTCCCCGTTCGGTCGCTCTGCTCCTCGCTTGGGCGCTTCGCGTCCTCAAGAAAATGCCGAACCCCAGTGGCGGCGATGAAAAATGAAAAAGTGGGGGCTAAAGGTATGTTCAGCCCCTCAATATTTGTTAAATTCTCCAATTAAAAAGCGCGGAGAATTTTGAAGTGGGGCTGAACATATTCTTGCTGAGAACACTCTTGAAGTGCCGTTTCCGGCCATCTGAGGGGTTTGTAAAGCCAAAAAATCTCTTTTGCGCTCCGCGCCAACTGATGGTGGCGCTCCGCTTAGATAGTCCTGTCGGTCAAGACTGGGGACGATGAGTCGACTTTGCCTCTCCACAAGAAAATCCTGGCTACGCCACTATACAAGGAAATAAAATCCATCCTTCCAAGTAACACAATACAGTAGCCTAACTTGCAGCTTTTCCTTTTGTGGGGCTGAAGGGAGGCAAAGTGTTCTAAAGGCGAGCCAAGCAGTAATGACACGATGCAAGCGGAACGCCACCATCAGTTGACGCGCAACGCTCAGAGAAAACTTTGGCCAGAAATACCCCTTAGAATACCGGTAATTGCACTTCTCATTCTTTCTGCCTTTTGTATTTCAACTAAATATTCTTACCTTAAAAAACAGTAATGGAGAATTCCCTTTCATTAAGGTACTATCACTGTTGTGAGAGTACGGTTTGAAAATTTCATAGGTATACAACTTATTGTAACGACAAGAATTTAAGGAGATTTCCTCATTACCATCACTTGGGTGTATCTTCCTTAGGCTGTTTATATAGCTATCTGACGATAAAGACTTCGCTGTGTATACTTATGTCCCTATATTGTGCCTTTAACATTTAAGCTATTAACATGGCCGCTCTTTGTATCTGTTTCATATATATCATGCTCAATCAGCAAATGTGACATACTCATAACATCATGTTCTTTTTATTCCGAAGCCTATATTTGTCCATTTTCTGAATCATAAACAAACAATTCTTGCTAACATAAATTCTACCGAATGGGGACTTAAACAATTTGACACAATTTCTTTATAATTTCCTTTTATTCTCTAACTTTGGTCTTTAACCTATGTTCAAAGTAAATACTAAAACTCCATACCATCTAGAGGAATTAAAGATTTTTTCTTAAACACAAACAAACACAAACAAAACACCGAAGTCATCTGATACTGTAATAAACAGTGGCGTAGGTAGAATATTTTCAAGAGGGGGCAAAGGTATGAAATTTCCCCCAAATTTTTCCCCGTCAATGTGTATGTATTTCTAATAAAATATGCAAATTTACAAGTATAACAACATAACCATGTCATTATAAAATATTACATATATTTTAATCTTAAAGTATAAAATAGAGCGATTGGAAATAACAACTCTTAAGCCTAGTATATTTATTTTTTTCAACAATACATGATTTACTTGTATGTACACAGGACGTCTCTGAAGGGGGGGGGGATGCAGTATGTTGAGTGATCGCCAGCCTGGTGGAGGGGGTCTTGAAATTTTTTGGCCTTTTCAAGGAGCCTAGATGCAAAATGGTGCGAGATTTTCGACTTTGGCAGGAACAGTGTTGAAAGTTGAATTGTGGTGGTTCATGAGGATAAAACTGAATCCTTTGTGTCTTTACATGCATTCTTATGCCATTTACGCTACCTTACGAAGTAAAACTTGTCATTAAATTTGCATTCTTTTAGGAGTCAAAATAAAAGAGCATCAAGCGGTATAGGCAAAAGGGAGCATTTAATTTGCGGTTTTTCTTGGCCATAAAACGTTATCCTGCGATAAAGATTATCTATAAGCGGAGAGCCACCATTAGTCACTGGCACGGAGCGTAGAGAAAATTTCGAAAAATCAGACCCCTAGCAGGTTGCCAAAAGCTGCGTATTCATGCTTGAAAAGAGAATTTAAACATGCAATCTTCATTTTAAGCTTTTGTTTGCAATACGAAAACAGTCAGGAACGTGCTAAGTGACCAGAAAATTACCACATAAAAAGCACTATATCTATTAGCTCTGCATGAAATGGCCTTGTTTGTTTTCGGGGAAACCATGCAATGAATTGAAAACATGTGAATGCCTCACTATAACGCGTATACAAGAGAACATTCAACCTGCTGCGCGGCGAGGACATTTCTGTTGAACGCGTGTTGCATGAAAATACGAATTATTTATGAGAAATGTTTTACAATTTCTTATTCTAACAAAAATTTTGAGCAATGGGAAAAGGGCATATCATTTCATCAAATTTCCACAACTTGATCAAATTTCTTCAACTTTTATTTTCCAGGGCTGAAGTAACTTGCCCCCCCCCCTCCCCCCTCCTGCCGCCAGTGGCTACGCCACTGGTGCTGAAGATCAATTAACTTAAAAATGATCTATCAGGGCAACGTATACCGGTAATGGAATTCTCAAAGCATTCATACTTTGTTGTATTGTGTGCATAACAGTAGAAACCACCCAAAACGTGGATTACATAAAAGATTTCGGGAAACGATGTTTTTATTGATTTTTACTCACTACAATACAATTATTATCGCATTACACATTTGCACCCATTAATCATTAAAACAGGTGAACAACAAAATGAATTACTTTAATTAGAAATCAGATATCCTTATCCAAGGGATTCTGTATCTTTTCCAAACATTGAAATTCATATATTCAACAAAAATGTGTTTCCAACCTCTAAAGAGAGTTACCAACTATCAACTGCCTGATGGACGGGAAATCGAGTTCCCATGGACTATATGTGTGGTAGCTTACAGTAGGATAAAATGATATAGGGGGCCACTTAATATTGAATTATCGTTGAATACCCAAGTACCCTAAGTGGTTCTTTTAAGAAACATGACATACTTTGAACTTAACAGCTGAGCTCACCCAGGACAAGAGCTTGATTTAAGTAAGATTTGCCCTTTTTTTGTTCTGAGAAATTATGAACATATTAAAGAAGACACTGGAACATTTGTTTGATTCGTGAAAAAAGGTTTAGATGACTGCCTTCTCCCGTTAACCGTGAGGTTACAATTTCGGATAAACAACTCCTTGATGTTAGGTTATGCGATATGATGCCGTTTTATATTCTTTCGTAGGAAACGCTTAAAAGAGGAATGTTAATGGAATAAACGTCTGTAAGTTTCACGAGACAGACCACACACATAATTGGTATTGTTGTTAAACTAAGACTCTATTCGCTGGAAGCAAAAGATACATATCTTCTAGCATAGGAAACGTACAAATGATTCCCGATGCATTTGAACTCCATCGTACATCGAAATCGGATTTTCGGAAGGATGGAAAAGTCATTTAAGAAGCGAACAATTCGGGCTTTGTCGTTGCAGAACTGACGACACAGAAGCCAAAAAAGGTTGAAGGATGAGTCCTGTCGTATTGACAAAATTCATCATTGCGAATGATGTAGGAGGTGATTCGTGGTAAAATAGGAAACATTGAGGCCTAGGTATGTGAATAACTCCAAGAATTAGTCATGATAATTACTGTAATGAAATAAATTTGTGATCAGATTAAAAGCAGATGAAATAAAATTACTTTTCTCAAATTTTAGTTTCGATCCATTAGAAGGATTCGTCTTTTTTACGAGTAAGCAATATATGTACTGTATATCATCGATGTCCAAATACCTTTTGTGTAAGAATGGTCTCCCATTGAATGAGCTGGGGTTTAACAACATTCGGTACTTACAATATTAAAGGGACAATCCTCTCACCCCAAACGACACTTCTAGTATAGGGTAACAGAAACTCTCAATTGGCTCAGCTTTATGATTGACTGCTAATTCAAACAATGCAGAGTACCAAAGCTTATATTTCACAGCATGAACTGTTCTGAGAGTGCTGATAATACACCTTGAGCCTTCTTTACTCACCCTGAAGCAATAAAATGAGAGTGTGTCTGAATGAGGGTGAATTTCAGACAATTGTGGGAGGGACTTAATTAAGAAAGTTGGAAGAATTGGTACTGTTTGGGATCAAATGTCCCGAGACGGCTAAGGAAATTGTTAACCAATGGATTCACCCGAATGGATCCATCAACCCAATGCATTTTACATTCTCAATGTTTGTTTGTTTCCAACATTTCAATTTTACCCTTAAGGAAAGTATTGCATTTGTTGTATGTAGGAAATTCCATCATTTTAAAAACCAATATTTATTGGCAAAGAGTTATACATAATTACAAATAAGGAAGTATGGTAGCCTTCTTTTCACGAAATAAATTTCCCTCGAACAAAAATTCAGTTGTTTGTTGCTCAAAAATAATTTGTCCACCCAAATTTTCAACATTTCAAAAGATGCATTTTCCATAACTCTTCTTGTGCTTAATATTTTGAACAGATGATTAAGATATTGCTGGGCTTTATTATTGAGACAGAATGATTTGAAATTGACTCTATTTACCTTTAATACTGTGTTGGAGCATTTTAAACGCAATATTTTTCTTTAATTCGCGGCCGATGTACCATATGTACTTGATACACATATTCTATACCCCCCGCAGACAATAGAGCAAATAAAACAATTAAACCAATTTAGCTATGTTCAAAGCATAAATTGAATAACCTCTCAAATCAATGAATATTAATTCCCTTCGTTTAGCTTTAACTGTGACGTTGACAACTAACTAACAAAACTAACTTACTAACGCACTTCGGTACGGTAACTAACGGTACGGTAACTAACTAATTGATAAACCAAGTATCCAATTAATCCACTGAGTAACTAACTACATATAACTGACTAACTAACCTTCTAATTAACTAAGTAACTAACTAACTAACTCATAAACTAAAATGCCCGGTAGAAATTTTTATTTGGTTAAGTCCGATACACGCAGTAAAGTGTGTGAGCAAATGGAAAACAGCTTAATGCACAAGAGACCAAAATTCACCAATCAACGCAAAGTTGTGTGTGATTATGTCAATTACACCGCAGTGACCCTACCGAAATTTACAAAAATGAAGCAAATGTGTTCGGGCGAGATTATGCCACAACGTTCTTACAAAGTACCTGGCAGCTCATTGTCACCTTTATCTACCAAATCTGATCCCATGTGTCTCTATTCACATTAACGTTATATTGAACTAGTAGGATATTATTTTCAAATCAACTTGTTCGTCAACTTAAGTCTGTTCTTAAAGTTGTCATTCCGTGTGTGCTTACTCAGTTGATACTTCTAATCACTCTAAGACGGATTGGAAAGTTTGATTGTGATGTAGGCTACGCAAAGAGTCTGACCATCTCACTAACTCAACTAATATTAGATATTACCAACATTTTATATAAAACATTCTATGATACACATTTGAATCCCACTCTCCCTCAGTGATATCCACAACAACAAATATAGACAGAAGAATTCATGTGCATCCTGTTCGCTGTAAATCCAGTTTCGCCTGTTTTGCATTTGTATGTTTTGTCAAACCCTACGAACTTACGTCATAGATGCACGCATCCTCCCACCAACTTTACGCCCGACTGTATACTAAAAGAGTGTTGTGGGGCCGTTCAGTTCTCCTGCTCTGTAAGAAAGGAAAGTGTACCGAAGAGCCTTTAAAAATGATATTTTTCGACGTGCCTGGTGGGACATTTTCATTACTACTTCTTGGAATGGTCTGGAAGGACTTTGGTTCTTAGACCTATGCAGAACCATTATCCTTCCCACCCACAAATCCCCTATGCTATTACCTGACTGTGATATAAAATTGCCTTAGTTGTTATTTGTGTTTTGGAAGTTTATTGAAATAAATTGAAATTTATCTAAACAAGATTTTGAAAGTACACTCCCTTTTAGATGCCTTTAATTTCCTTTAATTACTTAAGGCTTCCGAGAACTTTGGCGTATGACAGGTGATAATATCCAATTTCTTGTGAATAAGCAGAGAGGGACTATTTATTGACGGACTTTCACTGGTGTAAGGGTAAATGAGTTAGCCTTTACTTAGGGAAACATCTCTTCCTCTCCGTTTTATGGTTCAAGTCAAATAAAAGAGTCGGTGCACTTTTACATCAATAAACTTTTCACTTAGCTCTTCATTGTTTTTTCACCTAGATCTGATTTAAGTGAACTCAACAATAAATGACGTTACAAAAAGAACGATCATTTCCGATATTATTTCTATACTTGTTTTTACAACAGCCCATGCGACTTCATTGTTGCAATGACATTAAATGGTGTATTTTCAACTATTACTTCCCAAGCATTCTCCAAAGAAAGCTTCCTTTAGCATAAATAATGTTTTATATAGGAGGCATTGACCGATGAATTACCACTTAAAGGGCATAAGCAATCGCCCATAACTAATTTTAAAAATTACAGCTAAATCGCAAAAATTTATTTTCATTTTCTCCTAGGTATCTTTCATTATATTTCACGCAATAAGTATTGTGTATTCTGGGTGAACTAATCGTTGCTTTTATTGAATTAAGCAATCTAGTGAGAAAATGTTACATTTTTGTCAGTGGCGTAGCTAGACATTTTTCCAGGGGGGCAATTACCCAAAAATTTCTGAATATTTTTAAGGTGTGAACACCACTGTACTAGGGACGACATTTTCTGCTCGCAAAATTGTTGCACTTTTTTATACAAATGTTTGAAAATATGGAGCTTGTTTTGCAGAAAGTTTTGATTCCGGGTCTCTTGTAATGGGATTTGAAATGTGGGGATTACTGAAGAATCTGCATTTCCTATTGGCAAATCTGAGATTGCTTGTCAACCAACGGTACTTTGTTGCTATATAATGTTATCTAAGGCCTAGAAATTGAGTCTCTCCGACTATATTTTTTAAAGTCAAGAGCTTTTAATGGGGCATGGGCAAATTTGGAATTTTATGAAAGAAAATTTTTGAAAATATCACCCAAACAGCGGGTATCAGTTGATGATCTGGTGTCACATATGGTAAATTTCAGATTTTGCTATTTGCAGAGCTCGGTAAAGTTTACCAAACTAATTTATGAGAAAGAACTACTGCATTCGGAATTACAATGTTTGCTACACAAAATGGGATAACTGCAATTTAACCTTTAAAGTTTATTTGTTTACTAATACATCAAAGGAAACAAGTCTTGAAAATGCATGACATGAATGCTGTTACACAGTGTTGTAACTGGGGTGTCAAAAGTGAGGGACGGAAATTTTCCACATATAGCTTAACTGGCGCGGCAGTCGGATGTACACATTCGCACAAAGGGAGCCAAAATTTATTCTGGTCAGATCCCAGGCGCGGATCCAAGAGGGGGGGTGGGGCTTTTACGGCCTCAGCCCTCCTTTTTTCGCCGCATCAACAATAAAACATACGGAAAATTAGCAGTACAACTCCCTCACATTGCTGCTTTCTCTTAAGTCAGCCCCCCTCCCCTTTGGAATGCCTGGATACGCGCCTTACTCCTGTCGCAAAACACATACGTGAAGTCTTCAAAACAGAACGGTACAAGGCTTTCATCACGATGCTGTTTCTTTAGCTACGCAAGCACGAGCAGGTGGTAGGGTAGTAGCCTAGTTTGCAAACGGCGAGGGGACGAAGTCTGTTATGATCCAGTACAATTTTGGTAACACACAAAGGGAAATTCCTCGAATGTCAAAGGAATGGGAACACTCACGGTGAAATTTATCAGTATGAATTTGTAGCTAGAAATCACGTAGTTATTTTAGTATTTTCACTTTAAAAAGACATTTGTAATACAAATTTCTATTTCTATTTTGTTAAATAAAGAATAGGGATATCAATTTAGTCCTCGACAACTGGGAGAAAAGGCAGTAGGTTTTAAGTTGAGGCTTAAAACGGTAGGCGTACGAGGCGGGCTGCTGCAGGGGGGAACTCGCCCTCCCAATTCGGGCAAAAACAGTTGTCTATTCGGGCAAAACATGACGAAGCATAGGCGTAGGAAGCGGGGGGGGGGGGACTGGGACGAAAGGCCACCCCCCGTAAAAATGAGGGGAGGACATGCTTCCTTCCCCACCTCCCCACCTCCCCCATCTCCCCCACCCCCTACCCCCACCTCATTGGTAAGAAAACCCCTTATTTCATTTTTCCAAATCTCTAAAAAGCAAAATTTACGGCGCACTTGGCGCGCCGAAAAAAATGCAATAAGAACTGCATTAGTTCTCGCTCATTAATCAGTTTGATAAACTTTTCCGAGCTCTGGAAATGACAAAATCGGATATTAACCATATGTGACACCACATCATCAAGAAACACCGGCAGCTGTAGTGCTGTTTTTGTACATTGCCTTTCATAGAATTCCAAACTTTCTTCAATGAAAGCTCTTGGTTTTGAAATATTTTGTCTCAAACGGATAACAAAGTTTGGGAAACTTGAAATGTCATCGAAAAGTGTCAGTTCAGCAATTCGCGAGGGCTTAGATAACATTATGTAGCAGCAACTATTCAGTCGTCCTGCAATCTAGCTTCTTTGGGAGGCAGTTTATAGTTTAGTTTCGCCGAACGGCTCTTTGCCAAAGAGATGGGACAACTTTAGAAAAAGCAATCATTCTCAGATTTACCACCAATATATGAAGGAAGTGCACATTCTTCAGTAATTCTCCAACTCTATTAATTTTCTTACAAGGAAACCCAGAATCCAAAGCTTTCTTCAATACAAGCTCCATATCTACGTATATTTGTTTAAAACGGGGAAAAATGGGCGCGCTTTGCGCCGAAATGATACAGTAGTGATCACACTTGAAAGAAAAATCGGAAACTAAGCTACTACTTACAAGCCCGAGATATGTCATTTCCGGCTGTCTGATGTGTTGCAATTTTTCAAAATTTTCTCTACGCTCCGCGCCAACACCTATCATGAGATACCTTTCAGCCTTGCCAGTTGAGTAGTCTGTGTAGATGGATTCTTTAGTAACTGAAGTGTTATGAATGTTCAATATCGCAGAGCAGTGACGTAGCTACAGGAGGCAGGGGGTGATGGTGCCCTGTCTTGAATTAGTGCAAAAAATCGGAAATTTGTCATATGAGACACCAGTCAAATAGAGTGCGGTATTCCCAACTTTTCATTTGTAAAATTCCGAGTTCTTCCTAATAAAAGCTCCATAATTTTTCTGTTTGTAATTATGGATTTAAAAGCCAAAATTTTTCTCGCGCTCTTAATTACAGCCCTCAATGAAGTAAGGGGTCGCTAATAAAGCAGTCAGTGGTAAACCACAGTGCCCTTTCCCGACTAAATTTTCTTCAAAATAGGCTTTTAAGTACCGTATATTGCACTTTTTGATTTTGATATCAAACCTTACAAAAGGTGAAAGGGTGAGTAATTAGCCCCTACCCTAGACTCAGTATTAAAACATCTTATTTCATTTTTCGTAAAAATTAAGATATTGCATTTGCGTTATGAATCTTCAACAAAGTAACAATAAAATAAAAAAATATCGTATCGATTCCAAGTCTTGTTTCTTTAGCATTACGTTAATAAGATGGAAGAAAATTGTAACCGTGGAACTATACCTTCATACAAGCAACATATATCTGATACTGGTGTCAAAAGCAGTCCTCCAAACTTATTTTGAAGCAGCAACTAAATATCACAATTTTATTTTTATTTTTTTTTTTCAAAAAGATCTTACATAATACTTATGACTTCAGTTTAGCATATTAAAGGTAAACCACGCAATTACTTCCGGTAAACTTCACATTTGAAATAAAAAAAAAAATGTTTTCACATGACTCCCAACAGCCAATCACAAAACCGTGCAGTCTACTACACTACTTCAAAGTGGGGTGACTTCTCTTGCCCTTTAACCTTTAATCAAACCCCAAATGGAGATGAATCACCCGAAGTTCTCTAAAATGGCGGGTTTCCCTTGTTTGTAATTTCCGGGGACTGTCTTTAAATATTCGTCATAACTATTGGAGCACGATATATTTCCACAGATACACCCTAGACGGATGCACCTTAAAATCAACCAGTTTATCGATGAAAGTGAAGTAAGGGTAGATGGTGAGCCATCTGACATATCATGATGGAGGTGAACCTTGAACTTTTTTTAGGAAAGGCCAAAAATCATCGTAGGTGATTGCATGCGAAAAATATCAGGATTTTTAGGCAGTCGGGGATTGAATTTGAAAAGATTGGTTCTTATGACCAAGCTAGAGCGGATTCTTTTGCCTGGCTCACATGGGTCATACTATAATATGGCAGCATTGTAACTTCATCAGTAGCGAACCGTTGTGTGCCGTTGTGGGTTTAATTTGAAACTTTATAGAGCTAAAATAGAGTCATTCAGATGTTCAACTTCTTTGGTTTATATGATGTAAGCCCCATACTTTTCTGAGTCTTAAAATTTAAGATGTCGGCTTACGATGTCAACATACAGGTCAACAACTCTGTTGAGAGCTGAATGACATGTTAATTTTAAAAGTTGAACATATGGTTCGTATTCTGAAAAGTCTTACTCTTGTGTAAGGTTTCTGTCTTTCACGTGAATTTTTGTAATTCAAATATTTTTGGGGTGAAGTGGGAAAGTAGGAGAAAACAATGACTAACTGGGGAAACTTGGAAAGAAACACTCCCACTTGCTTTGGCTCTATTTCAGCTTTTTAACAGTGTCAAATTGGTAGATGGTATTGGAAAAATGGTGTCAAGTTCCTCGAAAACCCAAAATAGATTGACATTAACCTGTTAGCTTTACCTTCATCTGTTCATGACGAACTACGGCTTCATTTGCAAAAGAGCTATGGGATCACTTTTGGAAACCACGAGATGGTTGCTATAATATAATCATGTGGTCATAACTAAATATTTTTCATCAACTAATAGGTTGAATGTCATATTTCGTCTTTCTGGCAGTTATCCAACTGTGCGTTGATGGTACATTGAGTTTACGTGTACATACGACTTGAAAAAATTGGCACAGGAAACTTTATCCGGACAATAATGACATAAGAGAATCAAATGACGATGAGTCAACAATAGGATGCAGTAACATTATTTGTATTGTCTCAATACAAAAGCAAACTTGGTTGAACAATCCAGACAAGTAAACGGAAGGGTAAATACGGAAGTATCTCCATGGGGAAGGGTGGGGAGTTTGAATTTACTAAGTAGGGAGGTTACGGGTACTAGTCTGGTGGGTGTCTAAGAGTCTATATGTGGGGAGTTTGGGGGTAGGCTATTAAGTGGGAAATTTGGTGTTCTAGGTGTGGAGTCTGAGGGTCTAGGCTCGGAGTTTGAAGGTAATGGGGGTTAAAATAGTATTATAAAATCCAGACCATCTTCGTATCTTAATGAGCACGACAATCTCAGAACGAATTGCGGTAATGTCGCCAGAACTAGTGTACCACCCCGTAGTATGCATAACAGAATCAGGGTCGAGAGTCTGACCTGTAAACAGACCGTGTATTGGTCTAATGGTAAGAACATCCGTCTCTTATGCGGAAGATCCGGGTTCGCTTCCCAGGTCGAGTCCTACCAAAGACTCTAAAAAAGAAACTTCTGCCGTTGTGCGCGATGATCCGCATAAGCAATGGAGGGAAAACAAGACAGAGAGCCACAACTGGAAAAAAGGCCGTGGCCGGCTCGTCTTGAACCAATAAGTTGGAAACTGGACCGTAAAACTCCGTCTAACTGACCTAATTACAGGCTGTTACGAGGGTTTATATCTTTTATCTAAATTTACCTTCATTATGTGTTAACCATGCATAGAACCTCTTTAAAGTAACAATTTTAATGTTGTGGAATAGAGTTTTGATCGCATCTTTTTTACAACAATAATCTAAATTTCCTTTGACAAAAAACGGCTTAAACCAACACTCTATCATAGTATTTGTTTAATTGCTGTTCCAAAAGGAGGCACTAACACGCGGCTTCATACGGCTGGCGTGGACATTGTTCCTTTGGACGCACTCCGTAGCAGCTTGCAGTCAGTACCAGCCCTGATAAGTACTCTGATTTACATGTAGGTCAAGCATAGTGCGTGACGCAAACCGTCCGAACTGCCAGTGTCACTGTTAGAACTCAAGAACTTCTGGGTCCCGAAAGGAGCTACTATGCAAAATGTGATTTGTGCTTTAAAGGAATATTCTGGTGGACCTTTACAAGGGTCTCGTAAAAAGGAGAAAAAAGTTCCAAACCTCTTTCCCAAACTCTGTCGCGATACCCTTTTTCTAACTTAAGACATCTCACTTGAAGATGAGTTACGGTATTTATCTCCACTTTTCAACAACATCACAAAATGTTTTAAAATGCGGACACAGTGCCTCAGATTTCTTTTGCTCTCCTTTACAACTGGTTGTCCTGTTCGATCGTCCTTGTTGGAATGTTTGAATTAGTTTCTGTAAATCAAGCATAAGTATACATCATAGGTCAATCTCATGGAGCCCACTTCAAGTCCTGTTGACATTCTCAGCAGAAAAAAAGAAAATAAAATTAAAGTCAATGACTTCCAGACTTCCGGTAAGATTCCCATCATGAAATCTATTTTTTCGCCCGATGGGGACTAGAGGTAACGTCCAGGTGGGTGTACAGGGGGAACCTTTGAAATCAATAAATACAGGCATTAAATGCATATCGCTCAACTATTTAAAGGAACAAGGCTCATAGTCAAGGAGTGATTTGAGGGTAGAAACCCTTTATGACTCAGGCTTCAGAAAGCAAAGGAGCGATTACTACCATTTGCTACATAATTTTGACTCCAAATAAGGAGCTGTATTGACAGAATTTTATTACCCTGGAGCAGTCAAGATAACCCACGCAAATGGGTAAAAAAATCACTAAAACGAGACGAAATTTTGGGGCACAGGATCTTCATTGCATCAAAACGAACTTAAAAAGGCTACAATTTGGGGAAATTAACCGATAATTTTTGTACAAAAAGATTTGCACCAATGAACCCCTAGACAGTCCCCTAGAAAGACTAATGTAACGGGGAAATTTCTGCATAGACAAAAAGTTGTTTTGAAGTTAAGTTGATATCTAACTTGTCTCAAAGTAATTGACAATTCTTCGACAATTCGACGAATTCAGCTTTTGTCTAAATCTGCTCATCTTGAACGAATTTGTAATAGACATTATTTTCTAGAATTTCAAACATAAAAACTATGACTGAGGCAAAAAATTCTTCAACTGAGTCAATATTCGTCACTAGGCCTATGTGAAATGGAAAATCCTAAAACTCGTGAAATTCTGGATTCTGCGATCCGTCAGTTCTCCAAAAAGGGGACGCGTGTGCGTGAAGTGTGCTATAATTATACATAACCAGAGTTATCCGAACTACATTAGGCCTATATTGCCATTGCATAGCCACTGGAGGGGACATTGGGAAATTCTCCTCAACAATGTTTTTTAATTCTAAAAAAGAAGGGTTTAAGGTCACACCAAGTTTTATATGTTAGAGGGGTACTTATTCTAGGTATTTCGGTAAAACTTGCATTTGAAATCCGATTTGTGGTTCTCAGTTAAGATATGAGCAAGTAAATTTGACACATTTTCAACAAGTGACCACCTCACAACCACTTTACTCCTTAACAACCACATTTTATCAGAATATGATTGCATTAATGGCATTAGAACTTCTCCACAGGGAGGTCCTATTTCAATTAACTTCATGGTCAACACAACAGTCTGAAAAAAAAGGGGAAACAAAGCATTCCTTGTCAATGTGTGGGAGTGATATAACCTGTGCTGCCCTCCAACTCACATTGGAACATATAGTGACTTCATTTACTGATATCTCGAGAAATACATGTCCAATATGAATGAAAATTTCACCATACTGTGTAGATCTGGTTCCTCTTTCACGTGGTGATAGCCAAGCGTCATTCACCTTATGAAAATGTCAACTAACATTATAGAAGAGCAGTATAAGGTCACTTTCATAGTTATAAGCGGAAAAAGCATTTTTTCGTAAGGTGAGTTGACAGGCAAAATATTCGGCAGTCCAGGGAGCTAGTAAAATTTTCTTATTTGTTCAAGCGAAGCACACTTTTATTTTGAATGAATGTCGCCAACTCTTTCGTACTTCACCTTAAAGGGCAAGATCAGCCGCCAAAACAAACAACTTCCGTATCTCACACTCACAACTGTCTTCTTATTTCTTATTTCATACTAATTACTTTAATATTGCATATTCAAGTAAACCAAGCAGTTATACTCCGTGGAGTTGCCGGTGGGCGGGGCGGGGGGGGGGGGGTACGTGTCCCCTGTACAGCTTGTGCTCCCTCCATAAGCCCCATTTGAGATCAGGGACTTTCAAAACGATATGTCTTCTGTGGTCAGAGTGTGACTACCAGATGTTTTTTAAATTAGATTCTTCTTTTGAAAAGAAAAGGCAGCAACTTTCACATTCTTCAAATAGAAATATCGAAAAACATCTGGGAAATGCCATTTCGGGATGTCTGAGCAATTGCATTTTTTTTTTAATTATCTACACACTTTACTCTACGCCAATGGTAACCGTTCAGACAAGGTAACAACTCTCCATGAGACGATCACATTTAACTGCACATCAACTGCTTCAACTCTTTCTCTTTCTATTCAGCTCCCCTTCTTCAAAATGTCAGCCGAATCCGGTCTTGGTAGTAGTTTCACTAGATTTGTTACCAATAAAATCTTACTTGGAGTTGCCCTGGAAGTAATTTTTAGACCAGTGTAAAGACAATAGAATTACCCTTAAATGACGACCTTAGTACCTCACAAACACCTTAAAACACAGGAGTTTCCGCCATGGACCCCCACTAGGACTCACATTGAACTGCTCATCAACTTCTTCCTGCATAGTTCAGTTCCCCTCCCCCGTTTTCAAAATGTCAGACGGATCCGCTTTTGGTAGTAGTTCCAGTTTTTCTTACCAAAAGTTTTACTCGAAGTTACCTTGGAGGTAGTTTTTATACCAGTGTTAGTCAATAGAATTACTTTTCAATAACGACTTCAATACCTCACAAACACTCTAAAACCCAGGAGCTTCCTGGGCCCCCACCGGGGCTTTGCCTCTGGACCCCACCAGGAAGGCGGGCCCATACACCCCCAATCGAAAGGGCCACGCGATTCGCGCTCGGTGGCGCTTCCGGCGCCATGAGTGGAGTCTATTAGTTCCCTTTGCAAAATTGTTTTGCTCCCCAGTACCCCCTAGAGAGAAGAGTCTGGTGACGCCAGTCACGCTACTGGATATAATAAACTTCACATTTTATATGCAAAAATGTTGTCACATGCTTCTCAAGAGTCTTTCATGAAATAGGCTACTGCTGTTATTCAAGTAAGTGTGACTGCCTTTTTATTTCCAGGGGATTCGAGGTCTGATTGTTACCTACTCGTGGCCAGTTCGTGTTTCAATATAAAGCTATGAAGCTATGGAAATGAAACACCGAGCTATAACTATATTCGTGGCTAAATTGAAGAGTGAGCAGAGATGAATGACGTACATCTGTTAGAGTATGTTTCTTTTAAAGGGCATGAGCAGTCATCCCAAATTGGAGTTGTGTAGTAGACTGTCCAGTTTCATGATTGGCTGTTGGGAGTCATGTGACAATGTCTTTTCACTTCAAATGTGAAATTTACTAGAAATTACTGCTTGGTTTACATTGAATATGCAATAGTAATAAAATGTGATGAAAGATACTCTGAAGAGAAATAAGACGAATATTGTGTTATTTAGCTTTTTCTTCAAAATACGTCTGGAGGACTGCTCTTTACCTTTTAGGAGCGTAGTGACAAACAGTGACGTTTAACTAAGTGCCTCTGCGGAAGGTTTTGAATATAGTTAGGCCACCAGCCGCCAATCGGCTACGTCTTTGTACTTCCTGGCGGAATGGTCGGTTAGCACTTTCGTGATCTCCCGATGACAGCTTGCTCGTGCCCGTGTTCTCATTTTGCCCTCTGAGTCAGACACCCGTTGCACACTGGCTACTATTATGAAGCAAAGCCATATATGTTATTCTTTCTCTTCGTGGATTTATTTTATAAATCCTTAAAATCGCCTTCACTTTTCTATTTCCCTTTAATGGTTTCATGATGTGTATGGATTTTCAGCTAGACAATAGTACTGGTTTATGGAACCAGCTGTAGGGAGAGCCATACAAGTAGATCAAGTGCCTACGTAAAGGCGTCTCATTGCACAAAGTTAAGTAGTTGCCCATATAAGTCATGTAAAATGTAGGTCAATACTAAATGGTAATTGCCGGCTAGATCATTATTGTGTCCCTCTCATGATCGGCCGACCACTCCATTATGTAATACCCTATCTCATTCAATCTGAGAGACGACCCTAATTTATACCTCAAATTCTCACAACAGCTGAACTTCAGAAACTCTGGGCGAGGATCCATCTCTAAAGCTGGGAATGGGTCACCATTTGCAAATGGCCTTCCTAGGGGTTTAAAGAGGAAGGGAAAGGTAAATTTGAAGGTATCTTTGTGACAGAAAGTGTGGCAAATTTGTGCCAAATTTAGCGTAATCTATGTACATCTTTTTATGGAAAAAGTTTGGATATGATGATCGAAAGTAAGAGATCGTGTTGGCTGATAATCAGTAAATATCTTCAAAGAGCACAATTATTAAATTGTGAAATTTCCCATAAAATATCACTGTTTCAATGAAATGAATACCGCGATTTTATATGCGCTCAGGTATTCACTAATGGAAAAATCTGTTGCAAATACTTCAAAATGTGATTGGAAATATTGATTGCGATTTGCGAAATCATTTATCTCCACGTTGTACGGTACGGGATGCACAGAAATATCAAAATGCGCTGCCGTTTTCGATAGGCGCACTACAATTAGAGAGCGCTATTTGTCACGTAAGCGTTCTTTGGAGTTATCATGCAAGTACTCTATATGTTGAAACATTGTAAATAAATCTAAAAATGGAGTTGGAAGTTTCACACACACTGGACCATATTTGAAAAACTTGAAATAGGTTATTGTGTTCAGTATGCCTATTCTGTTCTTAACCACTAATTCACCACGGTACTTCTCTTCATCATTTTTGTACTTAAAAGACGTTATTGGAGATGCCCCTTTTCAAAAGAGTGAGGGGAGGCGATGTCCCCCTGATTTTCGCCCACGCTTAACTTTGAAACTATACACCTGTTTTTAAGCTGGTCAACTATAACTTTCCTTCTGAAAAAAATCTTTCCACAATTGAAATAATTGTGGATTCTCCCACTAATTTATTTGTTCAAAGATTTTTTTTAATTGGCCAACTTTAAAGACGATTCATGTGAAAGAGGAACCAAATCTACACAGTGTGGTGAAACTTGCTTTGAAATCGGACATACATTTCTGGAGATATTCGTAAATGAAGTCAATACAATTGTGTTCCAAAGTGAGTTTGAGAGTAGCAGAGACCATCTCACTTCCTCACTTTGACAAGGAATGTTTCTTTACCATTTGTTTTTCAGACTGTCGTGTTGACTTTGAACTTGAAGTTAACAGGGATTGGATCTCCCTGTAGGGAATGCAAAGTTTGGTAATGATGCAATCACATTCTGATAAGATGGGGAGATGCGCACGGTTTAATTAACATAAAATTTCCTTACTAGCTAACGATAGCCGAATCCCTAACCTTATCCCTAACCCAAACAAAAATACAATCGAAACAATACAATAGAAACAACCAATCAAGAAATGCCTTGTTAAATAGTGCGCATCAACTGAGAAAATTGGCTATAGTGTTTGAAGGTCAGAAAAAGACTGTCCATTAAATGTGAGGATATGATGTCATATGTGCTTGCTACAAGTTCACTTTTGGTTGACTTTCCTGAATGGCTTTGGACGCTTTATTAGTACGTATTATGAGGCCTAAGCAATTTATCACAGTCAATGAGAGATCACCTGATGTTGAAATTTATGTCAAATTGTTTACTCTCCTTTATGCCGACGATACGATAGTTCTATCAGAGAATGCCACAGACTTTCGATCTGCTCTAAAAGGCGTTAAAGATTACTGTGAAACGTGGAACATGTCGTTTAATGCTAGCAAAACTAAAGTGGTGGTTTTTTTCAAGGGGTAAGGTAAGGCGGGGCAAGACATTTATTTTGGAAAAAAGAAAATCGCGTTAATCGATAATAATAATTACCTCGGTGTAATGTTTAATTACAACGATAAATTTAATAAGAATAAATGTAAGCAACTTAACCAAGCCAAGAATGCTACGTTTGGTCTTTTGAATAAATCTTATAACCTGCAATTACCCCTACACTGTAAAAAAGCACGGCAGATTTACAGAACAACAAATTAAAGAAATAAATAAGGATAACAGAAAAGTTCTGGAAACTTATCTTTTTACCAGAACTTTTCTGTAATTTTTATTTTTCTCTTTATTTTTTATTCTGTAAATTTACAGCGAATGTTAATCATATTTTACAGTGAAGATTTAATGTTACAACTTTTTGACCAGTTAATTTTACCAGGGCTTCGTTACGGATGTAAAGTGTGGGGTTTTGAAGATCTGAAGATAATTGAATCATTTCACTTGAATTTGTGTAAGCAGATTCTTAAACTTAAAAAGAGCACTCCAAATTGTATGATTTACGGTGAACTTGGCAGGTATAAATTAATTGAGACAATTGAAAGTATAATGATAAATTTCTGGTGCAGGAATGTAAATGGGGAAAGTAGTAAATTGTCGTATGTTTTGTACAAGTTTTTAAGAGTTCTACACGATAAAGATATCTAATCATCTTCTTGGATCTTAAAAAATAAAAATGTTTTTGAAAAGATAGGTATGCCATTCATTTGGGATAATAAGAGCGCTGAAGCAGGAAGTGAAACGTGTAATACTGATTTCTTAATTATTTCTTCAAACATGGTTAAAGAAGACTATTGATCTTAGACTTAGTGATATTTATACGCAAGAATGGTGTACTGAAGTAAATAATAATTCCCCAATGTAAAATTTATAGTATCTTTAAAGCAACCCTTTCTTTTGAAAAATATTTCATTAATCTTCCATTGTGTAACAGGCTTATTTTTTGTCGGTTTTGTTGCAGTAAAAGTAGAATTCCGACTGTCACTGGAAGGTATGACAACATTGTTTTTCAAATTGAAATCCTTAAGCGTTTTTAATTCTCAGGTGGATAGTGGTTACTAAATTTAGTCTTTTACTACTTAGTTGATGCCCGTTTGTGTATTACTGTGTAGAGTCATACTCTGGCTTTCTTTCTTCCATAGGAATTGTGCTTATATGTTTATTCTATAATTCTATAATTATACTAAAGTTTCTTAAGTTTTTTCCTCTTTTTGTTTTCCTTTTCTGTCTTTTTACCATTTTTCCTCATTATTTTTTTGTTGTATATAAACTATGCATTTTGTTACAGTATTAATTTTATAAGTCTCTTGTACCCCGTCAGGGGAGATATAGAGAAATATACTAAAACTGACAACTTAGGTTGTTCATATCTGAGAACCACGTATTGAATTTCAATGCACGTTTCACCGAAATGCTTAGAATAAGTACCCCTAAAACGTATCAAAACTTGATGTGACCTCAAAGCGGCTCTTAAAGTTGGTTCATGAAATTCAACAAATTTTTTCAAAGGTGTTAAGTTTTCTTCACGTACTAGTGACAAATGGTCAAACTTAGACAAGTCCCATACCCTACATACAAATAACTGCTTTATGAGTGAGTAACTAACGGTTCAAGTCGGTTTTCAAAAATTCGTGACCAGACACTTTTTAAAATTTGTACAAAACGTTACAAGTCAGCGGACACTAGAACATAAAACAAAGTTTTAACGTTTTAACTTTTGGACTTGAAACTTGACTCGTTATGCCTAACTATAAACATTGTTATGTGGTAGTGACCCTTTGAGACTCTCATTCAGTTATCGATATCAACACAATGAGCCTCTTTAAACATTTCTCTTAACTACCGTAATTACTTTTCCGAAATTTTAAGACCATTTACCCTGAAGATAGGATACATTTCTGTCGAAAATAGAATTTCCCATGTATCCCCCGAATCCTATATTAACCCCTTTATCGTTTTTGTAGTCTAAAATGTAAAATAAAAACCGTCTGAAAATTCATCCTTCAAAATTAATCCCAATGAAATATCCCTACATGGGACTTCAAGACTAAAGCAATCAAAAAGTGTTTGTTCAGTTGAAAATGCAGTTCTTGCTGGCAGAATAGCTTTACTTGTTTTATGTTTTCTTCCCCCACCACGGTTTCTTTTCTCTTAACGAAAGGGGTTTTTTGAATGACTATTTTAAAATTTGACCACAACAGAAATGTATCTGTGGGCATTGGCTTGTTGTCTGTATCATACATCTGTCAGTGCTCCTTGGGGCAGCTGAACATACACACGGTTGATACCGACTCGATACAATGTGATGACAACTTTGAATAGTGTAATGTCAGGGTCACGTTACAAATTATTAAAATAACCCAATTAAGAGTGATGAGGACAAGCTGTAACAAAGAATTGAGACTAGGCTAGACGGGCATTTCATCACTTCTTTCTAAAACAAATATTTTGTTCGGGAAATTATGAAGGACCTGAATTGCTTCACTTGTCTGTTTGCAGGAGGGCAGGACAGTATAGTAATATATGTGCCTGCAAAGTGTCAGAAGAATACAGTCTTTGTCATGATGGGAAATATTTAAACTAGTCTGCTAATTTTTTCAAATGTGGAAATTTTTGAAAATTTTGTGTTGTAGTGTTTCATTATATTTAAAACTTTTATGCCCCTTCTGGTGACATAACTCTCTCACTACCTTATCATCCTATTTCAAAAATTGTGAAACGATTCCTAAAGACCCAATCCTCTCACCCCAAATAGTTCCAATTCTCCTAACCTACTTACTTAAGCCCCTCCCACAACTGTCTAAAACTCATCCTCATCCAGACACAATCTCAGTTTATAGCTCCAGGGGGAGTACACAAGACCACTATGTGCAATCTCGTACAGTTTACGTGCTGTGTAAATACGGAACTACTGGACTGCATTTTTTCAACTTGCTATCAATCGAAGAGCTGCGCCAATAGAAAATGTCTGTTAACTTCTACAAAATTGTAGTTTGGGGTAAGAGTTGACTGCCTCCAACTGTTTACCACCGACAGTAAAACAATTGCTTGTTCGGTTGGTATCCTACGGTACTGAGCCGATCTTCCATTTGCCCTTACATTCAGGATAAATGTGCTGACTGAGGTTTATAGAGGGGGTTTTCCCTGCATTTCCATTAAGAACATCCTATTCGTACATGGATCAGGTACAAAGTGGTACTATTTATTTCAACTCTTTAAGTTATATTATATTTCAAGGTGCTCGTTTTTCGGGGACTGAATAGCATTTCTTTCACTCATTTTTATTTTTAGTTTAGGCTGTAGTATACACTCTCCCAATACGATACCTGTGTATACTACACACGTCACATACCGTTATCTACACCTGTTGCGAAAGAAGTGATTTTTCCAGTTGCTTCCTGTAATTTTTGCAGGAGTGGCGCCAGCGGAGGGGGGGGGGCATGCCCCCCTGACGGGGAAGGTCGGCGATTTCGTCGGGGAGGCCTAAAAAATAAAAAAAAAATGAAAAATACAAAACCCACAAGGACTGAAGTTACTAGATGTGCGATCTAGAACATATTTTTTGTTTTGTAATGATGTTTTAGTAATATCGGAATCGATTTTAAATCACTTCTTAACTCTGTTAAACCTCATTCTATTTACCTTGTTCCCCCGTCGGGGAAGGACGGCAATTTTTCGGGGAAGCCTAAACAGAAGTTAGTGGATGAATGACCATGATTTTGTTCTTTTTGAACTATTTTTTCCTTTGTAATTTCATTTTAATGCATATCTGAATCAGTTTTAATCACTTCTTACTAGCACTTCTATCCCTCATCCCATCTTCAGTCCGTACGCGCAAGGTCATGCCTTCGTCGGGGACGGGCTACCCACCCCCTGTTGTTAAAAAAATCCAATTTCGTCGGGGAGCCGCCATCTACAAACCCATGATAACAGATGTGGGTCTGAAGTCACTAGGACGACCTTCTTGATCTTGCCCACTAGAAGACCATATTCTGCAAGGAAACTCACAGTTACGAATTCTCCTTACAAAAACGGACGAGAGGTTGTTCATATACGTGGAGTACCCAACGGTCTGCCATCTGGCCTGCCGGAACAGCCGAATTCTCACAAAGGTAATGAATATCGGCCATGTCGTTTACAGCTACACATAATGTTAAACAGTGGTGTGAGAAAATTTGCCCCTGAGTCTGACTGAGAATTTATTTGAAGGCACCTTGTAACGTGCCATATTTTCAAATTTATAGTCTGGAGTTCGGACAGTCACGTTAAAAATTTTATCTATTTTGTGGACCTTGCAATTGAATTCAACGAAGATTCATAATACAGTCAAAATATTATAGTGTGTTTTCATTTCCGTTGCATAGTCCCCCCGAAAAGAGACAAGACCATTACATCTAATTGTACCAGTACTTTTAATCTGGCACTTTTCTGATCATTAGCAAGTTGGTTCTTTTCTCTATTGAAGTTAAACTTTCATTTCAAAGGAAAGCTCAAAATAACGACAGCTTCCTTTCCAGTTACAAGTCTGGGAAATGTCATTCCGGCTATCTTAGGGGTTAGATTTTTAACAATTTTCTGTACGCTCCGCGCCAACTGATGGTGGCTGTCCGCATAGATAGTGTTTTAGTCGAACAGATAATTGAACAGAACAATGCGTGTTTGTAAATTACTCTTCGTTTTAGGGCAGTATTATGATGTGAAAATAATTTTTTTCGAAAGAAACCTGAAAGTGAGGATTTCTTTAATTCTAGTTACGAGTCCAGGAAATGCCACTTCCTGCTGTCCTGGGGTTCTCAATTTTTCAAAAAATTCTGTGCGCTCGAGATAATCTTTCGGGCAGGATTACGTTTTTTCGGACAAAAAACAATTCTGCACCTCCCAAATTGGCACGCTCCCGTACGCCTATGAAAATAAATAAAATATAAAACTTCAAATATATGCGAAGCCAATTTTTTCTTCGTGAGAATGCAACAATTTATATGGTCCGAGGGCCTAAATCTGCATGATGATATTCAGTAAAGTCAGCAAAACTTAAGATCACCCCGACCTGATTTTCCTCAACGACATGACAACGTCAGATTACTCCATAAACCCCCAAAACTGTCATAAAATTACATTTTTTTCTCCAATATTAGGTTAAGATTGTTTAAAGTGGCAAAATTTTCCAATTTCGATGGATACTCCGTATAATGAATACCAAAGCCAACTCTATTAATCACCCTGCAGACTATCTAATTTTGCTCCTGAAAGGCATATCACTTAATAAAAAAACAAATTTTTCATCATAACCTTACCAAAAAAAACAATTTTTTTTCATGAAAGTCCGAAATTTCTCCATTATAATAAGCTCTTCATTTTCAAAGATTCGTTCAAAAAAGGGAAAAACTTTCCGGAAAAATTTCTATTCTTTTTTAAGGAAGAACTTTTATTCCCATCTTGAAAATATATACATATGTACGTATATATATAACATAGGTTGGGAAATAAATATAATACATACAAATATTTACGACCTAATTAATTAAACTTACAATATCATTACATTAACATCATGATTCAATTAACTTACATCACATTTTCTTTTAATTCTTTTAATTCTTTTCCGGGCAAATTTCTAGTCTCGTCTCGAAGTCTTTGTTCGAAGGTGTTGAACGATTCAATGCCTAACCTCAAAAGAATTTCAGCTGTCGCCCTATAACGTTTTTGATTTTTCCCTTTTGAAGGACAGATTCTTCAATAAACACTTAAAAATTGTTAGCAGTACCAACAAAAGCCAAATTTCTTCCAAAGAGTTTTAATTTTTTTTTTTCAAATAAACTCCAGATTTTTAAGTATTTGCTAAAAAGAAAGTCCAAAATTTCGGCGCTCTCCGTGCGCCTCAAATTCTGCCAAGTCACGTTCCACCGTACCATAACGTTTGTTGGGGCCTTGAAATTATGGCCCCTTGTCGGAGAGCTTGGCCTCCCCCCCCCCCCCTCCCGTCGGGCAAATCCTGGCGCCCCGAATTTATGTCAGGAAACCAAGAATCATGAAATTCCAATACAATATATTCGCAACTTTCAACCTGCACACTACAAATATGTTGTATGGTTGTCAAGTTTCGAGGTGTGCCACCATGCAATTGAAGCCAAGAAACATGTTATGATTGTAACTATGATGTGATAGTAGTTGCTTTAAAAGAGAGAAATTTATGCAGGAAAGAGTATCATTTGACATCTGAACTTTGGTCTTATATTTGTACTTATATTTATAAGGAAAGAACGAAATTGCTTTAATGTACTTAGCATTTCAACCACATGTATTTTTTGCGTCGGCCAAACGTAACGAAATGAGTCAACGAGGACGAAAACATTGATTTTCCAACCTGCAGATAAACAAATTTCACCTTCGATTAAGAACGTCAGCGAAGCAATAAACGTCTTTGTTCCTTTTTACAGTTCCTTCTCATTTTTTACTTTAAGGAAAAGCTTCAAACAGGTTTTTAAGTCATTTTCACCTTCAAAACAAGATAAGCTTTAAAGGGGAACTTTAAGCAAAAAAAAAAAAAAAAATAATAATAATTTTCACTTGTGAAAGAAGAACTAAATCTACTCAGTGTGATGAAATTCGGACGTTTTTCTTGAGATATCAGCAAATGAAGTTACTACATTTGTGTTCCAAAATAAATTTAGGGCAGCAGAGAGCATATCACTTCCACAAGTAATGCTTTATTTCCTTTCGTTTTTCAGACTGCTGTGTTGCACTCTAAAAGTAAAAGAGTGAACTAAGTCACTCTTTGATAGAGTGAAAAGTGTAAATTCACCCTATTAGAGTGATAATTGATTTCAAGAGGAGTGAAACTCACTCCAAACAGAGTAAAATTCACTACAAGAAGAGGGAAAATTCACTCTTCCACGAGTACCTGCAATGATCACTCTTTTTTTAAGAGCGATCACTGTGGTCATTCCATCAAGAGTGAAACTTCGCTCTTTTAAAAGGCAATTTCACTCTTTTTGGAGTGGATTTCAATCTTCTTGGAGTGAATTATCACTCTAATGGAGTGAATTCACAC
Organism: Holothuria scabra; assembly: GCA_037179385.1. Taxonomy (NCBI): domain Eukaryota; kingdom Metazoa; phylum Echinodermata; class Holothuroidea; order Aspidochirotida; family Holothuriidae; genus Holothuria; species Holothuria scabra. Next base: position 41,300,040 of record CM074187.1, on the reverse strand, counting down.
TTTTCACTCTATTAAAGAGTGGCTAAGTTCACTCTTTTGATTTTAGAGAGTGACTTTGACGTTAACAGGCATAGTACCTCCCTACGGGGATTGCAAAGTTTGAAAAGTTCTCATGCCATTTTTGCGATCACAAGTTGATAATAAGGGATTGTTGAGGAGAAAATAGGTGTAAACTCTAAAGAAAAACAAAAGAACGTCCATTAATGTTGGGATATTATGTCATATGTGCTTGCTTCAAGTTCACTGCGTGTTGAAAATGTGACAACTAAACTTGCTCGACACTTAAGAACTACAAACCGAATTTCAAAGCAAATTTCACCTAAATGCTTAGGATATGTACCTCTAACATATCAAACATGGTTATGACCTTAAACCATTCTTTTAAATATACATTACCTTCAACCTTAATTCATTACATTTTCTTTGCCCATAAAGTTTTAGTAACAGGCCTTCCTACTCTCTCCTTTCCATTAAATCTATAAACCCAGCCTAACATCTCTTTCTTCTTCAAAGAATTTTTCTCAGGTAAACCAGTAGACGAGCAATGTACAACAGATTTATTAAAATTAAATCACATACGTTTATGTCTTGTCTCTTATAAACGTACCTAGATGTGATATTGTAATGTACGATTGACTGTTTAAAAGAAGTTAATGACCTACGGTATGCTGTAAGAATTGGACCTGTTCGAGCTTAAGTTTTCTTTTAAAACGACATCCAATCATGAAGCTCCCAACTTTATAACCTTGGGACAAATTTGAAAAATGATCTTGAAGTCAGTTACTTCTGTTAATTTGGATTCCAGATGAGCAGAGAGCTGTATGACCTTGATAGAGTAGTGTGCACCCTAGAAGAGTTCAGAAGGATGTATTGAACACGTATATTTAGCTAGTAAAAACAAGCTTACAAACTGAAAAGACTTATTTTACAAGACTAACCTCGGATAGTGGTGACCTACAACTCAAAGTGAAATAATTATATTTGCCTTTTTTTAGTAGTTGCAAGTTATGTAACAAAGACAAGGTAGATTTCTGTCGACAAAATTCACGATATCTCTTCAAGCCATACTTTCAGACAATCATAGTTAATCCACCGATTGTCGTTAGGTGCCAGGACATTGTGCGCCACATTTCAAGATCTGTATTCCATAAAATGGTAGCAAAGCAGCTTAAACACGCAAGTTTACCCTTTGTTACCTAATCTTTCTTCAATTGTTTTGGAAAGAAGATCATTACCAAAAATGGTAGAAATATTCTCGAAGTTTTTTTCTCCTTGGCAAGTAACACTAAATTTAAATCTTTATGTTCAATATTATCCCAAAAGATATAAAATTTCTAAAATGCACTCTCCTCATCAAGAAGGGTGGGAAAAAAGTAAATAAGCCACAACTAAAAAAAGGCGGTGACAGGAAACATTCAAACCGATGGGTTAAAAACGGAGCAACGGTGACAGGACACATTCAAACCGATGGGTTAAAAACGGAGCAACGGTGACAGGACACATTTAAACCGATGGGTTAAAAACGGAGCAACGGTGACAGGACACATTCAAACCGATGGGTTAAAAACGGAGCAACGGTGACAGGAAACATTCAAACCGATGGGTTAAAAACGGAGCAACGGTGACAGGACACATTCAAACCGATGGGTTAAAAACGGAGCAACGGTGACAGGAAACATTCAAACCGATGGGTTAAAAACGGAGCAACGGTGACAGGACACATTCAAACCGATGGGTTAAAAACGGAGCAACGGTGACAGGACACATTCAAACCGATGGGTTAAAAACGGAGCAACGGTGACAGGAAACATTCAAACCGATGGGTTAAAAACGGAGCAACGGTGACAGGACACATTCAAACCGATGGGTTAAAAACGGAGCAACGGTGACAGGACACATTCAAACCGATGGGTTAAAAACGTAGCAACGGTGACAGGAAACATTCAAACCGATGGGTTAAAAACGGAGCAACGGTGACAGGACACATTCAAACCGATGGGTTAAAAACGGAGCAACGGTGACAGGACACATTCAAACCGATGGGTTAAAAACGGAGCAAAGACGGAGCCGAAAAACCTCATTTAACTGATCTCACTTACTACCTACCTAACTATAGCTGACTTACTACCTACATACTTTCCTAACTAACTAACTTACTAATTAACTTATTAGCTAAGCAACGAACTAAGTAACTCATCAAGAAGAAATAGACTCCAGGCACATTGTCAAGTAGCCTGCGCAGCGCCTCTGTGCCTACTGCCACCTCATTTTTTTTCAAAGCGACAAGTTGAACGAAAAAATTCATCCGCTCCGTATTGAGTAACGAGGAGTAGCATGCAACCAGTTGACACGTGACTACATGAAGGAAGAGCGTGAGTGAAAGGTCAAACTAATGTTCTTACAAACAAGATAAAATTGCATTGCCAAAAAACTTCTGTTCAAGGGATTAAGCTTCAACGAGCAACTAAATTCGCTTCTCGTGCACTATTAAGCTCCCTGTCTTCCTAACTAACAGCGGCAGAATCACGTGGGTGGGTCTGTCCGCCAGAACTTAAGACCATGCTATTAACGCGTTAAGAATCAATGTTGAAACAGGAGAGGTGTTGCCCTTAAAAAATAATGGTAATTAAAAGGCTAAAAAATGCTAGCAACGTTGTTAAAGTTTTTGCATGTGATTGAAGTCCTTTGGTATTTTCTTTTGACATACACTGCATTTTCTATTTTCTTAAAATTTTTCCCGTAAAAAGTCTGCTTCCTAAGATTATCAGCATATAAAGATAAATTTGTGTTAAATCTTTAACGCTACTATGGGAAGAAGCGTGGTCGAAAACAACTTTCACAAGCTTGCTATGGTGTTTTGTATTAAGCGATTGGCTTCGAAATGAAGTAAATAAGATTAGTGAATGCATGAAACCCTATAAACATAAGATGTATATATCTCGTTTCCAACCTGGAAAAAAGGGAAAAAATTCCAAAAGGCTTCATCGGGGCCTTCTATATATATATATATATATATATATATATATATATATATATATATATATATATATATATATATATATATATATATATATATATATATATATATATGTATATATATATATATATATATATATAATAAGAAAGTAAACACTATTGCATTTCAAGATACAAGCTTGTTTCGTATAGGCATACGTTTGTAGCCTACACTCCTCAGTCTACAAATGCGAAGCATAACGGTTATAAAATAACAAAATGAGACGCGCGTGTTATAGACACGTCATAGAGGTTAAGCGCCCATTATGACGTCCACAGAAGAAAGTATTATCTGCAGAACTAGAACGCGCAAAATAGCTTAAGAGTGCGCGGGTTATTTAAATACGCACAAAATCTAAGTGTTTTACAGATCAGTAAGGTAAGCACTCTATGCTTCATTATAAAAAGTTATTATGACATAACAGCTTCTTTTTACGGTGCTTACAGCTACTAACAAGTTCATTCCTATTATTCAAGGAAGACATATAAGGTTTGTGGATGATGAAATATTTCTCAGTTACACAAAGATTACACCTCTTCCTTGATGTGGAATAAGAATTTCCGTGTGCTAGAATTTTCCATTTGATTGAGTATGGTACGTTATTGTCCTTTAATGTCCAGATATATTGGCTGAGGGTGGTGGCATTCCTCTGGGTTTCATTTCTAAAAATACTGTTGTGGCCGTTGAATCTTGTTTTGAAGGGGTTTTCAGTTAATCCGACGTATGTTTCCACCTTTAGGTTGTCCTGTCTTGTTACTGAGGCTTGGTAGATCACACCTGATGCTAGGCAATTACCTTCTAAGGGGCATAAGTTATCTCTTCGACAGTTGCAGGTTTGTCGAAGAGATAACTTATGCCCCTTAGAAGGTAATTGCCTAGCATCAGGTGTGATCTACCAAGCCTCAGTAACAAGACAGGGCAACCTAAAGGTGGAAACATACGTCGGATTAACTGAAAACCCCTTCAAAACAAGATTCAACGGCCACAACAGTATTTTTAGAAATGAAACCCAGAGGAATGCCACCACCCTCAGCCAATATATCTGGACATTAAAGGACAATAACGTACCATACTCAATCAAATGGAAAATTCTAGCACACGGAAATTCTTATTCCACATCAAGGAAGAGGTGTAATCTTTGTGTAACTGAGAAATATTTCATCATCCACAAACCTTATATGTCTTCCTTGAATAATAGGAATGAACTTGTTAGTAGCTGTAAGCACCGTAAAAAGAAGCTGTTATGTCATAATAACTTTTTATAATGAAGCATAGAGTGCTTACCTTACTGATCTGTAAAACACTTAGATTTTGTGCGTATTTAAATAACCCGCGCACTCTTAAGCTATTTTGCGCGTTCTAGTTCTGCAGATAATACTTTCTTCTGTGGACGTCATAATGGGCGCTTAACCTCTATGACGTGTCTATAACACGCGCGTCTCATTTTGTTATTTTATAACCGTTATGCTTCGCATTTGTAGACTGAGGAGTGTAGGCTACAAACGTATGCCTATACGAAACAAGCTTGTATCTTGAAATGCAATAGTGTTTACTTTCTTATTATTTATACTCGCTCCCATCGGTTGAGCACTGTATCCAGTGTTGTTTCGCTATCTTTAACCATATATATATATATATATATATATATATATATATATATATATATATATATATATATATATATATATATATATATATATATATATATATATATATATATATGATTTAATTTAAAATTGGTTGTTCATGTCCTTGAAATAACACCCTACCCTTGACCAATTTAGATTTTAAATCGAGTAAATATTTGATAAAAATAAATAGAAGTTGACACGCACTATCAAGGAAGACAACCGAGACGCGCACGGAGGGGCCACGCCTCCTGTTTCTTGGGATATTGAGCACGAATCTAGCTTATTAACAAGCTTATTAGTTTCCGACAAACATACCATGTCGCTAGGAGAAAAGCTGCAAATCTCATATCAACATGGTAGATGGGATTTATTCAAACTTTTTACATCGTTGGTTAGGTGGGAAGAGTGTTAAGGTAATTGGTCGATCTATTCTTGCCTGCTGTCACACTTACTGAGCGGGTTAATCTCTTTAGCCGAGGCATACCTAATGGAGAGGCTTAGGGGAGCCGCTTTCAAATGATGATCACAGACGCAAAAATAATCTCCACATCCAATGTCTAAGACAAAGAAAACGAGCAATTTGTGTTAAATACACATGTTTGCTTGTCAAAAGTGCATGTTTACACGAGAGGTCGCGACACTATGTTTCTTGTATTACCATGCAATTCTCATTGGTTTAACACAACAATAGCTCCTTGTATACTTTTATGGAAAATGTATCCTTTTACATTTTTGTTTGCTGCAGAAGCTGGACTTGAGAATTTAAGTATTTTTTTAAACTAAAGTATAGAGATAAAAAACTAATTGTGTCACTTGAGTCACTGATTTTTCAAGATTGGAGGATGTGACAATGGTATATTTAAAACAACTCAATTTACTTTGTATTCCATTTAAAAAAATGAGGAAACGAAATCCTGAAAGAAAAAACAAAGGGTAGATTTGGGTAGGGATGGGATATGAACTTGTACAGAAAAAATTATGATTTGCCTCTTTCATTGAAATATTCTTCATTTTTTGAGTAAAATTAGAATTATTACTTATTTATTATAATGTTATTTAGTAACGGTGGATAATGGGATAAACCAGTAATACGGGATTTGTGTAAAACGTGGGCAGGAAGTGGAAATTCGTAAAGGAAAAAAATTACCTTGTGAAAGAGCAAATGTCACTCGGAGCTTCTCCAAAATGAAGGGGTGCTCTCCAAAATGAAGCTCGGGATTCATACCTTCCTTTTCGGGCCTGCCTCTTTACATACGTAAATGCCCTCTTCACAAGGGTAACACTGAATGTTTTGAAGTTTATGAGTTTTGCAAAATATGTATCAATGTTTCTTGTAAATTATCATGTTTTGATTTTTCGGTGCGGAACCACTGACAGGGCGGGATCGTGGGTCATTACAGTTTGCCTGCTTCAGAATCCATCACTTAGAAATAGCGTTCCTGCTACGTCTACGCTCTTAAATTGTATGTTCGACTAAAAAGATGACGAAACTGACAAAGCAATGCAGCCGTTCCGTTCAATTGCAGTGTCATCTTTAATGCACTTACTAAACTTTTTTCATATTCAATATTAAAAAATACAATTTTCGAGCTTTAATGTCCAAAGATGCTGATAGCTTTAAAAATTAAGCTAATATATACAAAGGTTTGGGAATAAGACAATAGGAGTTGACTTCAGGTATTCAGAGGAAACAAAGATAAAATCGTCTAAAATGAGAACGGTAGTATTTATAATAGGTCGCTTTCCTTAGAAAGGGTACGACCACTTGCATAGCTGCTGATAGAGGCTACTTTCATGATTGAAGTCAACGTGAAGCTACTTGTTTTATGCAAATCTAGTTTGCAACGAATCTGTTTAACTTTTAAAAAATAGCGTCGTTGTTTTGGATGAACATTTATACTGAATCGAATTTTGGACATTGTTGTCTATGAATTACCTAACACAAAGACAGGAACACCAAGAACATGAAAATTACCAACCTTTTCTCATGAAAGTTTCAACTATTTAAAACATTACGAAAACATGTACCGTTTGTATTCATTAATATAAGTATATCCACGTATGTCCTCATCACCAGTTTCAAAATTTGTTACCACATCCCTTTTAACACTTAAATGAAGCACCTGGTTACTGTACTGTTACACTTGAATAGGAAACCTGTCTCGCAGTGATGCAATCGGGTCCGACCGGACTCGGACTCGTGATTTCAGAATTTGAAGGACTCGGCCGGAGGGGTTGTTTCCCCCATCGAGAAAGTACAGGGACTAGTTGAAAATTGCCGGACTGGTGACCCGAAGCCTTCGGACTCGACTACATCACTTCTGTTTCGTGATTGGCTCTTGAGAACCATGTGACAATATTTTATTCTCAATTGTGAAATTTTCTGTAGGAGGAACTGATAGGTGTACCTTGAAAATGTAATATTGAAGTTGTAGAATATTATGAACGAATTTGAAGAGAAAAAGAAGAACCTGGTCGTAAGTAATATCATGTGTAGTATCTATTCTTTCCATCCAGTCTAAAATGGAACCATACATAACAGTCCAATGATATAAATGGTCTGAGCAGGGAGCTGTTATTTCCTTTAACAGCTCCCTGGTCTGAGGGCCATGAGGTTGGTCAGTTAATTGTTGTCCTTCAGTGGCCCATGGAAGTACTAGTACACCCATGAATGGACGTAGCTTCCTAGTGAAGCAGTTTTATAGTTTGATTTCGCCGAAAGAGTCGGATTTTTGACTGGATGAGATCAATTTGAATGTCAATCCGGCAGTTTTGTAATCGAGTCACTCCATTAATGACTCAAGTCACCAGTTTTCAGACTTTTAAGTGACTCGCATGGGCGTCCGGGAAGGGGGGGGGGCAAGGGAAGGCACTTGCCCCCCCCCCCGAAAATCAAACTTGTGAAAAAATAGTAAAAATTGAAATAAAAAAATAAGAAATAAATCATCAAAATATCTTTACTCACAGCGTCAGTTTCTATTCGTGAAATATGCGGATATTTGACCAGGAATAGCAAAAGAGAAGATGGTAATGCTGAATAGTGAAATCGTAATTTGGGGACCATCATTCGTGATATCTATTGGTAATTTGTAATTGTAAAAAACTTTGCCAAAATTGTACTATGTCAGGCATGTAGTGTGCATATGGCATCCGACTATTGATGAATGCGTTGGTCTTGGTTTGGTCCCGTGCTGATCTCAAGTGGCGACACACGGATGTAACTGGAATACACAAGGTGAACATGGGGGGGGGGGGGGGTATGGTTCATAATTAGGTAACGGATACAGGCCTTTATAGGCTGTTTGACAGTTGTAAGTTTTATCGTGCATAGGCGTGCGAGGCCGTGAACGAGAGGCAGATTTCCCTTCAACAATTTTTTACATTCAAAATTTAAAAATTAAAAAAATGAAATTCCTGTTTCAGGGCTGGGTACATGCAGCTTATAACACTCGCCAAGTGTCGTTTCCGGCCAGCTGGAGGGTTTGTAAGGCCCAAAATTTTCTTGTAGGCTCCGCGCCAACCTATGGTAGCGCTCCGCTTAGATAGTGTACACAATTCAATCATCCATGAATGACCTTGCCCCCCCCCCCCCCGTGTAAAAATTTCTGCGGATGCCCATGGTGACTCGAGTCACTGTACTATTTCAATGGGCAAAATTACTCCTGAATTCTATCGAGGCACTATCATTTTGAGAGGAAGTGACTCGAGTCGTGACTTGTGACAACACTGCAATCCGGGGGAGGAGTGTGATTCTCTGCTTCATAAAATCATTATCAGAAGACGTATGAACCTCATTTGATTTAGGAGATATAATGACCTGCTTGTACAGTGACCTAGAGCGGACAAGCAAAAAAATGGGGATTTTTTTTTTTTTTTTAAGGGGGGTCCCATCTTAATTATATTTTGAGAAAAAATCTCGGAATTCTGACTTAGTGACTCGGAGTTCTGACTTAGTGTAGCATGTTAATTTTATCATGTTCTTGTCTGTTTAAATTTCCATGTCAAGATGTAGAAGGAGTAATTACAGGGGTGGCCCCAGGATTTCGCCGACAGGGGACCATCATTTTAAAGCCCTGAAAAGGGCTTTGAATAGTCTCGGTGTGACGTAACTTAGCAAATTTCGAGGCGTGCGTAGCGGGCGAAAATATTGGCTTTTTTTTTAAAAAAAATACTTAAAATCTTGAGCTTCATTTGAAGACAAAATTTAGAGTTTTTTAAAGAAATTTGGCTTTTGTGAGGACCACTGAAAAGTTGGGGTGTTTATTGAAGAGTCTGTCCTGCATATGGGCAAAATCAAAAACGTTATACAGTCGAAACCTGGAAATCTTTGGGGATTATGTATTTAATCGTACTAGGCCTACGTACTTAGGCTTCGACCCGACACAAGAAGTTTGCCCGAAAAGTATTTTCCCTTTTTGGAATGAAGATTTGAAAATCAAGAGATTATTTTATTGGAAAAAAATTGGAATTTAATGGGAAAAAATTTTGTTTTTTGGCACGGTTATTTGGGTTTTTTATTAAGTGATAAGCCTTTCAAGGGAAAAATTAGGTAGGCTATTGGGGTGATTAAAAGAGTTGGCTTTGGTTATTTATTTTACGGATTATCCATCGTTATTAAAAAATTTTGCCACTTTTAACAAACTGAAGCTTAAATTGGAGAAAAGTTGTACTTTTAAGACATTTTGGGGGTTTTATGGAAGTATCTACTCTTCTCATAAGAAAAACCAAGCAGGGGTGATCTGTAGTTTTGTTAGGGTTACATAACATCATCATACAGATTAACGCCCCCGGACCACACTGGAAAATTTTCGCACGGAAAAAGTTTGGCTTCACATATATTTGAAGTTTTACATTTTATATATTGACATAGACGTAGGGGAGCGTTTTAGTTTGGGAAGGGGCAGGACTGTCTTTTTTCTGAAAAATGTTATTCTGCCCGAAAGACTATCAAAGAGCAGATCACTTTGAAAAATAGAGAACCCCCAGAAAGCAGGAAATGGCATTTCCCGGGCTCGTAACTAAACGCAAAGCATTATTTTGAGCTTTCCTTCTTAATGAAATTCCACTTTATAACACTGCCCCAAAACGAAGAATAATTTGCAAGCATGCATTGTTCTGTCAAGTAATCTTTTCGACCAAAAATTATCTAAGCGGATCGTCACAATCAGTTGGCGCGAAACTTACAGAAAATTGTTAAAAATCTAACCCCTTAGACAGCCGGAGATGGCATTGAATGAAAGGTTCACTTCAATAGAAAAAAAACCCTACTTGCTAAGTGATCGGAAAATAACCAGATAAAAGGTACTGCCGCAATTAAATATAATGTTTTTGTCTCTATTAAGAAGCTTTGTTGTATCCATATTTAAGGACATTCTCCGGGGGCAAAATTCGTCGATTTCAAAATATGTAGAAATATTTTTCTTTAAGGAGGTGAACACTTCATATCAATAGCATGTAGCAATCAGAAAATATTTACTTTCAAAGTATAGCAAATTTTTCTTGAGATAAGCGCATTATGGGAAATCTGTGATACCATTGCGGCACATTAATTTGACATTGTATTTTATCTATAATTTTGATGTCGCTTCAGGGAATAGTAACAGACAGTGTTTGCTATACCCGACATATAGTGAAGGGTAATGCTAAAACTGCATGAAAAAGTTATGAACACATTCCAACAGTATCAAATTTCAAAGACAAACAGGACATTTAATTTAAAAGAAAAACAAAAGGAAACTGACACAATGTACCCACATAACATAAATTATGCAGATTTTTTGAAAAGCGGAGGACGGTATTATTTAAAAAAAGAAAAAATAAGCAATTTTGAAGTGAGCTAAGAAAGGGTACTGCAACAGGTATTTGGAAGATAAAGTTTATTTTTGTCTTTTTTTACAAGACCTTTATGAAGAGCAACTGGAATATTCCTATAATTAAGTTAATAAAAAAAAGATGAATAAATGCAAAATGATCAGACACTCGCCTACTAAAGTGCAGGGGTTTTCACATTTGGTGTGAAGAAGGGACGAAGTTCAGTCATTGTATCCATTCTTGAGAGTCGTCTTAGGTGTCATTTACATAAATATGGTTTCAAAAGAATACGTTTGATTGATACTTCCCAAAAAAGTGAAACTAAATATACCTGACGTAAACCCAAATCTGTCCGTGTAATCTGGCAATAAAAAACATCCCAAAGCATGCCGAATATTCTAGTACTTCGGGAAGTTTTTTTTTTCTTCAATGAAATGATGTGTGACTATGATGATGTCATTCATGGTTCAATGCACTTTAACATTTTTTTTGCCTGTTGTGCTGGAAGGGGTCTCATCTTGAGCATTTCTCTTTCGTGGGAGGAATTTTTTAAATAAAAGCTGTTTTTGTTGATAGATAGTATCAGAGAGTGACCCCCAAATCGTTGTCTTCAAGTCATTTTCTTATCTCTTCAACAAAAGTTTTAGTGGAAGTGCATTTGTCTGTTGAAGTGTATTTTTCTGAACCTGCGTTTCAAAAAATAAAAGTAATCTTACCTAAAACTGACAAAACCACCCCAAAGGGACTGGAAAGTGCCATTTCCTACGAACTGAGAAGTGTATTTAGCCCAAACGTGTATTGAGCTTTCACGTCAAGTACATGATCAAGGGCCTTCGCTTACACAGTGCTATTACTGATTGTCCATTATTTCAATATTTTGCCCCAACCTCAATTAATAAGAGTTTTTTGTGTCAATAATTGGTACAGTGCATGGCACTCGGTTGCACCACGCAAATGCCAAATGATACCGCAAGGGAAAATAGTCGGGAACCCTGTCATATAACATTTTCTGCACGTATTCTTGTACATGATTGGCTGTCTGCAGTAATGCAAACTTTGAAATTGGGAACGATTTATACTTAACATCTTTACTTCTTTCTTATCCAATTTTAGATTTACCAAGATTTTTAGCAGTGTAATTATTTCTTACATCGTGGACCTGCTAGTCCATGCTCACATCAGTACTGAACATTATGAGATGTCAGGATGAATGACGTGCTATTGGAATTATTGAGCCTCTCTTTGTAGGCATGGCTAGTAAATGATGGAATTTTTGTCATATGTTTCGCTTAATACATCAAGATTTCTCAGAATGACAAGACATCGTAATATTTATAACATACTTTTCCTTCATTACTTATTTGCCAGCAAAACCTCTCGCGGCTCTAGAAATATGCAAGTCAACAGTTAATCGAAATTTTGCTCATAAACAACATACCAAAAGACCTTGTTTTCATTTGAGGTTCTACATTGAATTTTTTGTACAAAAAGCGATCATTCGATGAGATGTAAGTCACACATAAACGAACTGTCAAATATACTTCCAACGTACAATGTCAATGCATATGTAAGTGTAGCCTACATAAAAAAATCTAAATAAACATACTGCTTAACCTGTCTGAGCCTAGCAACGGGAATACTACATGAATTAACAAAAAAAAAAAAAGGAACGACAAGCTGGGGATGAAAAAATTGATAAACTGGCTAATCGCCAGTCAATGTGATTTCAATTTCTATTTTGAGGATTTTAATTCTTATTTCGAGAAAGCTCTCACTTCTTTGAAAACAATATATAGGTTAGAGGAATATCAACCTCATGCTACAATTGCACGGAGTTCGGCAAATAAAAGGGGAAGTTCAATTATAAATATTATTTTACAGGGTACGATGTTGACAAAATGGCCAAGTGAAAGCTTAAAAAAATATCGATCCTAAAAAGGATCTGTATCTGTATTAGATCGTCAGTTTCCGATTAGTTCCACTTAGAAATATTTACCTCTGCACCTATCTCCTAATGTCCTCCACAATCCACATGAAATTTGTTCAAGAGATTCTTTGAACAAACTTGGACTTTTGACCTTAGCAATCCATCAGACTGAACGGGTGTCTCACTTTTCAAGTAAACCAGTAAAAACAAGACCAATTCCCTATATGTGACGCATGAAAACATGTTTAATTCCCAAAGTGTAGAAAACCAACAAAACCGTAGTCTCAAATTCAAAAAGTCTTCATATTCTTCATAATTTTACTTCTGATCATAGGCGAAAATTCCGGTGATGGGGGATATATTCCCTACTTTTGACAAGGAGGTTGGCAGGCCCTACACAATCATCCCCCAAAATTTCAAAAAAGTGATCAAAATTTGTATGCCACTTATCATTATTTTTGTAATGTTTTAATCCGTTAATACTGATTCCAAAAAAGTCGGTTCTTCTTGTCTTACAAAATAAACGTCAATGTACTTTCCCTAAACGTTAAATCTATGAAACCCTCCCTCCATCCACAATCCTTACTCTACGCACCGTGATATTCGGTAAATACGAGAGCGATTGGTATGGGCAGCCCTTAGGACTATTACTGCAGTAAGAGGCAACGCAAAAACGCCATACGATATGAGCAGGGAGTTGGTTGCAACAGGAAGCACTTCGTAGCAGGTGTTGATAATGAAACGTTGGTATGAGGAGTGCGCCCAAATTAAAAAAAAAATGCAAATGCAAATTAACATCATGAAGAATACGTCGTTTATAGTCTCACTTGCAAGTACCATCACGTTTGATGCACTAACCGTGCTTTGATCTTAGGATTATACACAGAAATTTAGACATCCGTTATTCTCCTAAAGCCCTGTGCCTCATCTGATATCATCCCTTAAAGTTTGGTGTAGGCCTACATATGTGTCCCTGGGAAAACTGCAATTTTATATATATGTCCCTAGAGCTTTAGAAGGTTTCCTCCTAGACCCCACGAGGACATTGCTCCTGAACGTCGCTCTGGACCCCATGCTGTAGGGGCGCTTCACACCTCATGCGCCGTTTCGTCCTCCTAGGTTTCAAAAGAAGTTTTCGCCAGGGTTTTTGATAATATTAAATTATTTGAAACATTTTACAGAAGATGCAGTCCTCTTTCACTCTTATACTATGGAGATGCTCTATTTTATGTCACATACATATTCGGTGTGAGATTCCAATATAATTAACAAAAACCACAATTATGAGTTCCTTTGATTGCACAGACGATACAATCATGTTAGTGATTTAATTGAGACTTTATGACAACTTAAAGGGCCAAACCTCTCACCCAAACTACAATTTTGTTACCCGGGTACCGAAATTCTCAATTGGCTCAGCTCTTCGATTGACAGTTAATTCAAACAATGCAGAGTGCCAAAGTTTATATTACACAGCATGAAAAGTACTGAGAGTGTTTTGATTACATAAATTTAATTTTTCTATACTCACCCTGAAGCAATAAACTGAGATTGTGTCTGGATGAGGATGAATTTCAGACAATTGTGGGAGGGGCTTCAGTAAGACGGTTAGGAGAACTGGTACTTTTTGGGGTGAGAGAACTAGGCCTTTAAGCTTGAGCCAATGAAGCAGTAAACAATAGGTGGCTTCCTATTATGGAATTCCTATCCTGTCAAAACGCCGAAGATTCCCAAAATTAAGTGAAAAACTTTTTTGTACAGTTTGCATACCTGAAAGTGCACCTGAGCAGTTTTTCGACTTCTGTTACCTTGTCTGGTAGAAAGACATGAGCTTCTCGAGGTCATAGTCAGGTCGATTACAAGGTAGCTTGTACTCTTTTCATGTTCACTTTTTGAGCAGGAGTTGCGGGGTTCGTTTTTAATATTCTTTTATAAACTTGATAAAAGACCTCAACGAGCCGTCCCTTTTTGTCGCTGGCATAACCCATCCTTTCCTCGACGGGCGCCAGTGTTCCCCTCGAGCCGCCAACGATGCGGCAGGGTCACAACCTAAGGTTCTCTACCAACAAACAAACATCCTAATACAAGCCCAATTGTTCCCATTTGAAGTCTACCAGAAGTAAGGATTTACAGGAAACGAATTGGCAACGATAACCATCCGGTTCGAGGAAATCATTTGGGATTTGTCCAGGATAAAAAGGTAAGGTATATAAATCGAGTGACTCAAACCCCTGCGCGTTAACATCCATCATATTTAAGTATTTAGTCGGAACCATCCTCGTGGTCTAGATATGTTAATGCACTTTTGTACATGTGTTGTAAAAGAATTAACGAGTGCGTGTCTTGTCACATCCATTACGGTTGTCAAACACATCCAGAAGTCTTGTAGTAGCAGATATTTTAAGCTCTTTACAAGGTCTTTTACCGATTTATAGAATAATGGATTTTTCTCATCATCTTATCACATCAAGAAAGTAACGGTCACGTTATTAAAGTTATCAACGGGGAGATACTAATTACACACTGATATCTAAATTTCCAAGGGAAAGCCCTTCAAAAAGATTTAAAGGCACAATTTCAGAACGTAGTCTGCTGTGAATAATTGTCTGTCTAACAGATATTTTGATTTTGCACCCTTTCTCTGTTAATGCTAGGAAAATAGTCTGAAATATTTCTTTTTTACAATAATATTACAATTGTAATCACTTTTTGCGAAAGAAAAAAAAAGTTGATGGGAATAAGCTGTCTGCATTTCGTGCATTCAATAGGTAATAACTGGTCTATTTTTATTTACCAGGAACGTTATCTTGGTGATAATGTGCAATTTACATGCATATGCAGCAGTTACTTATCTCTTGAATGATAATTCTCTGAAAGACTCAGCCAAGACTTTCGGCTCAATGGTCAGATCCTGTTGCATGAATATTTTCCCTTTCAAAGTAATTTTACCATAACAAGAACCTGCACGACCCATTTCTAAAGCAAATGTCCGTGATATCTTTTTACATCTCCATGAGGGCGTTGTAATCCAGTAATCCTGCCATCTTGTTTAATATATTTACTTTGCAAGTGACACCAATGAAATGATACATAACATGTACCATCTATTCTCTGACATTAAAACAAGCTATCCGGAAACATGGGTTAAAATAAAGGTTTGTCTGTGAGCGTACAATATTTCCGTTTCCTCTCATTCCTTTGCAAAAACACACAGCGACTATCGAAGAGGAAACTCGACATTGATTTGAAACAATGAATCAATTAGCGAAACTGGTATAAAATTTGACTGTTCTTTAAGCTTCTAAAGGCCATTGGCAAACCTTCGGGACATCAATGAGTTATTTGTTGCGCTCTACTTCGTGTAAAGGGGAAAGACTCTATCTTATGAAAATTTGTCAACCGTTTAGTGCACGCAAGAAATATCCCCGAAAGGTCACTTCACCACAGCCTTAATCATCAGTTTTTCTAAATAAACCTCCAAACAGAAGTTGAATTGGCCCTATGACTGGGATACACATCGTACCCCATATGTCATATGTCATATGTATAGGTGTAAAATATATATATATATATATTTAGTTATATATATATTTTAGTTATATATATATATATACATAAATATATATATATATATAGTTATAGTTATAGTTATAGTTATAATTATAGTTATAGTTATAGTTATAGTTATAGTTTTAGTTATAGTTATAGTTATAGTTATAGTTATAGTTATAGTTATAGTTATAGTTATAGTTATAGTTATAGTTATAGTTATAGTTATAGTTATAGTTATAGTTATAGTTATAGTTATAGTTATAGTTATAGTTATAGTTATAGTTATAGTTATTTAGTTTTTCATATCACCCTTCGGTCCATCCTATTTTACGCGCTATCTACAAAAAAGTAGAGTTGCTCCGACAAGACCCCTCAACCCGTCATGTTTTCCCGGAACCCCCCATCACTCCTTTTAGAGTTTAAAAAATTTAGCCAACCATTTAGTTCGAGCTTCCCACCCACAAACTTCTTTCAACGACACGGCTGGTACCTTTCCATGTAACCGTCCGAGGTGTAATACATGCCCAGTTGTTGGCAAACACGACCTCGTCAACATTTCAGGCCCCAACGGCAATAGCTTCATTGTCAAACAAAGATTCTCCTGCATTTCCTCCAATGTAGTTTTTATTTTAGCTTGTGGGAGTTGTAACTCGTTTTATGTGGGAGAGACCAAGCGCCGCCTCGCGGATCGAGTCACCGAGCACCTTAGGTCCATCAAACAGAATCTCCATGGATACCCGGTGGCTGCACATTTTAATCCCCCTTCACCTTGTTTTATACAGCATTTAACCGTTACGGCAGCTGTAATGTGCCGAGGCTCCGATCGTGACCGCCTTAGTGCTGAAAACCGACTAATCATGAGGCTAGGTACTCTCGCTCCACACGGCCTTAACGTTAGAATCGACCTTTTGTAGAATTCACCCCTTTTTGAGCCAGTTTTTACTCCTTTTACACTAACCCGTTCGTGCTCATTTTTTACTGTGTAGGCCTAATTATTTTATTTTTTTCCGGACCTAGTTTTTGTCTACTTTTTTCCGACCATGTTTGATTTGTACGTGTACTTTTTCATCCAGGACGCTCTTTTTCTTTTTTAGATTTGTGTTTCATCCTTCGCACTCATGTTTTCTGAAAGTCACTTTCGTCCGGTTCTGTTTTAACAGCGATCGCTTCGGATTTGATGTTTGTAGTGTCCAATTTTTACTGTTGGTTGTTCAGTTTGGTTTTTGCATCCTGATGTCCTGATGAAGGGTTTATACCCGAAACGTCGTGGAGTTTTCCGCAAACTTTTAAGCACTTTTTACTACCTCTTTTCGACCCATATATATATATATATATATATATATATATATATATATATATATATATATATATATATATATATATATATATATATATATATATATATATATATATATATATATATATATATATATATATATATATATATATATATATATATATATATATATATATATATAACCGTAATAGTAAAAAATAAATTAATAATGTCAACCAGGCAATGGTAAAGTGTTCAACCCTATGAAGGGAGCTGTAATATTGAAAAGGTTGCAATAAGTTCTTACAACATAGCTTTACAGAACTATTTCGTAAGGGCGAAAGGGCGGATATATATATATATATATATATATATATATATATAGTGGGAGTACTATGGTAACAAGGAGAAAAATTGATTCACGCGGGGTATTTATAGCCTGTTGTCGCTTCTGTGAATCACGAGCTGTTCTAGCGTAGTGGTCATAGACTCTGCCCGGAAAGCGGAGGATGGTAAGTTCGGTCCCCGTACGGCTCAATTTTTCGCTCTGGTGTTTTTCTTCAACCGCTCCTTCTTTGATAAGAGTTTATACTCTATCTTGGATCGGTATAAAATTCATGATCGAATTTATTACTACCGCACTTTCGACCTATATATATATATATATATATATATATATATATATATATATATATATATATATATATATATATATATATATATATATATATATATATATATATATATATATATATATATATATATATATATATATATATATATATATATATATATAGGTCGAAAGTGCGGTAGTAATAAATTCGATCATGAATTTTATACCGATCCAAGATAGAGTATAAACTCTTATCAAAGAAGGAGCGGTTGAAGAAAAACACCAGAGCGAAAAATTATATATATATATATGTGTGTGTGTGTGGGTGTGTGTGTGTGGGGTGTGTGTGTGTATAAATTACGAAGGTAAACAGTTTGGAATGATAAAAAGTGCTAAAATTTGGGAGAAATTTCTCTGCAACGTGTCGGATATGTACCCTTCATCAGGCGGCAAAATAGTAACTAACCAAAAAGCGATATTCAAAAGGAACAACAAACGCGCACCGATACATCTCGACCGGTGCTCATACCCTGCGTCACCGCCTTTGTGTGTCTTGCTATTTCCTCATCCACGCTTTCTAACAATCGTCTCTAAGTCACTGTAGTGCGGACGTATAGGCAACACACGCACTGCTCGTTACCACATCCATCCGGCAAGCCAAACCGAAACGCGATGACGTTACGCGCACAACCTCATATTTTATGCTGGAGTGCTGATGTGTGACTGTGAATTTGTACGGACAGCGAGCGAACCAGTTACATTGTAAACATCCTTCACTGTTAAACCGCTTTAAGCTAATTGGATTTTTTTACTCACAGTCGGGGTTTTTCCCCGTTTACATGCCCCCTCCCCAGCTTCACGGGGGAGTGGGTTGCATAATCTGGGTAAAGAGCAAGGCTCCAAAAGGGACAGGAAGTATTTTCCTCATGTAGGGAGGATGTACAACTTCGCAGTCAATGCAAAATCAAATGAGTGGTAATTCTATAATAACTTGCGTTTTATTCCATCAGTTTTACTTTTTTTTTAATTTAAAGACAACTCAGAATAAATATGCAAAATAATTTTCCTGATTTTGATGCAAGACAACGATTTTCTGAGAGTTCTTGTGGGCAGTGTGTCGCTACGAACAGTTTCGTCTCGTTGTGACATGCCAGCTCTACTTTTGCGTGGTTTCCTATGTTTGGGCGGCTTTATACAGTGGGCGGAACAATGACCTTCGATATGTATTTTGTGAATGCGCAACACGAGTACACCAATTACATGGAATGCATACAATAGTGTGTAAATAAGTTAAAAGTAGAATGTTACATGAAATCAAAATATTGTGAAGGGAAGCACTCTAAAAATTTCATAAGGTTTTTCAAGTAAAGTGCTCCCAAAAGAGGGGAAAGAAACAAAATCGAACTAGGATAGTTTATTTTTAGGTTGAATGTAAATTGTACAACTTCAATTTTTACAGGACATCCCTGATTTCAAATGTAAAATGCTGAAGATTGTTTACTCAAATTAAAGTGGTAGGCTGTGCAATTTGTAGGAGCCTGTTTTTCAGGGGTGGGGGCTGTCTCAGTACATATGTCGTAACTGATGCTATGTGTCTATTCACATTTACCATGTATACAAAGTACAAGGTGGATGGTTTCCGCGAATGGATCACAGAAGGGGTTTTACGAGACTCATAAGAATTTCCCAAACATGATCCTCTGTTTGTGTCCTCCCATAAACTGATAAAAACAATAGACCTTATGCATTGACGACAGTGACGTCACCCTATGTTGCCAAACAATGGAACACGTGGCCGAAGTATTCGCCCTACACATGTAGCAGACTATGTGCCCATTCGACTCTTTGACGAATCAGCTGCTAGCAGTTGTCTGGGTTGCACTGTTTTGCCCCCAAAGGCGGACGTTTTTGTGCTATTGTGACATCTTATGCACAAGGTCTATTGTCTTACTGTAAAATGTTCACTTTTTGTCCAATCAACTATTCCTTCCCGAAGTAGGACTTAAATGTTGGGTTCAGTTAGGTTGTCAACCCCCTTCTTGTTTCTCCGCTCTTGCATGTCATTATTCTTGTACTAATCAAATCACCGTAACTGATTATCTTGGGTTTTCCGAAAGCTTCTACACCTCATGTCATAATGGGATCACTTTCTTAGGAGTAAAACAAAAGGTGGACCATTTCTATCCAACATCCCTTTCAAGAAAACTCTTCAAGGTCATATAGACATTTTAATATCAAAAGGAAACAAAAATCAGTAATGTGGGTGAAAGAAGGACATCACAAAGTATCGTGCAATAAGCGATCACAATGAATGACTTTGAGAAGAAGATACTGCTTTTTCCTTTTTGCTCTGCTATCAATGAAATTTGGATCCATTATCTCTGTTGAGCCTTGCGGTATCCGGTGATAAATCAGGTGATACAGCAACTATATCCAACGATATTTAAACGTTTTTACTGATGGTTTTTATGGGGTTATGTGTTGGAGTGAAAATAAACGTTTCCTGAGACAACTTAGCTAATGATTGTATTTGCCAATAAAAAAAGCTGAAGAAATTGACACTTTACACTCTGGGATAGATATATACAACGAGATTGACTGCTAATGCCACAACATTTTATGTCTATTTTGGACTTGGTGAGTAAGTTTATGGAACTTAGTTTAATGTTGTTCTGAACATTATACCAGTCTATTAGGTAGATCCATTCAGCACTATAAAAAATTCTGGAGATTAACAAACAAAAAAAAATAAAACAAAAACATACATAAAGGAACCAAAAAGTGCAATTAATTAGCTTCCAAATATTGACTTCACATTCCCATATTCGCTTTTATTTCTTAACTTTTTTGTCCTATATCTACAACATGCCTTTGACATTTTTCACAGTGTGTCTTTTGTCACTTTCTTTCAACCTTATTCAACCCTTAAGTGGTTTCTGTGATTTAATGATCGTAACCTATTTCCCATACATTGGAGTCTAAACACTTGTAAATATAGGTGGATTTGGTAAAAAGGAACGGGGAGCTTGGCCGGTATATGTCAAGAATTGGCATCTCTTCACAGGAACGATGCATGGAGAAAAGCGTTATTGCTATATGTAGTTCGTTACCCACACTCTAAAAACAGTTGGGTAAACTTTTACCCATGGTTGGGTCCGTATGCCACCACCTAAATTGTTGGGTAAAAAACTGCCCAAGTTGGTTACACAATCAAATTTTTCGTCGGAAAAATTCACCCAACATGGATACCCTGTGACCAACGTTGAGAATTTGTTTACCTAACAGTTTAGGTGGTGGCATATGGACCCAACCATGGGTAAAAATTTACCCAACTGTTTTTAGAGTGCAGATTACTAAACGCTAAAGCAGTGGTCACACTGCAACGAACTCGGATCGGATTCGGACCTGATTTGCGGGGATATTGTTAAAATCTGCTGCATCTTTGGTCGGAAAGAGCCAAAAATTGGTCAAACAGTGTAAATGTATGATTTGCATCTAACGTTTATCAAAATAAAATGCCTACTGACTTTTTCGTGACGTCACACCGACAAACATTTTTATCGGAGAGAGGAATCTGATGAAATCTGTCTATCGATGTGACGACACAAAATAATTAGCATAAATTTATTTTCCGTAGTCATGAGGTAAAATTTATATATTTATACGTATTGTTTAACTCTTTTTTTGCTCCTTCCAACCAGAGATTGAGAAAATTTTCACAAAACCCGAAAAAATCGGATTGGAATCCGATACGAATTCGTTGTAGCGTGACCGCGGCTTAGGAATTACTTAGACTCACCATGCATGGGACCATATGAAAATTATATATCGTCAAGGCTATACGTCGATGATAGTGGGTGTGTGGTAGGTGTGAAGAATATAGAAATTTGTCTTCACAACAAACCACGGGCATAGCTGAGAGCCATTGTAGTGCCTATGGCGAAACATTTAATCTGCAGGAAGGGTTTTACATCGAAAAGTAAAGAAAAAAGTAAAAGTAACATAAATTCTATGTATGTAAGATCACATATGCCGTTCACAAAATCAATAGGGTGGCCATTTTGAGTGAGAAATTCTCTACAAGCCTGGACACCGTCAGCACGAGGGAATGTTGGAATACCGGTATATATTACAGATAGCGTTCCATCAGAGGATAAAGGAACGGGTGGTTTATTCTCCTCTTCCTCCCACTGATATATTAACTCTTGTTAAGTGTATCATCACCTACCAGGAAACTGTTTGCTCTCAGTCCACACGACTGGAATCCAATAAAATATTTTCCCGAATAAAGGACACTCTCATTACATATGGTACTTTCATTTTGTATTAATCAATAGATTGCCAGTTTGGAATAAAGTTTGTATTGTATTTTGATTTTGCGTATGAAGTATTTTTTATTTGACTCAAAGCGAAATGACTGTAAATCGACAGCATCTGTTCTTTGTACAAGTTTAAAGCTACCCTCAAGATAGAAAGGTTTAATTACAATCGGATTTTTAAAACGAAGAAGAACAAGGTAAATTTTGAGCCATTATATATAGCCTTTGGTAAATGCCACGATTTATTTTTCTAGTTAAGATCAACAGGTTTGCAGTTAAGTTGTAAATGGTTGTCGACCTCACACCATAAAATCTTAAGTATTACCTTTAATTTGACTGAAAATTCACTTTTCATAGTTTAAGAAAGATTGTCATTGTATTTTGCCTTTGCCATTTAGCAAAATGGAACGTTAACGTAACAATTGTATAGAGTGTTGATAAAGCATGTTCTTTGAAAGTATTATACGAAAAAATTTCATGAATTAATGGAGGGAAAAAGTTTGTATTGTGAACCAGTGGGTCTAATGGACAATAAGTTTATCATTTCTTAATCGATGAAAACACCTTTGGCCCTTGTAATAAATCGTTACTATTAAATTAATGAATGTGACACACATAGATTTTAAAACGAATCTATTACTACTAATAAAAAATATCTTACAGTTATTTTAAAGAATAATTGACTAAGGTATCAAAAAGGAAAAAATTTTCTCAGCATCAATTTATTAATTCCTCCCCTTCGCAATCCTCAAAGGCGTAAAAGCTTTAATTAACATTAAGAATGGTCAAGAAAACATTTTCTTTCCTATGTGTAACATAAGGCAAGTTTTGCAGTTCAGTGGCGTTGCAACAGGGAACAGAGGGGCAGAGTTGTGATCCCGCCCCACGGCTCTGAAAAATGAAAAGTTCGGAAATCTGCCATTTATGATACCGGTCAACTACAGCGTGGTTTTTACAACTACTTAAGGAAATAACGAATTCTTTCCGATACAAGCTCCATATTTTTTATCATTTCTTTTTACAAAAGAAAAATTTTAGGCGCGCTTTTCGCGCCTCCAATTGTTATTCCTAATGCAGTAGTGCATGCTCGCTCATTACTCAGTTTGGTTAACTTTTCCGGCGAGCTCTGGGCATGACAAAATCGAAAGTTCGCCATATGTGAAACTAGATCATCAAGTGACACCGATAACTACAATTTTATTTTCAAAAACATTCTTTCACTAAAATTCCAAATTTTCTCCATAAAAGCTCTTGAGCTTGAAATATTTTGTCTAAAAAAGAAAACAAAGCTTCCCGGAACTTTTAAAATTTCGTCGGGTAGCATCAATTCGTATAGGCTTAGATAATAGCATGTAGCAACAACTACCTTCAGTCGCCATGCAGTCTCAGATTTGCCAATGAGAAGTGTAGATTCTTGGGTGCCCCCCCCCCCCACACACACACACCAGGAAAAAGTCTAGCTATAAGCATCGTTTGAAATGAACTTATAAAGTCACATTACTTCGAGTTTGATGTCTAAAGATCAAGAGTAGTAACCTTAACTTGAAGTAGTGTAGTAGACTGTCCTGTTTCATGATTGGCCCTTGGGAGTCATGTTGTTTTTCCTTGAATATGCGGTATTAAAGTCCTAACTGAAATATTATAAGAGATACTTTTGAAGAGAAATAAGAAGAAATTGAGAGATTTAGTTGCTGCTTTAAAATAATTTTTTGGCGACTGCTCTTGACCTTAAAAGTGTACCGGAAGTCAAAAAAATTTCAAAACTATGTATTAAACAGCATGAAAATTTAATTCTAAAAGTTCTCCCATCTCCATAGGACATTCTTGAGCCGAGATGTAAAATGTTAAAGTTTATTCACTCAAATTAATATGGTACATTGCTAAAAAAGCGTTATGTCGTTTTGGTACTACTCAAATTACAATCTTTGTATTTCTTTGTTTTTCTGAAAGGTACTGCACCCTTAACCAAAGTGTGATAGCACTCTTACTCTTATTGGGTGATGTAATTAATTAAGCCCTCTCTGTGCGACATGATATGCAAGCAAATAGGAAGTGTCCAAGGGCATTAAATCATTTTAGTTTTTAAAGAGAAATAACGAGAGCAGGAAATGTGAATTGAACAACAAGAAAGTCACAAATTATTGCGCAATGGACTAATTTGTTTTAATTGAATAAATTTCAACATTTTTTATCTCGGCTCAGGAATGTCCTGTGAAGATGGGCGTTGGACTGTTAGAATTCATTTTCATTCTGTTTAATATATTTTTTGGTCTTTATCTTTTTTTACTTGAGGTACACTTAAATGAGCTCGTTTCCGAGCTCATGACCTTGCAACTAAACACACATCGCAATAGGCCGCGAAGGAAACTTAAACCAAAGGAACTAGAAAACGATCCAACGAAAGGAAGGGTGAGAAAGGAGTAAATATGGTCAACACTGAATTGGTACGACTGCACTTATTATATCTGTAAAATATGTTTGGTGTAATATACGTGGATATAAAAACACACATATCTTTTACGTTAACGTGTACACAAAATGAAATACCACCCATCCGTACTTGACGTTTGCTAGCAATGAAAATTTCTTTTCTTTCTTTGGTATGACAGAGTATGAAAATTTTTAGTTTCATGTCCATCGACCACAAGCAACTCCATAAAATGACCAGAGATGTAAAGAAACTACTTCAGAAACATACTACGTATACGTACACACAAAAAGGAGTCTGTGCATGGTGACAATACTGCACACGCTTAGTTTTCCGCATTTGTCCTAACTCCGCATTACGGTGACATCAACTTAATCCAATGAAGAATATTTCATTGACGTTTTATGCATTGGAATGACACCCAAATTAATGTTGAAACAAATTTGAAATAAACGGCTATGACACTCTTAGGGCACGGTCAAGTTGATAGTAACAAAAATTGTAAAACAATTGCTTGTCTCGTATTTTACCATGACTATCATAGTGACAAAAGATACTTCACTGTTGGCAATGTTCTGAAACGCAGGCTTTGCTTAAATATTAAATAAACACATTTAGAAGTTCATGTTGGTCACTGTGCACTTTAGTCTCAAATCCTGTTCAAACAACTTTGTTCGATTACATAAGTTTAAAGTGGGCTTAAGTAATTCCCCGAGACCTGAAACTTTTCGGAAGTTCGACTTTTCTGAGTTATGCAAGAGTGTTTTGATAGACAGAAATTTAAGAATGGCAGATTTTATATATCCTGACACGAATTTTTAATCCTATGCTTTTTAATTGCAATGTATGTCAAGCTTATGGTTGTGCACTGTGTTGTAAAATACTTTCATCCAACACTCATTTCTATTATTAACTTTTGCCTATTATACTATGGAGTTTTGCGGGCACAGCGTATGAGTCATACAAATGTGACTTCAGTCGGAAACACAGTCCCTGCCAAGATGTCTTGGATGAATAGTTGTTTACATGTATCACATATCGTGCATTTTGTTTACTACAGGATTTCCGTTTTTTTTGAGAAACACCCCTCACCACCTACTACAAGATCACAACAGTCACATATGGACAAACATTAAAGGGCATAATTACTCACCAAAAACTTATTTTTATTTTTTTAACAACCACCATATCTCACGGGTTTGTTCTTATTTCAAGTAACCTTAATGATATTTCAGACCTTAAACATCGCATACTCCAGATACACAAGTCAGTTGCTCTCCTAAATTAAAAAAAAAAGTTAGAAAAATATTGTCACATGACTCTCAAGGGTCAATCATGAAACAGGACAGACTACTATACTAACCGAAATAAGGGTGACTGTATTACCCCTTTAAATCTGATTTACAATTGCAGGAAGAAATTCCAAATGTCATAAGAAAATGCATGCAGAACAAGCATGCTCAGTGCAGATGTAATGGTGTGGAAGCAGGGAGTTGTTATAACACCTCCCTGGTGGAAGTATCTTCGCCCTTGGAGCCATTGTCGAGTCCATGATAAAAATTAGTATACTCTTGTGAGAAGTCTGCCCCGTCTCAAATCGGACGGTGGAATTAACTTTCCATTCTCTTCTACTTCTGTTATTTTAGATTTACCACAGTATTGATTTGTGGGTCAAAATCATTCCGCTATGCCAGGCCCGTAGCCAGCCCATGTGGAGGGGTGGGTCTTTTTACCAAAATGTGGACCTTTTTCCAATAACGGAGGCGGATGGCGCGTGCCGTAAGCATGCAGTTGCTAGGGATCCGGGCATGTTTCCCCGGAAATGTTTGAAATCTGCAGATCTAATGCAATCTGGAGTATTTTAGAAGACTTTTGAACACAATAGAAGTCCTTTTTCCCAGGAATTCCACACAGTACACCATTTTTTAAGTAGTGAATTCGTCCTCAATATGTCAAGAAAAAATATATTTCATAGCTGACCCTTCAAACACATGGCGGGAGAAATGGACCTCCCTCAAGTTGGGGTGGGTCGTTCGAACGCTTCTACCCCCCCCCCCCCCACGGCTACAGGCCTGTATGCTTTCCTTTTAAAATTTAGCATGAAAATAAAATTCAACACGTTAGGAGTAATAATTTGAACAATGTCAAATGAAATTTCTACCGTGAGCCAAAAACGTTTCAAGTATTGTTATTTTCTTTAATGCAATCATAATAACGATACCGTAGCTGGTATGCTTATCTGATTTGAAGTCAGTGCGGTTTAGAGTGTCAAATTTCCCCTCATGCATTAATTGGCAAACGTTTGATGAAAAATGACCGAGGTTTCAGTCGACATCGGCGTTTGTAGCTGCCAGAAATTTGTTAGCAACTCCCTGGTTTGGCTAAGCTATTTTAGTGCTGCTGAGAAGTTTCAATATGATGGTTAAAAAATAAAATATTGAATAGTAGGTATTCTTCCGATAAAATAAATTGAAGAAGTCGTATGCTTCAGATTTGACTCGTTAGGCCGAGCAGTAGAAAGGGTCTTCTATAATTTGGAGGGTGACTCACTGTACTCTCCTTTGTTCATCTGAATTTGGGGACTACGGTAATGGCTGTTGGGGAGAGATTGAAAATAATGATTATTTTGTAACCTTCCGAACAGTCGGACACTCTAAAACTTGTCACCTGACTCCGTTTTGCATGCTTGATACACCATTCTGGTTAATGTAACCAGGAATTCTTAATCAAACGAAAGAGGAAACTGGTTAAAATTAGAATATTAACCAGGTATTGAGTTAAAGTTGGGCGGTTTTTAGATTCCGTGGACCATATTATGAGAATTTGCCGACGATCAACTTGGTGTTTATAGCTTCCTGATCAAATTCACCCATGTTTAACTATCAAACCGAGAAAAGTTGTATCTATTTACACGAGATTTCGTAATTATTTCGTAGATTTAAAAAATATCACCCCAAAGGTCTTCCAATTCGACTGCAATTAATTGTGCGTTATAAAAATACCTGTTTTAGACCTTACAATGGTGTACTGGCCAATTCTACCTTGTTATTACATTCCCTTCAGGGGATTACATGAGATTGCATAATTGGCTAGCCAAAATCAGTGCATGATTTGGAGTCGAAGAGAGAGGACGTATCTTGCTGACGCTCTTTTCTCTAGCCAGGCGTGGCATTTATTGTCCTTATGCCACGTTCGTTGCACTTCTACTACACTTTGTCAAATTCAATTGTTCGTCCCGAATTGCCACTACATACCGAGAATACCTACCTTAGCTTCATGGGCTACTGCACTTCGTACCGCTAGATCATTACTACAGTCTTGGACAAAACTAGATGGAACACCCACGCTACCCCGTGCAATGTTGGAGATAATTAAGCCAATTCGGGACGCACCATTTTCTTTGGGACCCAACATTGTACTGGGGGACAGGGGGTTTCGTAAATCGCTATTTTATGTAGGACACAACTTTTCAAAGGGGATGGAGGTCTTGGAAATAGTACTCGGCACCATAAACAACACAATGACGTGAAGTGTTCCAACAGTTTTGTCCAGGATTGTAGCTTCAAAGGAAAAGAGCTTGAAGGTGCCGAGACATTGCAGTTTTGTAAGTATTCTCTGTAGTTTTCATTATCTTTAGGGGTCACGTCTGTACTTTTACGGAGAACTTTAAGTCCCTTGTCATGAGAATCCTACCGCCAAGCTCTTTCGACGCTATATAGGTAACATGACTGTAAAATAAGTAGTATCTGAAAAAATCCTCATGCGTTGTTTATTCATGTGAATGATATGGACCCAAAGATATTTCTAACCTTGTTAGTAAGGAGGGGTAAAGGCTGACAGTAACAAGTCGAAAGTAAAAAAGAATAGGATAGAATCGAGAATAGAAACGACTGTTTCTAGTCACTTCTATTCTTTTTCTTCATTTTCTAGCCTATTTCTTTAATTGGTTTCTCTTTTCCTCTTTTTTCCTTAACTTTTCTGATTTGCTTATGAAATTATCCCCAAGTTTTCGAAAGATGGGTCAAGTCGTTCACCTTACACTCCTTTAGCTAGGTAAGTTCGAAAGTTCGATGGGTGATTTGTAGGTAGGAGTCATAGTACGATATAACTGTTTGGTCATCAAAACCGAAGGCTAATTAGGGGTGAAACAGTTTTGAGAGGGCGCCATCTTCCAGCTGAATCTTCGTTGATCGTTTACTCAATTTGCCAACCTACAAAGCCTACTGCAAAGAGCTTTTATGTAGCCTATCGTCTCTTCATACCCTTCTTACACTGACCTTTGATAACCGTCACTGCACCACGGCAGTACCAAAATAAGAAAAGTCGGATAAATCTCACAAATATCCACTTACTTTTGAAGCATTTTTCATTTTATGCTTCAGATAATAATTAGGCTATTGCATGTTCACGTAGAATTTTACATTAGTCTAAAGAGGCAATCATGATAATTGATACACGGGTAGCCTACACTCATCGATATATGGGGTGAATACATTTTCCCTGTAGTGTAAGTTAAATCTTCTTGGACCATTATGATCATAACATGTAGGTCTATAGGACTGGGTGACTTACCAACACATTTCTGGTAAAAGGATTCGTAGTTGTTCAAGTTTTGAAGGGCAAGGGCAGTCTATACCCATTTTGAGGCAGTGTAGTCGACGTCCTGTTTCGTGATTGGCCTCGAATCGAGAGTTATGTGACAACATTTCTTCTCCTCTGATGTGAAATTTACTTCAAATAACTGCTTGGTTCACTGTGCATACGTAATATCGAAGTCATAAAATATTATGAAGGATACTTTGAAGAGAAATAAGAAGAAAGTTGTGATATTTATCTGTTGCCTCAAATTAAGTTCGGGGGACGGCTTTTGACGGAAACAGTTGTTGCTCAAAATATTCCAGAATTTAGACAAGGCGCATATCATCATCGTCGCGTGTTTAAGAGAAAACCCCAAATTACACTGATTTTCTAAAACACTGCATGGGTGGTATGCATGACTGAAACTATACCCGAATTTCTACAGATATATCGATTTTTGGAATTGTTTCAAAGGTTAGTTTGGAAGGTACAATGGTACCTCCCTCATTGTATAATCACTGTTGTGCAGCTGTTCTTTGCATAACCAATAAGGACGACATGTAGGTCGTTGCAAAAGCAGTGCCTTCTGAGCCCTTCAATATAACCATTTGAAAGGGGGATCATGGAGGTAGGCCTATTACGTAATAGCTCCATGGGCATATTTGAGAATTGAAGTGTACCGCAAGGAAAAAAATTTTGAACAATATTGAACAGCATGAAAAAAATTCTAACAGTCCAACTCCATCTTCCTATGACATTTTTGAGCCGAGATATAAAATGTTGAAGTTTATTTACTCAAATTAAAATGTAATATTGCGCAATTATTATTTACTTATTTATTAAAACTTACAATCTTTGTATTTCTTTGTTTTCATTAAAGTTTCTGCACCTTTCACTAAGTTGTTATAGCACTCTTACTCATATGGTCATATGGGATAATGTAATTAATAAAGCCATCTCTGCGCAACATTGCAAACAGGAAGCGTTCAAGGTCATAAAAAAACATTTTTAATTTTGAAGAGAAACAAAGCATGTAATGTGAGTTGTACAAAAAGAAAGTCACAAAATTTTGGTCCATGGACTAATTTGTTTTAAGTGAATAAATTTCGACATTTTAATGTGGGTTCAAGAATGTCCTATGAGGATTGAAGTTGGACTGTTAGAATAAACTTTTCATGCCTTTTAATATATATTTTAGATTTTTCTTTACTTGAGGTACATTTTAAGAACCTAAAAAATTATGCCATCACGCTCAGAAGCGTTTGGCTAAAGGGCCAAATCGCTCACCCCAAACTACAATTTTGGTACGGGGTACTGAAATTCCCGATTGGCTCAGCTCTTTGATTGTCAGCGAATTCAAACAATGCAGAGTACCAAAGCTTACATTAAACAGCATGAACGGTACTGAGAGTGTATTGGTTTTTCTTTACTCAATTTGAAGCAATAAACTGAGATTGTATCTGAATGAGAATGAATTTAAGATAATTGTGGGAGGGGCTTCAGTAAGAAGGTTAGGAGAATTTGTACTGTTTGGGGTAAGAGAAATGGGCCTTTAAGGGCCCAAAGTTGCAACTTGCAAGTGAGAGTGGTAGTAATATATCAATTTATAACTATAAAATGCTTTAAAGGTACTCAGTTTTTGGACAACATTCGTTTATGTAACCCACATGTCACATGTATTCGACTTTTCGGGAAGATAGTCCTCTAGTTTAGCCTAGTTTTCATAATACCAGGTTACAGTGGAAAAATGACTACCATAGTAAGTCATGTGTAGTCTTCTTTTAAGAAGTTCCTTGCCCGATCTACTCTTCGGCGGTGCATGCTTTGGCAACAGGATTTGTCCGACAGGGGGGAGGGTAGATTCCCTACTAGGGGCGGAATAAGACTTGATAAAGAGAAAGAGTTACTGACAGGGGGAAGGCGGGGAACATGTTTCTACTTTGCGCGCCTCGAAAAAGAGTCGTTTTCCGAAAATAACAGAAATACGAAGCAATTGAAAATTTGAGAGTTTTAACGAAGAAATTTAAGATTATCCAGCAGAAATTCTGAAAAAGTGGGATCTGGAAAATTTGTTTTTTTTTTATTGAAGAACCTGCCATTTTTTATGACCAAAATCAAGCATATGCTCGGGGCGACTGAAGTTTGTTGTGATTACGTTTTGTTGACTACCATTACGGATTAAGGCTCCCCGACGAGATTGGTAAAATCCCTCGCCAGGAGCATGTTCCCCTTCTTCCTCTCCTCCATAACCACTCCTTCTCTGTATTGTAGATTCGAATTCAACAAAATATGATTGGAGACATTTTAAAATAAAATTCTTAAAAAACATACTATATAAAAGGATGGAAATAACTCACTCATACAATCCACAGTGAAAATTATTAGGCCTAATTGATGGTCAAAGCTTCTGTGGTCACCAAAGACATTGTAGCAACAAAGCGTACAACAAACACGCAAAACTCAAATTCCGAATTCCAGGAGTAGGGTATAGTAAATTAAAGGCCCAGTTCTCTCACCCCCAAAAATACCAATTCTCCTAACCTTTTTACTGAAGCCCTCCCACAATTGTCTGAAATTCATCCTCATCCAGACACAATCTCAGTTTATTGCTTCAGGGTGAGTATAGAAAAACTCAATTTATATAATCAAAACACTCACAGTACCATTCATGCTGTGTAATATAAGCTTTAGCACTTTGTATTGTTTGGATAGTTGTCAATCAAAGAGCTGAGCCAATTGGGAATTTCGGTACCCGGGTACCAAAATTGTATAGGGGTAGAGGGGTGAGGGGTTTGGCCCTTTATGGGGTAGGGAAAAGAAGGGAGTTGCTCCCTGCATCGATAGGCACTTTTGCTAAATAAGTGAACACCTATAATCCTATTACGTAAAAACTACACAAATGCGGAGGGGGCTCATTCCGTCCTCTAAGGTCATCAGCAAAACATGACTCCAATACTCGTCACATTTCCGTCCATGTATAGGATGCTTCAACCAAAAGCTCGTTTATGTAACAAAACAATAGCAATATTCGATTTCTGAGCGTTGTTTCTCACCAGCGAAGTGATGAGTACCTGCAAGTTGCATGAAGAGACGCGCAACAACCCTACAACCTACTAGCATCAATGTCTGAAGATATCATATTGAGCGAAAAATTCGCATGTAAACATGCGAATTTTAAGGAAATAGGGCCATCGCTTGCCAGTCAAGAAATATCCTGTTAAACAGGCTGCCCATCGCCCCAAACTTTTAGCTTTGTATACATACCGCGGACAATAATTCGAACCCATTCCCAAAAGAACTAAGTCTATACAAATGGAACTTCTAAGGAATACCGCACTTGACTGCAACTACCTCTTTCCCAGCAAATTTTCGTTCAAATATCAACACTCTCTAACATAGACCTACATTTATGTATGAAACGTTTCCATACCGTAAAGGTATATTGATTAGGACGGAACATGAATATCACTTTCCTGAATAACTCTTACATTGGTGCCTGAATTTGCTTTACCAATAAAACAAACAACACAATATGCCGATAATTCTTATTTTTCGCAGGTAAGTACCACGGCTGATTACGCTCTACAACTTCCCTTCGTACACCGAGCACCTATCCAACTCTCGTGGGATTGAAACGGCTTCTCTAAGTAAGGGTCAGGCCGGTGCGCAGGCGCACCTACGTCATTCATTCATACCTCGATCATGGGAACAACACTATTTCGTACACGTAAAGCCGTCTCTGAAACACAAACACACGAATTACTTTACTAACAAGGATGTCTCGGGGAAGTAGTAAATCCATAAATTGGAACGCAAGCCGAGCTAAGCAGTGAACACCGCCGAGAGAAACTGTCACACTTGACGTTAAGAAAGGCAAAAAAGTTTTGATTTCTTTTCTTGTCGGAAGCGTACTTTTGTTAAATTTCTTGTAGATATTATACGGAATTGCTGAGAGTGTGAGCTTCATTACATAACTAAACAATACAGAATCCTAGACGATCAATGAATGAGAAAGTACTCCTCGTAATTACTACTGTTTCTGAGAGAAACTGTGTCTGGAATAGCCATCAACATACTTGACTGATTAGAAGCTGCTCAGAAAACATTTCACTTTGATGAATTGCCGAAAGGTGGCAATCTTTTCACCCAATCACAGTAAAAGTATATTATCTGCAACTGGCCATCTTTGTCATAAGGCGATTTGTAACGTGTCTTTGGAGCAACTTAAAACTAGTTTGCACATTGGGAAAAAACTTTGAACTATATCTTATATGAATACGACCATTCCAAGGATATTTTACACCAAAAACAGCATCTTTTATTAATAAGAAGGAAACAATTAGTTACAATTCGAGGACATGAAACTGAAATGACTTTCTCAAAATATATTTTTGTGAAGTAAGACCAATTGAAATAACGAACACAACGTAAGATAATACATTGAAGGAAAACAAAAGTTAAAAGATGTTTGGAACGACAATGGAACATTCCCTATACGGCTCCTCCGGCGGCACATCAGCAGTTTTACATCATTATCCGGCCACAATTCCCAGTGCATCTCAGCATCCCTCCTACCAGGTACGTGCCAGCCCTTGGCCTTTTTTTATTTTAGTACTTTTTGTTTTTTAAAAAATTCCACTTTTTCCGTGAGAAAAAATAGTAAGGAAATTATTTGATATATCCATTCGTATGCTCTTTGTTATATGAAGCCAGCCGAAAATACCGTATCACGTACTACGTAGGTGCTTATTTAAGGTACCATCACGAAGGCTTAATTTAGTGCGTTTAGAAAGATAGTTTCCAAGCCCAACCCACCATACCAATTTTCACATTTTTTTTAATAATTCATTTATTTATACTTTATTCTTTATTTATAATTTATGTTATTTATTCGTTTATTTATTGCTGAATGAGCATTCTGTGTGAAAGTCCAAAACTGAGTGCAATGAATACTTTCACTAAATCTGCAAACAAAATCCAGAAATCAAGCTCATTATAGTGCTGGAAAAATGTTTAGTTAAACATTTTTGTGTGTTTGATTTGACATTAAAGAGCTCATCTGTTTCAAATTAAATGTTTCATGACGCAGCTTTTATCTGTGTTAGCAAATTGAATTCTCATAGAGTTTTTATATTGCCTTTTACATCAATAACTTTTCGCTAACAAGTTGTCTCCATGTATTTGTTATACTTTCATTTTTTAGCTTTCTACATGTGTCATACTAATTTCTGATGATCCATCTATGCCGAATTAAGATCCGTGCACAAGTTTTGTTTCCTGATTTGAATTAAAGATGAAATACTAGCAATATTTCACACTCATTTATTACTGACGTCATCTTTCCCGATTTTACAGATATTTCTTTATTAATTACAAGTGATAGCACTTCTCAAAAAACTAACATAATTTATCACGGATTTTTTTTTTTTGGAAAGCATGAGGTATGCAAATTATTGAAATAATAGTATAAAAATCATTGCACTCTAAAAACATCTACTAAAATGGGGCACGAACCGGAATCTTGTCAAATAATTGAACAGATTCGCTTTAAAATTGACTAAAAAGGTTCAAAAGTGAAATAATTCGTTTAATTCATGAGTCGAATCTAGTCAAAGATTTGACAAGATTCCGGTTCATGCCCCAATTGATTAGATTCTATTCAAATTTGACTAGAAATGTTTTATAGTGTCACTCTAAGTATAACTTTGACAAAGGCTTATGTCAGTATTATTGTATACATATACCAGCATCTAATCCCACCACTTTTCCAAGAAGTTGCCTCATAAAAACATCCATATCTAATATCATTTACGTATTTTATATATTCTATCTTCAAACTAATCGTGTCATGCATCTGTCAGTCTGCGGTGAGACCAGATTTTGACGGATGCTTTTTGTTTATTTATTCTTACCATTACCCTACATCTACACTATAACAATCTTCCCGTTTTGACATACTTTCACATTTTAAAATTCCTATTCTTTTTATGCAGTCTATATTGTGTTCGAGTAACTTGATTAAACAACAGATGAGGATATTTTTCCGTTTTTCACGAAGGCAGTTTACCGAGGAAATAATGAATAAACGGTTATTTACAAATATTAGATTCGGAAGAATTCACAATAAAATAGCAAGAACTGTCTTCAATATCAGAATAAAAGTGAAAGAGGCTTGTCATTCTTTCCTTACGATGATTTTTTTACTAGATAAATGTCGATTTGTGCCTTTTATTTTACAGTGTATATAGCAACTCGATACGTACTCCTGGCAAATGTGCAATATATAACTACGCGATCACCTTACGGAATATTAAATACAAACTACTTGAACTGTAAAAGATCAAAAGTTTGGGGTATTCATGTTGGATACTTTGTAGCAGTTTTAAGAAAACAGGGACATTCTCCGTCAAGGGAAAACTGTAGTGAAACGTAGGCATTGTAGTTAATTGAAAGATACTTGCACTGACGCAAACAATGAGGTTATAATTACCATCTTCAGTGTTAATGTACTGAAGAACTCTTGTGTTGTAAATATTGCCTCGATGTTGACATCAACCTGACTTTTAAAATAACACCACACCACCTGATGACCCGAATTATTTCATCAACCTTTAACGGCTGAAATAAAAAACTATTTTGAAGCCACCTTTTGCTTCAACAAAAGACACAACCTTTCAGTATCGGGATCAATAATTACTTGTCGAAGTGACATGCAAATTGCAAAGCGCGTTTGGTTTAATTTCTCTAATGAAAAAAGTATCGTTGCTGGGTTGCAAAATTGTTCATAATTATTGACAGTGCACATATCGTGTTTAAGAGAAAAAAGTAAGGTAAGTCGTAATATTTCAGACGCCGATTATTTGATACCACTAACAAGGAACCCCCCAAGTACCTCCGACAGACATGAAGTCCAGGGCTGGGAATCTGGGGGTTGAAACGCTCATGAACCCAAGCTTGAAAAAGAAATAATGACAAAAATTGGCAAAACATTAAACATAATCGACTTAGTTAATGTTAGTATAAGGCACAAATATTACAACAATTCAGGAGAAAAAGAAGAACCCATTTTCCCAATCTTTACACCCTTTCCCATGTCACAGTTTAAAAACCCCTCCCACGAAAAATCCTGGCTATGCGCGAGTGACCACCACGATGTCGTCACCTTCATGCATTTTGACATCCTCACCTTTACGCCCCTCTCCTGTTTTCCCATTTTGCAGTTTAGTGAATTTAATTGAAGAGGAATGGAAATCTATTTTTGTAACTTGACGATGGAAAGGTATAATTTTAATTTTCAATCAAGCAAGATTCTGCGGATGTTGGGGACAAGTATGATGTGTATTTAGAAACCCCTACACGTTTAGCTAGGAGTGTGAATAACAATTTCTGATATAAAATTTTGATTTTTATTCCTTTTTAGATTGTTGACAATTCAACGTGAATTTGTAAAATCGATTGGATCTATGCAACAATGAATAACCTGCAATGTTTCCCACATTTTTGTATAAATCCGCTGCGTGAAGGGTGAAAAAATATTGTTCCCTTTACTTGAAATATTTTCCAAAAAGTTTTTAAAACCTGCATAAACAATTCTCCAATGAATCCATTGTATTTATTTTCCATTTTCCGAAATAAAAATATTGACGTAAATTAACATCATACATACTTTTAGTAGATTTAGGCACCTGGGTCTGAAAGTGGTTATAAGTTATATAAGAATTTACAGCTTGTTGTTATTCTAGGTCATCCCAAATTTCCTCTGTTTTCGTACATTTTATTCTCTTTAAGCGGGTGTTAAATGCATTATAACTTTTGGCTGTGGTTTTATACACCGGTTTGTTTTCCCGGCAGCTGAACTTGCCTTTTTAGGATAAAGAACAGAAAGTTCTCCCTGAATCTTTATTTTGTTTGTAACCCGGATCTTAACGCAAATAGAACAAAGCCTAAAAACTACTAATTCAAACATTTTTGCTATTTTTTGTCTTGGTATTTTGCTATATATATAAATTTGTTTTGCGTTGGTCATTCTTGCATACAGTACCTGAACAGTACCGTGGTTGTGTAAAAATATGTCTACCTTAAAATGAAAGTAACACAAACCAATTAAGTTATTTCAAAAAAATTAAAAAGGCATTTCATAAATTAAATCTAGAAATCCTCAACACAAGAGCCTAATCTCACTACGGTTCTCGAACTCATACGGTACCTCAAAAGTACAGTTTACCGTTTAAACAAAGAAATTAGATTGGAATGTTTGTATTTCCCTGCTATATAAAGTTTTAAGCAGCTTAAACCGTTTCCTCGGTATACTAGAAAAAGTTAAAAGCCTTCAACCCACCTGCAAGAAATTATTGCTTTCATCAACCGTGTTTCTACCAAACCAAACGATTTCCAACTAATGGCACGTATAGATTATAATCAACCGATTGAGTCAATGTAATTCAGATTTAATGAGTTATAACAATAAGTGACAAAGGATTGCTATGATAGCCCGCACTACCGGCCGTCTCTGCATGCTGCACTTGCTTGTTTCCTGTCGAAGCCATGACCCGAATGACGGTTGCGACGATGTGTAGCATGGTGCGGTTAGGATGTTACCATTTAATATGGCTTGGTATAGGAAACTTTCTTTCACTTGGTCAAGGTGGTTTTGTATAAAGTGCTTCTTTGTCTTTAAAAAAATTAGTTCATTCGGATGTTCCATGAAATATTTTGGAACAAACATGCGCATTCGCTTGCTCAAGCCGTGGCGGGCACGGAAATGTTTTTATAGTTCTCCTTTCAATTAAAAATGTCTCTGTAAAGCTAGGGAAAAAATTACGTGAAAACGAAATATATTCCCCACTAACAGGTTTAAAAGCCAAGGGACCAGGGATAGCAACCTCCCTAAAATCTCGGACAGGTCGGACAATTTTCCACGCAAATACTGCCCGAAACTGTTAGAAGCTACAGATCTATTACTCACATCTATACGTCAAGCTCCCTGTTCACCATTCCAATTTTATAACTAAACAACTCTCTTGGTAGGGATAAAATGATAACATTTTGCAAAACTGAACCATTTTCATCTCAGTTTGATGGGGAAAATGATGATCATCCCCAGAGTATGTACTAGCTGTTTCCAAATTTTATTTCTGTGTATTCTAAATGGAATATCTTGTACATAAAAAATCCTGACCTAAAAAATTTATCATTTAAACATTAATCAAAATAAAATATTCATGCAACTTTGTAATTAATATATATGGTCACGTGCAAATGTCGATAAATCTGTGATTTTTATGCATGTTGATGTTACTGCATTTTTTACGTGTCTATGTAGGCCTACTAACCTAGTCACATGAGAGCTGAACTTATAGGCTCTCTCTCTCCCTAAGCATGCAATTTTTGACATTTCTCAATGAAAATAAGAGATATGTGTCAATTACTCCCACAAACTATCTAATTTAAAAACAAAATGCATTCAATTTTAAAAATTAAAGAGTGGCAGACTTATTGTTCATTATTAATTATAAAATTTTACTTTTGCAACATGTTATGGAAATGGAAATTTAAAGGGTAGCCGCCAAAGTAGAATAAATTTTTCGGACCGACGAATTCTTTGCGTCACATCCGGTTATGCTCCTTGGTTTATCCATTTGATCCGATACCAATATTTGTCAAAGCGATACATGCATTGCGTCTGGAGTAACAGTCCACTTGTTACTGCCGTTATTAGTACTAACGTTAAAGTATAACTTAGGCTAGCATAAGGACATAACACGACAAACGAAAAACTCATTGATAAAAAAAAATAAAAATAATAAAAAAATAACCTGCAAAATCGACAATTTCGTTCAAGGATCTCCCGCAGATGATGTATCTTGCCACTAGTATAGAACTAAAATGTGCAAAGCTATTATATACACTACACACGAACGTACGTTGTGAGTTGTATATACTACCGCCTTTGTAGGTGCATCGATCAGTTCCGATACAAGTGAGAACGATTCAAAATTGTCGGTTCCGAAAGTAACGAAGTAGAAATTCAAAAAGCAAATTATAAAATATCATGCAAGAGTAAAATCAAATATCCCAAGACATATTTAGGAACACTACAGCAAAATTACTTTTAATGAAAATGAAAAACGCATTAGGACTAATATTTTTAAAATTAGCCCCGCACAGGGGGTAATCATCTTGTTTGTATGAAGTTTTGATTTTGAAAGTGCACCACTACCCTGCTTCTTTAAAGTATAAGAAAATAATAGAGACCTGCTACTAAGCCCATTTATAAGTTCGTTCACACTTCACAGCTAATATCTAAAAATTTGTAATTGTGTGGTTAGCTTAACTCTGGGGTTTAAAATTTATAAAGTTGTGAAATTGTGATCTAGTCAGTCACATTTAATCGCGTGCTATTACTTGTTCCCCCATTATCTGATATGGCCTGAATCGCCACTTTGCAGCTTTTACAATCGTGTAAAATTCTTCTGGTATATGTAAATATTTGTACACATCCAACGGAATATCATGAAGTTTCTACTTACTTAAAAAGTTTTAATAATAGAACTTCTTTGTCTACATTCAGATATTTTTGCCCACTTAATAGTAAACAGAATTAAGTCCTGTCTTTTTATCCAAAAAAAATGTTTTTATTAACTCCAAAGCAAAGCAATCTGAGACAGATCTAGGGCATGGTGTTAAAAACAGTTTAAGAGGTTACGCTAATTTCAAAAAGTGTTCCTTTACATCTACCTCTGATACTGGGGGATCAGATGACCCCTCCCCCACGCACCACTATAGGATGTGCGCTTTAGACAAAATATATTACCTCAGGCTACGATGTCACGTTTACGAGTTGCTTTATGTTAAAGCGACGGTGAAAGTGCCCGAAAACTTGTTTAGGAGTTTTTCTGGGTATGTTGTTCAGGAAACCCGGCAAAATTCACTTACCGCTGTCCAGTAAGTGAATTACTGTACGGCATGGGGCTTTCTCGTAATAGCCCTATAGCTACGGGTACATGCGTGTATCGCTTTAATGTATTAAAACGCTAACTGGGGTTTTGCTTCAGACT
Organism: Holothuria scabra; assembly: GCA_037179385.1. Taxonomy (NCBI): domain Eukaryota; kingdom Metazoa; phylum Echinodermata; class Holothuroidea; order Aspidochirotida; family Holothuriidae; genus Holothuria; species Holothuria scabra. Next base: position 41,259,832 of record CM074187.1, on the reverse strand, counting down.
TAAAATGTCTTGCAATATTCCAACGTATATACTTACCAGTTTCTGTCAAAGATACATGAGCTTCGAATTGTATAATTCCTTTCAAACACACCAAATGACTGAATGAAATACCCATTATTATCAACTTTCGTGTTTTCAGTTCTCGCTTCATTTTTGTAAATGGTGACTTTACTCAATAAAAATTTTCCATATACCATCTACTCATTTTCATAGTGGGTCAACTTCTGATATAGGAGATCACTGAGGCGTTGATCCGGAAGGGTGGGGGGCAGGGGCAAACGCCCCACCAATGATAATATTGGGGAAAACATATCGTTTTGCCCTCTAATAATTCAGGCAGATTAAAAAAACAGCAGAATGAACAGACAAAATATAACATTGTGGTATACAGATGACTTTAGGGCTTCAAAGAAACGTCAATTTGACCCTATTTTTAAAGTAATAATACCGCTTTTATAATGCACCATTTGTCGATGTTTTGTTTAGATACTTATCATTGTAAGTGTTAGGCATGTTTGCTTGTGTGTGTGTATAGGTGCGCTCTCGAGTTCGCGTGGGGTATCATGCTTATATACGAGTCCGGTCACGGACACGATCTGAGGTTCTGGCTATTGGGAAATCCCCCCCCCCCCCCCCATCATCCGCTTGGGGATCTTAAAAATTTCTACAACTGTAAGTGCTTACAAGGCGTCAGAAATTTCACCAAAAAGATCTATCCCTCATGCTGTCATGCTAGGTCGTGGGCTGATGTTGACACTCTGCTTGTAGAGTTGCCACATTTCCCCAATTCAAAACTAAATCGTCATAATTAAACATTAACATTAATTATGTAGAATTAGGACTTGTTCGCACCTTTTAAATTTGTGATACACTAACTTTGTTTTAAAGTCAAAGTCTTACGGTTTCACTTCGAAAACAGGGTAAACATGTAACTTACACACAATTTTGTCCACGCAATAGAAAGACCTCTTTGTTAAGATGGGGTAATAAGTCACACATGTTACCGAATATATTTTTTGTAGATGCAGGTACGAGGTGCTGATACTAAAATGTAGTGAAGCATCCATTTCAATGAAAAACAACTTGTATGAACATCACCGTATTTATCTGTGTGGAACAGACTGTATAAACGTTTGTGAGACATTTGCACATACTATATTTACATCGTATGGTCATCGATGGTACAGTTACTTGTGTTACCAGTATTTGAATGTCAATGTCATCGTTTCTGGTGTTGACGTGTCCTGTAATCCCAGCACATAATCAATGTATTTATGCAAACTGATCTCCAACGGCATCTTGCAAATCGCCGTTGTCAATCTTATATAAAACTATTTGATCATTTACTTGTTTTTGTTTTTTATTTATTTATTCGTTTATTTATTATTTATCAGTCTGTTTTTTTTTTTTTTTTTTTTTTTTTTTTTGTGGTTTACCAGACAATTATCCTTTTAAGTGCTACCATAAATTATTGTTGGTGTCCCCGTCCAAGCAGAATATTTCTTAGAAGTGTTTACAAAATTAGCTCTGGGTTCCTTTTGTTAACATCATTTGACAGCCTGATCTACTGATAATTGATAAGAACTGTATTTGGTAGATTTTTTGGGTCGTTTTTATAAATCAGGCAAATTCAAAGCAAACCTTGGAGGAGAAAAGTTTACCAATACTTGGCCTTATTCATTGCAACAATCATACGATAGCTTGAGAAGTTGTACCAAAATGTGAAATGAAAAGAGAAAGTACAGCATGATTTGGACAGTGTAAAAGTCCGAGTTGGAAGGAAGTAAAGAAATTTGCTTCGTTGCAGAAAAACCAATGAAAAGGAGGATGGGAAAACTATATTGCATGGTTGTAAGCGTTTCACTGATATTCATGAAAAATAAAAGTATTTTTGATCAAGACCTTGCTATAATTAGTTACAATATTCTTTATTTTATTGAAAAGTGTTTATCGAGAAGAAATACCCACGTGGACAAGGGATCATTAACTTTCAATTTGTAACGTATAATACGGTAGGCCTACTGGCTTCGTTATCATATAGGAGATAAGGTGAATGGATGTAAGGGCCGCATACATTTATATTTTCAATTTGTCTAGTAAAATAAAAGTTCATTGAAGATTAATGATGCAAACATGCACACTACCTTTAACTTTAACTGGGATGGTTTTATATTCTACGTTCATATACACTATTGTGCTAGGCATGTATACATTAGTGTAGGATATGGAAACTTATAGCACTAGACAGAAAAGTTATAATAGTTCCCTGAAAGACGACTCGACTCGTGAAAATTTTTTGAGGGCACTTGGGAAACATTGGTAAATCAATAGATATTTAACTTGTTGCTGTAACTTCTTAATATTTACCGTCCCCTTTCGCGTCATCCCTTATAGAAATGCATAGAAATAGAAATATACATCGTTAAATATTATAGGCCCCAAAATATATGGAACGCTTAAAATTGGTTCCCTTTAGATATACTTGTACTTCATGCGTTTTATACTTTTTGTTTTGAAATGCAAAACTGACACAGCCATGGCATTGATTGGAAAACATTTTCTGATCCAATTTGACCATAAGAATATTCAAGATAATGGACCGATCTTTTACATTTATTATATACGGTACGGTAGTTCCTATATAGTTTGCGATACATGGAATATTTATATTTTATGGTATTATCATGTGTGTTTTGTGGGGAACATATACATAGGAGGATTCCTCTTATACTAAATATTTCCATATCCCCTGAATTAAGTTACACACAAAATTTTTTTTGCTTGTTTTTTTTTTTGTTTTTTTTTTGTTTTTTGTTTTTTCCTTTGCTGTGTTTAACTGTGCTGAGTGGTACTCGGTTGCGTTTTGGTCTGGTCCGTTTAGGGTTGTTGCGGATCTCAGTGCCTGTTCTATGTACTGCATTGTAACGTTTGCGTACACTCACCGAATAGTAAAACTTACAGTTGAGACCATGATTATTCGAGCTTAAGTTAAATTTAGCAAACAAGCAATTTAATTTGAAATGCTTGGTGAATATAATAAGGTACATTTTTGATTAAGAAGTTCCTCAATCAATTAGAAAAAATTCAGCTGAAAATATAGAATTCGTCCAGTATACCAGTCTCTTTTAGTAGCCGTACTTATTAATTTACATCCCTTACGTTCATTTTAGTTGTTTAATGCAAGAAGTTAAAAATAAAGGCGAAAGCAACGCTATCTCGATAATGAATGCTGTCCCATTATTTAGAAACTCCCTTGTGGGAATTTGTCGTTTTCGTTTCGTTACCTGTCGAAATGAAGAGAGCAAGAAATAGAGTTCTACTACATTTATAAGAAAATAGAAGATGGTAAAATTATTTATACTTCCAAAGCAATCATCGTGATCTGATTTCAGTCAATCGGACAATGAATCAAGCCTCTTTTTGCACCTGTTAAGTGTGACTGTGACGACGATAATTGCATCAGAACGAACCCATAATATATCGCCTTTATCATTGAATTTCTCTTCTTCAGCTTTCCTTTACGAATTCTTCGTGTGAGAAACATTTACCGTACCTTATCTGATAAGAATAACTCGGGTGTGAAGGCTTCCTAAGGTTGATGAGGATCGTTCATCGAGCACTGTTCATAAGTGAAAACTGAACTGAAAACGTCGATTGCTGAAGTATAAATCGCAAAAAAAACTATTATGCAGAGCGTTCAAACTACTTGGCAAATTGCTTTTTGTGGAAAATATGGAATTAAATTCCTGCTGCTCACTTCAATAGCAATGCTTTTGTTTCCCATGGTACACCTGAATGGTACTGCAAGTCGATATTAAGAATAAAAAATTAGTGAAAATACTGACTTGCTGGTTGGGTAGCTACCTGGCGTGGCGCTGGACAGATTAAACATTCTATAATAGGTTTAACATAGGCCGGCAATACTTACAACTACGGTCAACCAAATACATAGTTCATGTGAATGAATATTCATACCAAGTGTCTCATTGCATTCATGACGCACTGAATCTCATAAAATGATGACGTAGCCCACATCAGTATGAAGGAAATTATTTCAACGCGCCATAATTGTGCAGTAAACGGAGAGAGTCCATTGACACACAATTAACGGGCTATAAGTTGCTCAAGTCAGAAGCTGCTACATTTACACATGAAAATGTAAATTTTACTAAGTTTTTCAACCATAAAGGTAAGTTTCAGGTTACCTAGCTGCTTAGTTATTCCCAGTAGGATAAACATCCGAAGCCAAATAAAGCTACTTCAATAGGTTCTCCATCTGCATAAATATTATTAATTAATAAGAATTCGTCTAAAGTTCGTCACTGTGACTTTTGGCCTTTAGACTGCCCGACGAACACTCAGTGTGATATCGAAATAGCAGGTTTATCAAACTTGTATAATGGCACTGTTAAGTGACTGTTAAAATTTAGCATCAACAAAAAATGACACTCATACAAATAATGGTGGTATCGTTGCTTTTGGTGTGTTCACAATTAAATACCTTAATGCTTCTAGTTTCGTCAATGAATTCTACTTCAGTAATACCGTAATTACGCTTTCTTGTAAGCTAGTTCGGTAACTCGTTGGCGAATGGAATTGTGGAGCACAGGGTGGATGCACAAACCGCTAGCTCAGCACATAGCCTTTTTATACAGCGTTGTCTCGTTTTTGTTTAGTTCGTGTTATACAACACTACGCATTAATCTGAATAGCCACCTCGAACGGAAATAGGGACCCAGCACCAAAGGCAGATTAAATAGCATACTTTTACACGAGAACAGGCAACTTAGAGTCTTCGACACAGTCCACCGCACAAAATAACACTAATGATTCCTCTCGTTGTTATGGCTGGATTAAGAAAGCATGATGACACAAAATTATCATATAAACGTAAATTTTGGAACATGCGATGTAGATGCGGGATTGGTTTGTTTATCCCGGCGGTTTGGAGGATAAGTAGGCCTACATGTGCATAGCCACTCAAACGAATTACCGAACTCGCTCACTGCTTACCTCTCCTGTTCCGTGAAACGTGCTCTTCACAACTGTGCACTTTGCACTTTGAAGTTTGGAAAAATATAAGGGAATCTATGAAGAGGCCAGAAGAAGATAATTCTACAAATTTGTGTCTTTGTGTAAGTTCTACCCCTTTTAACCTAAAACAATCTAGAGTTAATAAACAATCAGGGCTGAGAAAACTTTTTATATTCCACTGGAAGAGATTTCATCTTTCCAAACAACGTCTGTGTTTTTACTTCAAAAGCGCTGAGTGACCTTCCCTCCGATTGCCAAAATTTCCCCAAATTTCCAAAATATTCCTCCATATATCAAGCTTTCTATCAGTCTCTGGAAGGATTTTACCAGCTTCCGTCTATGGTAAACTGCCAATGGGTACAACTTTACTTAGGGTTTGCCAGCTATCCAGCATTAAATTTGCATATACTTGGAATGTTTTTCAATTAGCTTACTTTGACAGAATCCAAATAACTAGATTCCGTGAAGAAGTCGATTCCCCACTCGGATTCGTGATTTCAGAGTCTTGAATACTCGGCGAGAGGGGCCCATTTTTCCATGAGAAAGTGTTGGGACTCGGGTCCGAGTCAGGACTTGACTCCTTAAAAGTTTAAATATGCCGGACTCGTGACTCGCAGCCTCCGGGCTCCATAACATAACTGTCTATTACTTGTTCGTAACGCTTCAATTATCGTATCTTCATTCGGTACTGCTAAAAATGGGAACAGACTCAACCTGTCTTGCCACATTTATTTATTTTATTTTTTTTGAGTGAGTTTTGCCTCCTTTTGAAAATTTGATGAGCACTGTTGGACATCAGTGGACCTTCAAGGGGCGGCAAGGAGTGCCAGTATACTCACAGTGTCCAACTTATTCATTGATGTAGAGGGGGTAGGGTTCCTTCTCAGATTTTTTTCACCGAATTTAAGTCTTCAAAAATTCTTGACACTAAAATGAGGAACCTGGGTGACCCATTGCACATAACACTTTGACACCATAACGACCTTCTTTTAAGATCACGATAATTTTCAAACTTCCTTTTCCAAGAATGGGGAATAGCATTTAAATAACCAATAAACTTCTGGCATTTTAGAAGATTAACTGTTGAAGAGCGGTATTTATGCAATGACAAGGGCGTGCTGTATTGTTTGCTTTTTGTTGGTTATTAAAGCACGTGTTAATTAGTTACTTGTAAAATAATCGTAAATATCTCGTGAGAAGGAAGGAGATTTTAATTGAAAACACTATAATTTTATGGAACAGGGAGTTATATATATATATTTCTTTTTGTTAAGGCCCCTATAGTTTGAGGCTTGCAATGCGTTTGTCATTGCCAATTAAGCTGCGACTCATTTTATGTTTTCCCGTTATCAAAACATTTGCCCTAGCGTTATGTAATGTTTATAAACATTTCCGCAATAAAACTCTGCAAACTGAATAAAAGGCAAACAAACCGTAAACCACAATTGGAAGAAGAAAATGTATACCTTCATGTGTTGTATGTCTCCAGGAAGAACGATGAACTTCGCAAAGAAGTAGAAGAGATTTGAAACGAAAGCTCGTTGTTCGGTAACTTTGTATGTATGTTTGGAAATTTGCATGTCTGTTTGCATACAACATCAGAGTGTTTTTATATCCTATTGTATACCAATGACCCGAGTAAATCAGATAACAGGAAAAACAAGCTAATTACTAGGCCTAGCACCCATCTTTTGTATACCTTGGCAGATTATTGATTAGTCTTACAGAACAAAAAGAAGCTGGTACACATTGAAAACAAATTGAAATAAGGAAACAGTGTCTTTTGCCAGTTCGTAGATGATGTTGAAGTTGTAATCTTCCTCCATTCTGCTAAGGATGGTTTCTGCCAAACTATTAACGCCGGCGCTTTGCCAATATGGAAGGGGTTACATCCCCTTCTTCATGAAAAAAAAAATTGAGAAAAATAATTAATGGCAAAATAGGGGCTAAAAAGTGAGTAGCTCAAATTTTATTACGTTTAAGGGACAAATTTTGTTTTATTTCACACCTGGAGACCTCAAAAAAGTTTTTCCTCCAATGGGGGACGGGGCCACCTCTTAGACTTTCCCCCAAGTCACACTCGAACTCTCTCCCGTGACAAAATCCTGGTTTAAAGTAAAAAGTCCATGGTTCCTAAAGTAACGCTGATCGTTAGAGAAATTCAGTATTTCTGAGCAGAAGCCAATAACCGATTTATTGAGAGTACACGAGTAGCTTGTGTTACATGAAAGATTCAATCTCTCTTTACAAAATATAGAAGTAAAAATTAACCCTCAGAGAGAGTCGATTAAAGGTTGTACCTCTGAACATATGAAGTTTAATGTCTTCATTGATATTGATAATTTAAAGATTGATATCTCTCGCAGGTAACAAAATCTTAGTTACTATGAGTATTACTGATTAATTCAAACCAAATCTTCCCTATCATCACAGTATAAAACAGTCTATCACTTCCCAGTTCACTCCAAGCATCAATCGCCGCACTTCAATCATCACTCAGTGTACAATTCACACAACACTCGTTATGCATAAACAGGACCTGTTTCACTTTAGACATCATTTAATGTACGCTGGATGGACATTAAATATCAGCTTAGTGGACCTTAATTAAATATCACTTCAAATAATGTTCTCGTTAGGTTACATTATACAATTTAAATGTTGCAATTTTAATCAAGTGAAAATCATTGTTTTTAGTCTTGTTGAATAAAAAATAATTTTGTATTTTTAGTCCATGTTTCGCTGCATGACACGACATATATAATAATAGAAGAGGCAAAATGTTATGGAATGATTGTTCTGGATGTCTGAGCACAATAGTTAACATGAATACTTATATGAATGCTATGAACAATTTTACCCAAGAATTTGAATATGTTTTTGAATGATCTACCAACTGGTCCAGAGCGTGTATATAACCTAGGCACTTGTGACACAAGTATGTCAAAGAAAAGAGTGTCCCAGACCTGGGCGGTTGATCACGTTCTGTCCCGTGACCTATAATTCCAGAAGAAGAGTAGCTTGTTTTGATTTCGTCTCTGTGCCTTTGGCAGGCAAATAGGTAGCCAGGAGACTAGTGTTGAAGAGGTCGCGGGTCGCAGATATTAGAAAGAAGAAGAGATATTTCATAATAAAAAGTTTTCACGGGACTGTGGACTGAATATATTCATTAATATTTACACATATTAATATATAATGTATGCTCATTTTTTTGTGATTTTTAACTTTATTCTCTTTTGAACTTTGAACTTGCTGCTTTCATCTTTTTTGCATATTTCCATAAAATTTAACGGGTACACATTTGAATGTATTGTACATTTTGTTTCATACAAGCCCAGGAAGGCTGAATAGATAGCATAAAGCTCCTCGAGAATTGTGTCTTTGTATATTAATTTTTCTTGGGCCTGCTAAAAAACTAGAAACCAAGTAGGCCTAGTTGGTTTAATTCACCAGTTTACTGGTTAACGTGACTGAAAAACAAGGATTGCATAGGTTCTATATCAAATTTCATCAGACGTGTTTAAAGTGTTCATATACCCATAATCACAAGCTCAGGCTATATTAAGAAGTATGCATTGTCCGGGGGTAATTTCCCTCTCTTTTTCCAGTATTTTTCTTCCCCGTCAAAACACCCTTTCGACGCCTAAAGTACTAAGGCGAGTTCTTACTCAGCCCACTGCTTTTCGGGGGCTTCATCCCATGTCCTAAATAAGAAGAAACGATATGTATGTTTTAAAAGCGCTCCGGTTTCATTTGTCACTTTCTGCGTATCCAGGCAAGTTGTCACATAATCATTTTTGTTCTTTGCATATGAGAACTAATCTCCAAATGCAACAATGCAGAGCAGATTGAACCTCTTTAATGTTCTATCATATACATCTATTGTTTTCTCAAATAAAAGAAAATCATCTCTTCAGGAAAAGTACTATTGAAATAAAATAGTCTAAAAGCAACTAACATTTCCCAACAGTTAATGGGAAATGAAACCCAATCGGTAGAGCATGTGAGTAATCCATCTGCTGCTTGTACGGTCAATAAATACAAACTTGTATACATATAGGACATAATTTACATCTTCAGTTGCCGCATTTGACAAAGTATTGCCTCCTCCCGGGACCACTAAATATGACGTATTTTAAATAATGCTTTCCTTTTGTTGTTTGTGGCTTGTACAAAATATGGTATGGACATGTCAAAACAAGCATTGATTAGTTGAATATAAATTAATCCAAAAAATGCAATCAGCAACAATAAAATTGTCTGCTTTTTGCATCGTATCACCTTGATGTCGTGTTATACTAGCAATTCTACACTATTTCTCGTAAACAGGGAACAATATCCCTCGCTTCGCTTGCTAAGGTTAACGGAAGTTATCGGAAGCATTGGCGGGAAGGCATGGGCTCCAACAAGGCGTCGTCTGGAAGACAAACTTTCCGGTCTAAAATAGGAATTATTGTTCCTTTCACGCCGGAATAATGTCCTTATTAAACAAGGCCAAAAGGTGGTCTGAACTTTTTTGTTTTGTACTTTTTGTGATTAAGGGGTACAGACTCCCTCACAATTTGCCTTCTAATGAATATTCATGACCACATCAGACTCTTCGATTGTGGAGGCAAAAGGGAGACCCTTCTTCGAGATTTCCAAACCGCAAATGAAAAATGGTAAACCTGAAAAAATAAAAAGAGGCAGCAAACCACAGTTTCCTGGTAAACCTATGTTTTAAGGGTCTCCTAACCTGGAAAATGTTACCCAAGGGTTCCAAGTTTTCCCAGGGCGACCCAACTCCCCACAGAATGGCATGATTATCCGAACTCCCTACGGAATGGCATTCAGGTCGGGGCGGCCCTTTTTGCGGTACCTTGCACGGACGAATCGACCTCCGCTTTTACACATCACAAGTTAGCGCTAAAGTCAATTTGGAACTTAAGTACCATTTTTAATTTGGTACCGTAACGCAGCATTCTTATGCAAAGTAGCCTATAATTACCTTTACCTGTGCAATTGTTATCCGAATCGCAACTCCCTGCTAACTACATGCAAAAATCAGTGGGGTGATAAGGTGCATTTTAGTATTGTTTTCCTCTAATAAGGAATTTAACTAAAAAGAATTTCTCCATGGCCAAAACTATATGTCCCTTATTCAGAGTATAGGCCTACATGTCTTAGTTTTTGAATACCTAAAGCAGATTCAGTGCTGTGTATGTTCTTTTACGCCTATGGATGGCCACAATCTATTGAGAAACAGAGAAACAGGGAAAGATTCTCACTTGGTACTTTTTATCTTATGGTCTATGTCCCTTAAGCATGGAATCTTAAAATAATAGGTTAGGGTTGAGTTGAACGACCCCCTCTTTGTTGGCCGGAATCATTACCTGCAAAGTTAGGTCCGGAGGAAGCCTTAAATTTCACGTTTTTATCCTCCATTTTTATAAACCCCTTCCTCATGGTACGACTGGCTCACAGACGCGAAGGATTCTCATGGGTGTCAACTTATTGTCCTTTATAGTCAGACGGAGGTTGTCAGTAGGGAGGATTCAGCCCAGACTTCGGACGTGCACATTTATGATTCTGAACATTTAAGTTGAAGTCTTGTGGCTTCTTCATAAATGTTTGTTATAACTGAAAAATTACCCCCTGGACACGTGACGTAACATTATGAGTTTAAACGTAATTCATTGATGTATTACAAACAAGTTTCCTCATTGGCACCATTATCACTATTGTGGTAATCATCGTAAAACATAAAATTACTATTTATAACGCTTATAACAATCACTGTCACGCCACTGTTGTGCTGAAGTTTTTATTCTATGGCCACCATGATCGTCTTATTCTTAGGATTATTCCTTTGAAAGAAAGAAAAGAACATATTAAATATAAAAGCAACAAACGATATAGCATTTTCTTTTTGATCCAGATAATGTAGAATCTGTTTACGAGGCTGCTCCTTAAATGCTTGTTAATCCCACCATTTCCGTGTAAGGTATACACATGTCGTACTTACAGTTAAACCTATGTTCAACTTGTTAAAAATAGATGGTAGCGGCAATCGTCACAGTTTCCCCTGTATGTAGGCGTGTAAATCAATAATATAGTCAGCCATGAATCTATATGAGGCGTAGTTCCATGGCTTGGCGACTATGTCTGTGCTGTAATGCATTACAAAATTCTTTTGCAAATGTTACGATAGGTCCATTTCTAGCTTTGGCATCATTTGCCTAGTCTGCAAATATATACATACATAAACACGTTTCGGCTATAAACCCTTCATCAGGTGACAAAAACCAAATGGAACAACCAACAGTAAAAATGGACACGACAAACAGCAAATCGAAACGGTCAGTGTAAAAACAGAACCAGACGAGCGTGTTTGTTTGAAAACATGAGTGCGACTGGTGAAACACAAAACAAAACAAAAAAGGAAAAAAAAGATAAAGGGTCCTGGATGAAAAGGTACACACTAAAACGAACACAGTCGGAAGAGTGGAAATGAAAAACCGGGACCGGCAAAAAGAAAACGGATAGGTGTAAAAAAGAAGTATAACTGCGACAAGGGGTGAATATTACAAAAGGTCAATTCTAACATCGAGACCGTGTGACGCGAGACTACCAAGGCTCATGATAAGTCGATTTTCAGCACTTGGGCGGCCACGGTCAGGGCCTCGGCACATAACCGCTTCCGTAACGGTAAAGTGCTGTATTGAACAATGTGAAGGGCCGGTGTTGAAATGTGCAGCCACTGGATATCCTTGGAGATTCTGTTTGATGGGCCTAAGTTGTTCGGTGACTCGGTCCGCTAGGCGGCGCTCGGTCTTTCTCACATACAACGAGTTGCAACTCCCACAAGCTAAAATATAAATTACATATAACCTCGGGAAGCTCGTAAAGAAGTGCGAGTTACGTATGGCGCAGACTTGAACAAAAACTAACTCACTTGTCCAAGAAGTACCGGTATGTAAAGACGATTTACCGTTTTTACGATAAATTGGAACCGCTTCTACTACTGATCGGTTAGTCGCCTTAACACCCAACATAAATTACAAGCTCTTCGATTCTTCCTTTGTTTTTTCCTTTCAATATTAACTGGGGTATTTGACCCCGCTTGTTTAATTTTGGAATTCTTTTACCTGAAAACTTTTTTGCTCTAGAAAATCATCGATACCTGTTATGATGGTTCGCTTTCCTGCTTTGTGTCATTCCGAGGATATAATCACCATTCCGCGGATACGAACTTTATGACATTGCAACCTTCGAATGTCGGTTTGGCAAAATAGGTGCAATGACATGGATAATCTCACAGTCAATCAGAAATGCATTATTTAGAAGGTAGAGCCTGACAGTTGTTTGGGGTGTGGTGAATGGGGTGGCATGGGGTTGGATAAGCTGGGATGAAGGGGGGGGGAGTAATGGGGTCACTCAATTCTTTTGAAGGTGAAGGAATTGAGTCCTAAAGTATGCAAATCGTCACCATGTGACCTTCCAAAATTATTTTGGTGAGAGGAAGCGGCAAATTAGGGTGAACACATTTTAGTGGGTGAAAGTGAGGCAAAAATTTCAGTTCAAGGAAGCTTGTAAGGGTGAAACAGGACAAATGATCTTTCTACTCTCAAATAATAATCCAAGATCTTTGTGTAGCGCTTTTTCACCTTGATGCTCAAAGTGAAAGTGAGGCGTTTCTCACAAAGATTACCTCGGTCAGCAGTAACTACTCATGATATAGACAATCCCTCACATAGGCTGTCGCTACATCAGCGCCATATGATGCAATTTACCTATGAAATATCTGTTTTTTCAATTTCTGGGCGATAAGGATGAAGCATCATTCTTGCCTAAGAGCACAATGTTTTGAACCCACTGATCAGGGGTAGAGTCAGCAACCCTTGGATCGAAAGTGCGATTGATGCCTTACCTAGTCCGATCGATGCCTTAGCCAATTTAGTGCACCGGGCTGAACTGCTTCCGCCGACTCTTTATATTGTACTAACATCAAAAGTTTATGATACCGTGAATGGTGAACAGTGGTCACGTGAAAGAGTCGTTCTTTTGACCACCTGTGTCAACTTTTGTCCTCCACATTGGAGTAACCAAAACATTGAAGATTTGTCTATATATAGCGATGGTGTAACTCCATGATTTTCAATGCGGTTTACCTTCTTCCGGTCGTTCAGTTCCCAGGACGAATTATTATTTCATCCTTGCACTATTCGAAACCGTTGAAATATGTATATGCGGTAACTTATTATGCCTTTAATTAAGACCGCATTGTCTCTCGTCACAGCAGAAGTTCATTAATTTGATTTCTCGAGCGAATTTAATTTGAGTCCTAACCGGAAGTCGTTATTCATTGCATGCTGCTGTTACTTCCGCTACTGATGCGACCGTTGCAGTGGACCGTGGAACATCATGGAGTTCCTTATAAATTTAATCAAAAGTACGATCAATCCAAAACACATTTCATTATTCTTTCAAATCACTACACAATGGCTGTGGTCTTCACTTTACAACCACCTAACTGATCTATGTTATATCTCAGGCATTGCCCGAAGTCTTCAGAGTCCCCCTTCTAACTTATTCGCTGACCTATAAAATGAAACGGGGATATGACCCATCATGTCGTACTACGAATTCAATTAGATTAAGGGCGTTGTACCATGTTTTAGAAAGAACAGTAAAAGTTAAACACTATCAAAGGTACGTCCATTGACAGTTCCTGCTTTATTCTACCCTCCCAAATTTTGGTTAGACTACCCTGATTCTGTAACCTTTTATCTAAAATATATTTTTATCAACCTGTATCAGTAAATTACACCGGAGAACAACATCATTAAATGGAAACGCAAAGGAAAGAGTAAATGACAAGGCCAAGTTAACCGGAAATTCTGAGTCACTGCTGCTTCGGGCAATTGTCTTACTTGTAGATGGAATTAACTTTTCTTTTTTATTTTTTTTTTATTGTTTTCCGAAAAACGTGGTTTTTACCTTTATTACATTTTCTTAGTTTCCGAGACACTCTAGTGCACTGTCATCCAAATTTGTACCTCTCAATAGAGGAAAAATAAAAGGCCCAAAAGCTATTATTTTGATTTAAGAACATTTATTTAAAATTTCCGATACTTGACCGTTGTCATCATCGCGGTCAGATTTGTAACATCCCACCAGGCCAGTATAAGTATTTAATGTTTGTTTTAATCAAAATTTATGTCCCAAAGCTTGAGTGTTGTGTCAACACAACCCTCGCCTCATCGCGGCCCCAGAAGCTGGATGGCGTGAACACACTTGTGACGCTTCACAAAGTTCACGTCCGAGTGTACCGACGGTATCTTACTCGCTCAGAGGATTGGATGTATAGGCTAGGTAGTAGGACGTAAGGATGTACTTTCTTGGCATCACTTGATTGAAGACGTTATATCTTTTGTTTGATGTGCCAGATGGTTTATCGTTCAGACATTCTCGAGAGTGTATCTCATTGGTGGTTATGGTGATGCACTGGTGGCAATAATGTCTATGGAAATAAACAAGGGAAAGTACAAACCTCTGTTTGCATCGAGAAGGAGACGTTAGCGTCCAACTGTTTTATTCCACTATTATCTAAAGATTGTAAAGATTCTGCTATGGACACATGCCGATAATGCAGTATAAGAGAGTAGAAAAACGAATTTTAATTTATATAAAAATATCAAGTCTATCACAAATATTTCCAAGATGTACTGGGTTCATGCACTTGATTACAAAAGCAGATTTTGGAAGAAACAAGTTCGAAACGGCTGCAGCGAATAGTCAGCGAAAATTAGCAAAGAAAACCACGATGACATATGCCATAGCATAAACATGTAGCCTACATAGAGCATATAGGAGGGGGGGGGGGTAAATATAGTTTCTACGTGTATTATAGGTTATCGTAAGTTACATTACACGATGAAAACATTGATATTGAAACCATGATTACCCTACAAGGGTAAAAAATGTTCAAACAACAATCTGTTGTTGCAGAATTCCCTTCAATTAATTTTTGTCCCATTTTACAATTATGATCTTTTCTCCAGGGACTATTTAGGCCAGTAGCCAATGAGAGTGGGTGAGAAGCAAGGGGCGAAGCCCCCCCCCCCCCTCCAGCCTAAAAAGTTTCAAATGCCACTGACCGATACATTTTTACACATTTGGCACCCTTGGAAACATTTTCTCCCTAAGCTGCATGGAGCTTCTCTAGAGGCTTCCCTGAGTAAGGGTGAAAGAGTATGATTGTTGGCGGAACCTTTTCCCTTCAAATATGGTTACAATTCCTACATAAGTATGTGTGTAGACTACCTCTCACTCAATAACCCCTCATGTTAACGGAAATTTTGTGAAAAGTACAAAATGAAATCGCAGTAGGGTGACAGGGTGGGAGTCGTGCAAGTTGAAGCAAGTCATTATAGTGGACAGCTGTATTCGACCCAACTGCGACCCATTTTTTATTATTTACTTATTTATTTAGCTATTTTATTAATTCATTTGCTTGAAGAACTTGGAGAACCAGGAAGCGTTTTCGACAGAACAACAGATAAAACGTTAGCAATCTCCACAGTGTTTCGCTTCTTTGGCTATCTTATGCAATTTGTCTGGGAGTCTGCCACCACACAAGTTGTTACATATACCTACAAACTCATCCTCGCAGCCATGTAGTTGCATTGCATCCCAAACGGTTCCTTTGTGGTTGTAGAATATGCCCACTGTATTCCTGCCTATAGTAAAAGGCGACTAAAGGGGAGGACGTGAGATATTACTAAATATTTGAAGATAGTGAGCTTGTATTGCAGAAAATTTTGGATGTTGCGATTCCTGCAAGAAAATTTAAACAAATCTGAAGATTATTTAAGATTTTCCCTTCCTATTAGAAATTACGAGATTGTAGGACGGTTTCAGAAGATCATGGTTTTTACGTAATCGTTTATCTTATGCCTGCGCATTGAACAGGATCTTCAACGAAATTTAAAGTTTTTAGAACTTTGCTGCCAAGTATAGACAAATATTTGAATACCAAGAGCTAGTATATTGTAGAATATTGGCCATTTTATGCAAAAAAAAAAAAAATAGTAAAAAAGCACTAGTTGACGTCGGACGGCTGTTACTTGATGGATGGGTGTCACATCTGGCAAATTTCCAATTATTTTCTTTCAAGGGTTCGCGAACGGTCCCAAAACCTTTTGTGGCCTAAAATTTTGCGTTTTCAAACAAGTGTTTAAAAATTTGGACCCTGTACTGGAAAGAATCTCGAATCTTTTCAAAGAAAAGAAGAGAAAACTGCGGCTTTAATTGACGGTTGACTAGACGGTCTGCAGTTGTCACATAGGGAAAATTCCCGATTTTTTTATTTTTAGAGCCATGGGCGTAATAGTCTCTTCCTACTGTAGCTACGTCACTGACTATCTGATTAAATGCATCCAAAGAAATATTTTTCATATCAGATGCTGTGATTGTGAAATTCCTCGCGACATTTCTAATAACCCCAAATAAAAGATAATTTACGTGAAGGTATTTGAATTGCAAAAGAAGGTGACAGTTCTATTTCTGGTGGACCCTAGCTTTGTTCCCACAGACGACACTTTGAAATTAGTTAAATGAGGTTTTACTGCCAAGTTCCTAATCAATCGGTTTAAGTCGGGCTTGTCACGACCTTTTTCACGTTGTGGCTCACCTGGCTTGGTTTCCCAAGTACAATGACAGTAGGTTCCATATTTAATATCTTCGCCGTAGGACCTTGCCAGGATTCTAACTTCGGACCTCAGTCGGATGATGTAACAACTTGTCCATGCAGTCGGACGACGCTTTAAAAAATCTGGAGGATGTAATATCTTACTCTACGCTACTGACACCCATATGTAAATCCGTTGTTATGCATGGACGTAATTAACGATAAACTGCGTTGTGAGATTAAAAGTAAAATGCTGCGATAGGGTATATGGCACAATAGTTTCCTTCGTCTTCTTAGTTTTCCAGAAGACTCTAGAAAGCAAAAAAGCGTAAATCGGAAAATCAAATTCGACTTATGTGCAAAAATTTTCGCTACCAAACCCGTCTTGCACATTTTACATGAGAAACGATATAATCCTTCCATGTTGCAAGATTCTTTACTGAATTTTCAAAAAAAGGACACTTAGACTCACTAAGATTTTGCAAGCAGTAACGGTAACTTTTGTCTGCCTACGGTGAACATGATTATTTTCTGCAGTTTTCTTTGTATAAAATGTGCAGTATACGATTCTGCAATGCAACTTATTAGTACGCACGATTGATTCGGCAAAACCGTATTTCAATATCTACTGCAGTGGAGTAAATGTGTCACAATTTTCATAAATTTGGTATTTCATATCACCAAATTTATCTCCTTTATCAATTTCAGAGATCGTTGAGCAGTCCTGGAACCGTACCAATTGCTACCATGCATTACCCCTCCTCAACTCATCATCACCACCATGGACAAACGCCTTCTGCTCATCAGTACCAAGACTGGCCCTCTGTTTCACCTTCTTACCGTAACTCACATCCTAACTCCTATGGTACCAGTAGCCCCTATTACAGATTCTGCTCCACACAGATCCATACACCGGGGTCATTTTTCGACACTGGTCATGGTTTTGTCGATTCAGGCATGCGGACACGGGAGGATAGTACTGGAGGTTCCCCCCACGGTTCATTATCCAGTTCCCCTGAAGTGGGGCCCTTACACGGTACCCAGGCAAGCGACGTTAGTACAGATTTAGCGAACGCAGAAAGACACAGACTTGGTAGCGCAATAGAGGATCAGAATGAAGACAGTAACACATCAGGTGAGTATTTGAATAATATAGATTTCCAACCTTAGCAGGCTCAGTTACATACATTTAAAGGGGAAATGCAGTCATACACAAATTTAATTAGTGAAGTAGACTGTCCTGTTTCATAATCGGCTCTTGAGAGTCATGTGAAAATATTTCTTTTCCTTAAATGTTTTAATATACCGGGAGTAACTGCTTGGATAACCTTAAATATGCAAGAATGAAGTCCTAAATTATTATGAAAGATGCTTTGAAGAGAAATAAGGAGAAAAATTCTTACATTAATCAGTTGCTTAAAAACTAAGTTTGGTGCGATTGCTCTTGCCCTTTAAAAGGTTTTTTTTTTTTCGTTTTCTTTTTTTTCTTTGTTTTTTTTTTGTTTTGTTTTGTTTTGTCTTACATCAAAATGTATTTTTAATCCCCACGCTCACACCCCTAACTCTTCAATTATTTAGCCAGTGTGTGTGTATCAATATCAGAATTTGGTACCCAGAAGCATGGGCGACGATTCCTCCGGTACATGTACCCCCGATTTTTGATAAATTGCACTTGCCAGAGACAGATGATGGTTTCTCTTTATTCAAGTTGCAACAAAACTTCAAGTTTATATTTCATCTTTTTTTATAAATAATTTCGAAATGACTACGAATGGAAGATCAAGTGTTTTCCAGTTTTTCAATGCATTTCCAATTCAGTGTGGTTTGTGAATTTTTCTCTGTCTTCGACAATACTCTAGACTGCTAGATGTCAATGGCCTTAAATGAATTCTTAGTGCAACTATCGTTGTAATCCTATTCAAAAATTTTATATGAATTATGATGAGAAATTTTTATAAAACCAAATGTTAGATGCCTTTCTAATGTACTTGACTCATTTTCATGCAGCCAAAACTGGTTTAGTTTTTATCATTTTTACCAAATTCTTTTCATATGCATTTCCTTATTATAAGCTGTATAATTCACCAAGATTTTGTTGTCTTTTTAAACGTGTTTTAATGATTAAAGTTACGTTCGTCAAGTAATCTAAGATCGGTAAGGGAAAAGGTATGCTGAATTTCTGTTATGATACTATTCCCAGTGCTTAAACTAACATCACGTTGTCAAAATTTGATTTGTCAAAACTTTCCGGAAATAAGTAATACTTTTGTATCGAGGAAGTGATTGAAAATAATGCATTTCAATTTTAAAGAACCTGTAGAAAGTTTGAAGAGGGTGCATGTATTTTTCTGTTTATGATCAGAAAAAAATTGTTTATGTTTTGACAGTTAGCTTGGAGCTAAAGTTAACATCATGTTGGCAGAATTTGATTTGTCAAAATTAACGGAAATGGTCAATAATGATGCCTCCGGGAAGTGATTAAAAGCGTCTATTGTAATCTTGGAACCCGTCCTAACGTTTGTTTTGAAGAATGTTTACTTCTTTCTGTTGGAAGGGAAAGTCATTCTCTTTTCTGTTATTATAGTGTACCTGGAGCTAAAACTATATCATCACGTTGGCAAAATTTGATTTGTTAAAAAAATTAGCGGAAATGAACCTTACCTTGTGATATTGAGGGAGTGATTAAAAAACTATTAATTATTGTAACCTTACAAGCCTTTAGTGAAAGTGCAGGATTTTATTTTGTTGAGCAATGGACCTTCTTTATTGGTACCCAATTTGTAAGATACATACATTCTTTCTAGCTTAAGAGCGCGAAATCTGACAACCGTACGCATTAACTGCCAGGGGTGGGGGTGCACGCTGGCTGTACCAATGTTAAATGTTCATCGCAGACTTGGAAAAAAAAGCCGTGGCCGACTCGACTTGAACCAATTGGTTGGAAACTGGGCCGTAAAACTCCATCTAACTAACAGATGAGTTACTAGGAATCACCCAACAGCCCGATGGATGAGTGAGAGGGTCACTCTCAGTGCATTGGTTTGTTTTTGCTTGGCATGTTCGTATGAACGGGCCGCCTATATTTTAATCCTCAGGACGAAAGGACTAATGAGAGTAAATCGGAGTTTCCAAAATATTTAAATTTGTTTCGAAATCATGCAGGTGAGGGTTGGAGTTAAGGTTATAGTTAGGTGAACCAATGGTACTTGGCCTGTTCTTTCATAATCCGGTATCACAATTTGCGAATAAAGGATCGAAAATTGCGGCTATGGAATAAGGGGTGTGGCATATTTCCAAGGTGCTGGATCGTCTTTTCACCGGATTTATCCTTATTGATCTATGGGGAAAATACGCTAACGGGCGGGAAAATACTTGTCATTTTTGGGGGGGAGGGGGTTGCAATTAAGTGGCGGTGGACAGGTTATCGGAGGTGCATGGACTCAAAGATGGCGGGGAGATTTAAAGGAGATATCTAAATATCGCATTTTAGTAGCAGAAGACATGAGTCGAAGGCATGTGTAGTATATGATCTTTCCTGGCAAAGGTGGGTCCCTTCACCGTCGAAGTTAATACACGGTTCATGATATTTTCATATGTATCTTGAATCGAATAATTATTCAGGTTGTTTTGAAATAGACCAAATGTCTAAACGCGATGACATTTTTGTGAGTTTGGGCGGTACTTGACTTTAAGATATATTTAAGTACATTTGATAAGTACGGTGTCCTGTCAATCACGTGGGTCAACTTGAATAACTACGATCCGCGCATGTAAAGACACATGGAACGAATGATCTTCCGTAAAATTAAGCATGATAGCTGCATGATAGCTTAATAAAATCATAATATATGTACACGTTCAAAACACAAAGAAAGTAGTGGCATATAATGAAGTTGTGGTGACTCCTTTTAACAAAATCAGGAATAACACAATTAGAGGCGAACAAGTATGGGCGAAAGTTATGTTGCTACCATTGACACGACATTTAAATGGTTTCGGCTGATAAGAGGCAAAGATATTTATAAAAAAAAAGTGTGAGTAAGTTTGATATTATGACAAGGACATTGACTGTAAATCACTTCCAATTCGAAGTACCCCTTCTTTCATTTCCTCAAGATACCCTCAGGAGTAAATTATCCGAAATTTTTTTATACCTTTATACAGTGTGTTGACCAGATGGGGCAGGTGCTTCAGCCCCCAGTAAAATGCCTTTCCCCTCGCCTCTTCCGCTCACCCCCCTTTCTCTCTCCCATGAAGTTTGGAGGTAAAAGAGAATATTGGAGAAATCGTGTTTAAGAAAAAACTTCGCAACGTCCCTTGAAAGTATGGATCAAAGTTGTTAAAGAAGAGACAGTAACCTGACAGGCATTTTGATCCAAACTTTCAAACATTTCTGTGTACGCTACCCTCCAACTGAGAGTGGCGCTCCCCTTAAATGGTGTCAGTTCTGATTGGCCCCGCCTCACTAAGGTTTGCAGCCCCCTGGGCCTAAAATGAAGAAAACTCGTCTATTCCAATGCCTTTATACTACAAGAGCACTCAGCAGGGACCGCGGAGACGGGGGGGGGGTAGACCCTCCCCTCCACTTATGTGAAAAGTCCTCTCCCACACACACATATCCCCAACTTAAAATTCGTCCAGGTACCACTGAGCAGAATAAAAATATAATCAGGAAGGTATACTAACATATAACATCCCTGTAATGTAACTGATGCCAATCTCCTCAAAACTTCTCAAAACGGTTGAAACCGTTCATCAAGGATAAATCTGAAACAATCATCCAGAAAAATATTCCTTTTGTTTGTTTTAAACAAAAGTTGTAAGATGAGACATATGTGAGAGGGAATTTGATGACATCCAGATGGATACCTCTCAAAGCATCTTCTTTAGGTTCTCTCACCTTTCGTCATCTTTGGAAAGGAAGTTGTGGGGAGCCGAGGATGACTTTTTGTCTGTTATGCAGGCTGTCGAGTTATTGCAGCCCATCTTTAACAGATGTGGGTTGTAATTTTTAAAGAGTTTGATTAAAATGATTTTAATATAACCCATCTGTGTGATTTATTAATTTAAGGAAAAATTTCTCCAAAGTTGTTTTTACTTTCCTTGAAGGATAAGCGGTGAGGAAATAAATGAAAGATAAGTGGTGAGGAAAGAAAAAAATGATATAACTTCTGCAAAGGCACATCGATGTAAACAATTGTTACATAGTCGGTAGGGGACATAAAAATAGTCAACCATAAAAATTAGTCTTACCATTACAAAAATTAGTCCATGGAAATAAGTAACCCATATACAGACTTCTCAGAATTTTCCTGCAGTTACCCGATCAGTCATGCACAGAAGTGTAGTTATCATGAAAGGGAGATAGGGAGTAATGAAAAATGGAGTTATATTTTTGCAGTAACTTGGTCTACGCACAGACCAACAAAACAACGATAATTGTTGTTTATTTTACGATTATGTTTGACATTATGGACAAGGGAAGAAGTCACCGCCAACTGGTGAAGGCCACTGCAATAAAAATTGAGCGGCTTTGCAATATTGACGTATGAAGCCCCTTTTAGAAAATGACGTTATCGCAAAGTAGTTGCCAATGCAGAAATGGAAGAGCCATTATATAGTAAATCAACCCATTATCCTGATATGTAAAGACAATGTGATAATGTAAATGTGACAATAACTTCCCTTTGTGCATTTATTTAAAATAAGTTATCAGGGGATCTAAATGTCTACGTCTGACTACATACATCAATCTTTCTTTATTCTGTCATCTTTCATCTTTTAGTCTCTTTTATTTGACGCGTTTTGAGGGTCGAAAAATAAATCTTGCCATCAATAAGAACCTAGTGGACAAGAATTATACTGTCGTATATAAAAAATATTTCCTCCCGACTCTTTGCTGGACTAATTAGCAACTGATTTATCATTATGGTCTGTCAGTAGGTCTTCTGTTTGGCATATTCCAATCATGGAACCGTAGGTTTCTATATAGTTTGGTACTACCTTAGACTTCATTGGCTGTCAGTTCGAATCGAGTTGAGTAGTAACAGACATCGCTAACTTCAACTCACACGCTCACCCCTCAGGTTTTAAGTTCAGGCTTTAATGGAATAGATGAGTAATTTCCCTCCTTAACTGCAGCGGGTCTTTCAGCTAATGATCCCTTAAGAATTTCGGGTCTTAGAGGCTCCAAAGTTGATGAACTAGAAGGATTCTTTGGTAGGATGGATCCCAAGGTAGCAGGCATTCGAGGTAAAATACAGTTGTAAATCTAGCTATCAAATATTGCGGTTGTTTGTGAAGAAAATTTGTCATGACGTTTGCTGATTTTTTTCTTCTTAGTCTGTTTATGTAGAAATTACGAACTCTATTGATGCTACCGTACAGTAAACCCCCTCCCCCACCAAAACCTAGTACTTTTTCTGTCATTATAAAAATTCTCGATCATTAAAACAGATTTATGTGAGAATGCCAACCGACCGCAGATGTATATATCAGGGTGGGGTAAAGGGGAGGGGTGTAAACCACCTTAGGATCCCAGATGAATATTACGCTAGCTTTTGTGTATCCGCTATAATAGTTGATGTGGCTGGCAAAAAGAGGATGAGACCGGAGAAACCCCCACTCTTGGATCAGCTGGTGAACTATAGACCACTAGAGGGTTGCGTTACCCATGATTCCAGTTTCTAGCTTTTATTTCGAAAAAAAAATAAGTGAAAGAGCTAGAAGTGTGAAAGAGAGGGAAAGCATGTTGAGTATTGCTAGGTTCTTTTAGGTGGATCGACTCGAGAAGCAAGGAAGCTGTGATGCGTGTCATGGGAAAACGGAAGAGGTCGGCAAACGGAAAGCCTTGTCACACGATAAACATTTATGTACCAGGCTTTACATAAACTTGAAATAATATTAGCCGTATCACTGTGGATGACTTAGTTCGACAATGGTTTTTTGTACAAAATACTTTGTACCAATGAATGTAGAATAACTTCAAAGCGGAGATACTTTTCTCCATGGCTCATAGCAAAGTAAGCCTACAAATATAAATTTATGGTTAAAAGTGTTTTTAATTTAATTTTTTACGGACTGTTCAAGTCTCGTTTGATTTGTCAATCCAGCCACGATTCTAAAGGATATTCAGATGAGCTATGTCTGTATCTCTTCAGTTCAAACTTTATCTATATATGACCTACGTGACAATGTTTCATGATTTTAAACTTCTGTAATGTGCCAGCATATTCATTTTTTCTCCCTTAACCCACGAAAGGTTTTTGTTTTGGGTTTTATTTTTAATGAATACTTTTTAACTTGGGTAAGAGGCGATTGATTGGAGGACCGTGGTCACGTGCATTTGGGGAAGGCACCGATATCTACTGGGCCATTCGTTAAGACATTACATTTCAATTTGCCCCAAATTGTCCATGGCTTCTCTGTCAGTTACTCACAAGACATGATGCTATGTATAATATCTAGCTAGCTTTACCATAATCTTGCTTACAGAAAGTTGGTGGCTTTTTTACAGCGCACACCCTTCACTCGAAAGTTCTAAATTGGGCAGTGGCGGGGGGGGGGGGGGGTCAGGGGATATCCCCGTATGATGGACAAACTTGCCCGCGGGGGCAACCACTATCCATAAGAGTTTCTAGTCATAAGGGTCACTGTTCATAAGGTTTTTTTACCCTTAACATTTAGTACTTATAAGGTTTGCTCTTTAAGAAAAGGTTCGTCATTCATAAGGTTCGTTAAACCATAAAAAGGAAAAAATGTTAGTTAGGCCTATTCATAATTGAAAATAAGGTTTGTAATTCATCATGGAAAAAGAGGCTCGTCTTTCATAAAAGGAGAAAAGGTTCGATATGAATAATGGAAAGGAATATTCAATATACATAATTAGGCCAAGGTGTCGATATTCATAATAACAAAAAAATTGGTGGTGAAAATCAAATATTTTGGGATAAAACTTTTTGATCATGCATATCGACCTTTTATGTAAGAATGTAGAACCTTTTTTAGATTATAAACACCGAAACTTTCTTTGATTTTGAATACCGAACCCTTTTCTCTAGTATGAGTACCAAATCCTTTTTTCAATTATGAACAACGTATCACAAGACTGATAAACCCTTCTATCAGAAAGTTTTATCAGTAATTATCGTTACTTCGTTACGCCGCATCGAAGGAGATCATAGCATATTGCGTTATTTGATTTTCGATTTCACATTGCCATTATCTCAAAAACGGGGCAACTGTCATAGCTGTCATATTTTGGTCAAAGGGTGTTACATTTTGGACAAAGTTTCAAACTTGTTACATTTTGGGCAGAAATTGTTACATTTATTTTGGACCAGTTTATTACATTTTGGTCAGTTGTAACAAAATGGGTATAACAGAGGTACCATTGACTATAACAAGTTGAAATTTCCCAGTTAAGGAGTAGAATACAGGTGCGTGTAAGGTTATAATGTCACGTACGGTGTAATGTAATGAAGTGACTTTATATCTATTATTTCAAGACGTTTGAGGGGACAAACGTTCCTTTTGACCCCCACCCCTATCAGCAGCGGCGCTACTGTATGCAGGAAACGCTCAT
The DNA here is from genome assembly GCA_037179385.1 of Holothuria scabra. Taxonomy (NCBI): domain Eukaryota; kingdom Metazoa; phylum Echinodermata; class Holothuroidea; order Aspidochirotida; family Holothuriidae; genus Holothuria; species Holothuria scabra. The sequence goes on along the minus strand of CM074187.1, from coordinate 41,234,543 downwards.
TGCAAGTTATACTAATAAACACCACCAGCTGATTTTTCAACCACCCAGATACGAGCGTTGTCTACCAAACCGAGCGGGACGAAGTCTATGTATACTGTGTGGGGCAACGTGGTTCATTGTTTTCCTCCAAAATGACGCCGGCTTTACGTCAAGTTAATAAAAATAGGGGATTTAACGACACACAACAAATATGAATATATGCGTCATCCATAGGTAGGCAGCTAATGAATCTTCCAAGTCCAAATAAGGTTCAAGGATTCCCGACAGTCGCCTCCAGTACGACAGGTGGGGAAAAACGTGGGCACATTCTACAACCCCCAGCTCACAGGGGCGTGAAGGAATGCATAAGGTCTACCTAAGGAAATGAACCATTTCTTACTATGTTTGTTCAGTTCAGTTCAAAATTTAACACCGATTTACATTAAAGTTCGATATCGGTCTACATAAAAAGTCTGAAAAGTTTTAAACCTAGGGTAGTATCGGGGCAATATGACGTCGTGTTGAGTAATATCACCCTAGTATGAGTGTGAACGATCATTTACAATTTTCTCAGCCTATCATATCTCATCACATTTTACAAGGTGTGAAGGGGCCTTTAAAAACCGTCTGACACCGACGTTGCAAACCGTTAACTTTATCTGTACATTTCCACTTTCAATTTAGCGCACTAGTCAGTTTTGACACCTGTACTATGTAAAGCACACACTCTACAGTAACGAACTTATAATACGACGCTTTCGACATATTTATGAGGTTGTCGCCCCTCTGTTCATTATCGAAACTACATTAAAACGATAAGTTCAAGAGACACTACCAACTTCAGACACCATTGGAATGCTTCCATAATATACAAACCAAACTAAAGATATGGATGTTTTATCATCTTTTTTAAAGACACCAAACCGTTGTAATTTTGAATAAGATTTGTTTCAATTGTATCACAAAAGACCTTTTAATTTCTAGGGATTCAGAGTAACAAACTTTGTCTGTAAATATAAGTGAAGCTATTAAGTTTCAAATCGAAGTGTCAAATACCTGAATAAATAAGATGGCGCAAAAATAAACATGAGGAAAAGGGATAGATTTAAAGGGGAAGTTTAAGCAAAAATTTAATATTTATTTGTAAGTAAAACGGGAACCAAATCGAAACAGTGTGGTGAAACTTTTATTCAAATCGGAATGTGTCTCTGGAGATATCAGTAAATGAAGTCAACTAGATGTGTGTTCCAAAGTCAACCTCAGGGAGGCAGAGGTCATACCACTTCCTCAAATTATCAAGGAAAGCTTTGCTTATCTTTGTTTTTCAGTCTGTTATGTGTATCTTCAAGTAATAGGGATAGGACACCCCTGAAGGGTAAGCAAAGTTTTTTAGGTTCAGACATGCAGTCAAGTCGCGACTCTCTGACTCTAGGGTACTTGAAAATTTTGGGATAATTTTCTCCTAATGGTATAACACAGTTGTTTCTGTAGTTTTCTGTAGTTGTCTGTAGTTGTGAAATATGTGAACTGAAGGCTAACTGGCTGCCCAGCCTTTTTCTCCTGATGAGCACTGTTTAACAAGAAATTTTTCATTGGCTGATACTTTTGTATTGTATGGATTGTATTATTTGTTAGAGTTAGGGATTAGGTTAGGGATTATCTCAATCGTTAGACATGAAATTTCTTGTTAAACAATCGGCCGGACTTTTCAAAGTACGACATTCCTTCACATTGTAAATATAACAATTGTTACGTAAACTCAACAGCTTCCAGTGTGCCCTTTGCAGAATTATTTACCCATTAGCCTACATTTCAATGTGTACATGTAAAAATGAGGAAAGTTGGCCACATGGGGTTCGAGCTCTTCGAAGGTCCCTCGGCCCTCACGTACTTCGAAATCCACAGGTCCGATTCTGTCAACGAGAAGAGGCTTTAGATCCGCTTTTGCTTGGGCTCAATTTGGAAAATTTAAAACCGACGTTTGTTAGCGCGGCACTCTCCGAAATTTTAGGGCATTTTATGTCAGATGTTTCAATCCTCTAGCGGTAGTAACGGCCTCTGCCAGGATTGTGAAACCTTAAAGTCGGGCTTTTGAGGGGACTAAATTCAGTAAAAATAGAACACCAGGAATTTTAGCTTTATTAAGGATAGAAAATTGCACCTCAACAACGCATAATATCTGGAATATGCTTAATATCAAAGAAATGTGTTTTCAAAGATACAGTGCATTGTGGGAATATGAGACATCATCGCATCTTATTGATAACACAGTACTTTTTTGCATATTACAATTACACAGCTGTAGTGAACATTAAACACTTTGCCTGATATACTCAACACATCTTGTAGTTTTATGCTAACTTCAAACAGTACAATAATATCAAATTTCGAGAACAAACAGGACACTCGATTTAAAAGAAAAACAAAAGAAGTTTGGGGCAATAAGCCCAGTTTAAATTACATCCTGTCAGCCTGTGACTCTGATGGGGGTATTTCTTGGCAGGCATAACCAATTTTGATAATGAAATATCTTGAGTAAGACTTGTAGTATTGTTGATGGTTTTGGAAGATATGTACTGAATATTTTGCTCTTATAGAGATCATGCACCGACGTCACGGAGTTGCCCGTCTTTCTATTTTGTCATCTAGGCGTCCATTGTACAACAATTGTTACTAAGGTGCTTTTGTGTGGGCGCATCGTCACCTGGCACACGTACTGCGCATGATCAGTACCATCCAATGCGCCAAATTGAAACGCTGACGGCAAATGCATGAAATCTTTATATAGGATCAACTGACTGCCACCGGAATATATGAACATCTTTCAAAATTACTGGACCAACCACTGGCTATTGACTTCATGCTTATCCCAATCATAACGTTCTGTTAGTTACAAGCAAAAAAAAAAGAAAAAGGAAAGCACCATCATCAACCACAGAGTATAATTTTTATCTAAGTAACCACTGTCCCTACGGGCTAGATCATTACGCTATGTAGTGCTGACCTCAACTGCAGTTAGTCATGAACTGTAGCTAGCAGCTAATATTTATAGAAATTGTATGCTAAAACATTACCTTATATGACAATTAGAAAACAACAACATCCAGTTTCATGGAATACCTTGCTTATGTCCATCAAAAGTGGAAACACCAACAACGCGTCATCCTTCTTTTTCAACACAGTAAGGACGAGCAAGTGGTAGAACACCTGTCCGGTTTGAGCGCACATTGAACATAATAGCTTATTGCCATAAATATTAATTGTTGCATTAGGTAAAGCTTACTAGTATAGCCTGCTCTCTGCTGTACAAAAGATAATTGCAACATTTTTCTTCTTAATCCCCGTTATAACTTCAAATATTGTTATGAATTAATGGATGACTGACTTAACTTTAACCTTAAGCAGTTCTACAAACTTTGCCTCCTTCAGGTCAGGGTTCAAAAGTAATTCCAAAAGTAATTTAAATAGTAGTTATTGTGTTGAAATATCTCAAGGGAAGAAACTGCCCAATATTTTGAAACACAATTTTGGTGTACCCTTTCGAAAAGCAATCAGTATCTAGAAAAGAGAAGTCGTTTTTGCAGAACCGGAGCATATTTGTGTGCTATCGCTCAGCAAACGCGTGTTGTTCAGAAAATAACGAGATCGGGGAAACAAATGAATGCTGCTGCACATGACGCACCTCTTGTCAGAAGAGCCAGTGATGAGTCATTTTCGTCATTTATCATTTTTACGATTAGAGAATATGTGGCATTGGTTGAAATATGGTCGTTGTTAAAGAGTTTGATTTTTACCTCAGAATAAATAGACCATTCCTGTGGGAATCGTTAACCCTTCTGCTCGGCTGGTCGTCAGCAGTTGTCGACCTGCTGTAAGACTAGCTGAGTGAGCTTTGAATGGGACAAAATTTTTCCCTTCTCAGTCGGACAAAAACTTGTTTAAAGGGAACGGAGGAAACGTATTTTGGAACTGAGTGTACTAAAGGTCTATAGAGAAATAAATATAAAAGTGATCATATTCGTAAAACGTTTCTCAAGCGGCAAGGTCCCGATATTTTCATTTTATTAGAAACAATATTTGTCGAACTTGTCAGAGAATGCACTTAAAAATTTCAAAATTTCATTTCTCTGTTTCGAGAAGACTGGGACATCTAATTCAACTTTCAGTCTGAAATCGTAGAGAAATACCTGTTGCCCTTAAAATTTTAAAAGCATACAAAATCAATCACTGCACAAGAGTTCACAAAAGATAACGAAAAACCAGTACTGATGCACAAACATTTCCAGAGGGGCTGGAAGTTATTCACCACTGATAGATATACAGACAAGGTGTAAAAGCCAAATGAAACCACTCCAACTTGAAATATTACCCCCGTCCTATAAATTTATAAACTCTAAAAATATGTTTTGGAATTACACGCTTTTTTGCCTTCACATATGCTGCAATGCTAAAACATGGTGTTTGATTCGGAAACATTGTATTATACAAAGAAATAATAATACAAAGAAATGGTCAATCTCAAATAACCAAATGAAGACGAAAGAGGACCGAAAATGGGACAAGTCGAAATTGTTTCGCGTGTCGCACAGAAGGAGACCTCGGGTAGCAAGTTGGGCACCAGGAGGAAAGTTTGTACACCACTGGTATAGCACTGAGGACCGCAATTTCCCCTTTTCTAAATTTCTGGATTCGCGCCTCAAATTAACCACATTTTAAGAGGAATATGAAAAAGGAAAAGAGATCTTTGACTGTTGAGTAGCAATATAACACAACACTGCACAAGACGGCTTTACCATGATTGCCATTTGGGAACAGTTAATTCCAAAGAAGGCCTACACGGAAATACTAAAGTAACACTGTACATAAAGTCTAGAATTTTGAAAATATGATATTTTAGAGGTTGCAAAATGAACCCCATCCATTTGCCTCTGATTGTGATAGCTTGTTCCACTGCTGAGATATTAAATTTTGAAATTTATTTACAAAATAATCCATCAGGCAATAATTTGTGATTTTCTTGTTTTACTCACATTACCTGCTTTGTTTCCCTCGAGATTAAAAATGTTTCGGCGAACTTGAATACTTCCCGTTTGCTTGTATAACATGTTATACAGAGAGGGCTTGATAAACTACATCGCCCGATAGCAGTTAGAGTGCTACTATCACGTATTTGCACAAGCTGCGGTAATTTTCAGAAAAAGACAAAGAAATTCGTGTAATTTTGGTAGTACAACAATGACATCACAAATTATTTCGCAATGTACCACTTTGAATTGAATAATTAAACTTCTACACTCTAAAATCAAAAGAGTGAATTTAGTCGCTCTTTGATGGAGTGAAAAGTGTAAATTCACTCCATTAGAGTGATAATTCACTCCAAGAGGAGTGAAGTTCACTCCAAAAAGAGTGAAATTCACTAGAGGAAGAGGGAAAATTCACTCTTCCACGAGTGCCTGCAATGATCGCTCTTTTTTTAAGAGCGATCACTGTAAGCACTCCATCAAGAGTGAAACTTCGCTCGTTTTAAGGGAATTTCACCTTTTTTGGAGTGAAGTTCACTCTTTTTGGAGGGAACTTGGCTCCCCTTGGAGTGAAGTATCACTTTAATGGAGTGAATGTACACTTTTCACTCGATCAAAGAGCGACTAAGTTCACTCTTTTGATTTTAGAGTGTACATTTAATATCTCAGCCAGGAATGTATATATGAAGATGGGGGTTGAACTGTTTGAATTCATTTTTCATGCTCCGGCTGTAATATATATTTCTGAAATTTTAGACGAGAGCTTAGAGCCGGGACCGTCAACCCTCTAATGTAATTCACACAACGTTTAATTCGCTGTACTTCAGGAACATGTAGGCCTATACGTCTTAGGGAGGTCCGGGTTCGATTCTCAGACTAAGTCGCATCAAACAACTGTAAACTGTCGTTGAGCGTGATGCTCCTAGGTAATGCAGTACACACTAAAATGTTGGTAAGCTTTTACCCAGTTTGATCAAGAATGTTTCTTGCTAAGCAAACAGTTGGGTCAAACTTACAAAAATTGTTGACCAACTCAGCGTAAGTTGTACTCAAAATGTTTAGCAGGAGGCATAACGGTGTACGTAGAGTGTAGGGAAATCAATCCACTACTGGAAAGTAGGGCGACATTAGGTAAAACCAGAAAGTTTGTACTGGAGTTGTAAAAGTCCAACAAACCAAAATATAAAATGTAATAGTCTATGATTGGTTTGGTTTGGAAGGACAATTTTTAAGAGTTTGGGTTTAGGTCTAGAAAAATGTATGTAAGTTTGTAAATAACACCATTGTACCCACATCACGCCCACCGAAGGCTGGGAGTTGTAGAATATGCCCACGGTATTCCCCGCCTGTTTTGAAAGGAGACTTAGTGAGGATTTGCAACGTATTTGAACTGTATATTGTATATTATTTGAACACCATATAACACATTCATGTTGGTGTATCGTTAAATCTTATCTAACTAACTGTACCCACATCACAGCCCCTATGGACCTTTCTAGATTTACCCAGTGCCTGAGTCTGTGTCATCGAGGAAGCGACCTTCAACTCACACAGACCTACATTTCCCTTATGTATTAATTATTCATTCAATTGCCAATTTCAGTTCACATTAGCAACATGCATATATCTTTATATAATTGGTTATAAGGGAAATTCCCATACCCACCCCTTCCTTCAACACTATAGAAATATGCATCTGTATAGGATATCCTTTTACAGTGCCTTTGCACTTACACCTGGTCTATGGTCATTCACCAAAATATATGTTTATTAATATGCTTAATGCGCGTCTTACGCACACAAATACACGTGCAAACTGCAGGAAAACTTCACTATGGACGAATCCGATCAGCGCTTGTGATAATGACAGTAGGCAGCCATTAGTGGGGTCCATCCACCTTAAATTGTTTTTATTTATTGTCTACATCAATTTCAAATCATCATATTCAGCGAAATTGAGGGAATCAAGGTACAATTTAGTCAGTTGGTGTACAACCATCCACAGGTAAATAATGAAATCGAAAGACTAAAGGTAATGGACCCCAGTTATGTCCGACTAAAATCAGACTATCACTTGACTGTCCGGATTCGTCTATACAGAAACTCAACGACGTTTCGGATATTAACTCTTTATTATGTGGGAAACTTTAAAACTGAATAGTAAAGGAAAAATTGGTAAAAACTTTACCCAGAAACTGACACCGTGAGAAACGAGACCGAAAATCGAAACCGAAAGGGAATGCTTAACTGTACAAATGGATTACTGCTGGTGAAATTTAGGGGAGGGGCAAGTTACAAAAGATCCATCCTGACTTTAATACCGTGTGGGGAGAGAGTTCCCATGCAGATTTTCGACAGTTAAGTGATCACGGTCGGAATCTCAACGCAATTTTGTCCCCGGTAACGGCTAAGTTTCTTGGAAAGTAGAAGGATTTATACGATTTCGAGAAGTAAGCCTTTACACAATTGACACGATATTATCTACATGGATTGAAAGCCATCTTGAAATAGTCGAATTCAAGTCTATCATGCTTCTTGCGAATCGTTTTCTGTCAACTACTGCACGGTCTATCCTGAACCACCTCCCCATTCCCTACCTTCCTGTCAGATTCTCGTCCAGTTATTCTGGATGACCTTTAAATATTTCGCCCCTATATAATTAAGTTGGCGCAGCTTACCTTTTACGAGACCTCCTTTTACACTTTGTTTTGAAACAGTAACAGAAGACCCCTTTAACCGCGTAGAGATGGAATTCATCGTAAAGTTTAAATACAACATTCAACGCCAGTTCTAAGTTCTTCAATAACATTTTTTCAACTATTAGCTGTGGCAGTAACTTCGTCGTAGAGTGGCTCTATTGGCGCGTAAAGTCCCCCAAGAGGTGGCATGTGTAAATTAATTATTTCCATCAAACGCTAATGAAAGATTTAGACCCGTCCACAAAGTCGTTGGACTCTTCCTTAATAGTGTTTCAAGTTCGGAGTACCAATTTTAAACGGTACCGCTATTGACACAGAGTAAAATAAAACTGAAAGATACTCGCTAAAAAGTTAAGAGTAGTCATTTTTGTCTCTTTTTATACTCGTAAATACTTTGAGGCCACGTTTGAAATACCTTTGTGGTTGAAGGTAATGATTTTAGGAGGTAGGCCCATGTCAACAAGCACGTGGGGTTTGCTCGACAACAGCGAGAATGTAGGAATGTGTTTTCTTCAAGGCCTGAAGAATTAGTTCAGCTGAACTATAGTTACGTATGTCAGCGCAAGGGATTGCGGGACCCCTCATTTTATTGTTTCTTTTAAAGTGCTTGGGAAAGTAAACGGCATTGCGAAGGACAACCATGCCTGCTTAAAATTGTTTCCTCTTTGATTTTCTTTACAGAATATGAGGCTGTTTTATCATCTTTCTACTTTTTTATTACACTTACAAGTAAGGCAGCCGCAAGCTGTGTGACCTTATCTTACACAGGCTGATGTGTCATTAACCTTCTCTATCAGAAAACTTTTGTCAGTCTTGTCAGTGTGATAACGAATATGCAAGAAAACTGACTTCAACAACTTTTGAGTCATTGGTTAAACTTCTTCTGCGGAGACTTAATGTGGCCATGCTACTTTTACCACGGCATATCATATCTATACCAACACTAACACATCTAGTGATTTAGAAAGGGGTGTGAAATCTAGAAGTTAATCAGTATGATTCCGTGTACTCGTAGCACCCATAAAATTCAGTGGAAAAATGGTGATTTACTTATTCTTTTGAAAACCAGTTTTTATAAGGGGTAGGGTATAAATAGACTCATCCTTCGGGGTTGCAATTCTCCTGTTGCATCATACTAAATGTATTATTTCTATGCATACATGAATGAGCCCAAGAAGCAGAAGCACCATTTGAAAAAAAAATAGTTTTGTCACTTCCAATGTAGGGGATTGCCAACGGATTACTATTTTCACAGGACCTGGGTAACCGTTGAAGAGATCGGCGATAAGGGTGTTACGATAATCGTACGAAATTAAACAAACAAGGGCAATTAGGGAGAATCTGGAGATATGTTTTCCAAAAATGTGTCATCAGAGACTTGTTTTAGTCTAGCCATTTTGTAAAAAGCTTAAAACGAATTTCACGGTATCTAAGCCGGATCACTCGTCATAGGATCTTCAAGTTTAGGTAGGAGCAAAATGCACCAACTAAAGAGGTTTGCGACAGGTTAATTCACCCAATGGGAGATACTTCATCATCAATTAAACACTATTTGACGAATCAAAAGAGTTGCCTCAAAATGCATATATAACTAGAAAATGTGTCTTGTCCAGTCCCCTCCTGATTTCCATTTAGGGCAAAACTTCCTTTCGAAATTTTATGTTCTTCGTCAAACATTCTTTTTCACATGCATGTAAATGAAGAGAGGTTTTTTTTCCTCGAAATAATGGCCGTACCGCACGGGAAGGTTGGGGGCTGCTGCCTCCCAATTGGCCAAATACTCGTTGAATCGGGCACACTTCGGCGCCTCAGTGGGCCAGTGTTTATGTCCTGGGGTCACGGGTGGGATCTGGAGTCGAGTAAAAAGTCACCGCCCTCCCCCGAGAGTCACGTACTGGTAATGGTTGTCATGCAGTATTTCAGAAATCATGTCAACGTGTAAACCATGGCTATATAAGGTTCAAGGTAAAAATGCAAAAAGTACCACCACTAGAGAGAATTGGGCAGTACGCCTATCAGCCTTGTGCTCCGATTTGTCCTTTTGTTTTCTTATATTCAGTGTCAAATGCCCTTTGAGTGGGGAGCCTTTTCTTCTTATAATCTACCCAGATTGTAATTGATGCAGGTTGTTTCATTCAGCGGCAGCATAAAATCGAAAAAAGAATGAAAGATAATCAAATAAAAGCTTACATGCAGCAATTTTGTATATCTTAAGAACTACTTTGAATTTTTCTTTCTAAGTTCCAAATTAAGTTGTTGTGAATATTATTTTCAGATTGCAATGGTATTTACATAGTCAGCATACATCCCGCCGTCCATCTAAAACATTGTCCACCACATAATTATGTCTTGTGGAAATGTAATAATATCGATTGCTTGCCGCAGTTGACTCGAAAGCCGAGTACAGCTGCGGCATTGCTTATAATGGCTTTTGACCGTGGTGGCCCCAGTGGTGGAGGGAAAATTTCAACTTTTGATTGAGAGTTTTAATATGTTTGATAAAATATGTTATCCCGACAACAGTCAGTTTCCCTTTAGAGTAAGGCAAAATTTTCAATACAATCCATACAGAAGCCATGCAAATTACTAATGGTTTAACGTACCGAGCATGTGTCGTCCAGCATTCGTTTATCTGTCGTCCGGATTGATGGCCCAGGGAAGTTTGACCCTTGTTGGGCAAGTGTACTAACAAAGGTTTAAGAGTTACTGAGTTCACCTACTTCAAGATTTTTTAGTCTAATCATCAATTTCAAAATGGCAGCGACAACTATGAAGCATTACACTTGAAATTATATATGAGCAATCATACATGATTCGCTCAAAAGTTTGTAATTTTACGATTGGTCAAATGAGGTCAGTTTTGGGGATTTACGGCTCAGTTTCTAACCAATTAGTTTTAATCGAACCACGGCCCTTTTCCCACATGTGGCTCACTGGCTTGTTTTCCTTACTCCGGTGCTTATGCTAAGCACAAAGCACAATGGCAGTATTTTACTTTGGTATGACCCAGCCGTGAGTGGTACTCCAGACTTTCAGGTATGCAGTAGATCGAGTGAAATGTGTGTGCATGTATGGCGGCCATTTTGATTATAATTTAGTTGCCTAAATTGTATCTCTTAGTGAACTTTGTCGCCAGAGGGTAACACAACCTGACAACGTATTGACAATTTGTTTTCCTTGTGACGCCGTGCATAAAATCAGTGTCATTTGAATCGATAAGGTTATGTTAATGGTTTCGTCACGGCCGGATAAAAGTAAGTTAGGTTTTCATCCAGGAAAATCTACTTCCATGCATCTGATCTGGCCCTCCAAAAAAAAAAAAATTCCATCTAAATTTCTGAGTTGGTCTGCCACCCGACTGGGCGCTAAGTTAAAATTCCTAATCTATATCGGCCTTTCCCACTTTCATTGTCGCCTAGCGTTGTCAAAACCAACTCCCCTCAAGTCTGGATTGTAAGTTGCTATTACAAAATCAGTGACTAGCATACAGGTGCAAATAATTCGCTAACCCTTACTTTACGCTAACCCGTACTCGTATAGAAGCATGCAGTACTGGCCAGCTTGTCCATACTTGAGAACCTATGAGGTATAGGTTCACCAGACAAAAGGGGGACCCCTGGTTCGGACGACTTTTTCCGTTCAGTGCTGATCCAACTCAACTCTTTCTGTCCTTCTGTCGAAGTTCAAGTATTATGTTATAATTGCGAGAGTTTTCTTATGAACAAGGTGAACTTCAGACGTCGAAGTGACTTACAACTCGTAAGTCACAGGCATCCTAATGGAATGGAATATAAATTAAAAGGATAAATCGTAAGACGTAACACACTATAAGGAGAAAGACATGCAAGGGTTTTTTTTTTTTTCGTTTACGATCTGAAGCAACGTATTTCGCTTTGATATTGGTTTTACTGAAGGCGACTGACAAGCGTTACAAAATCAAATTGTTTTGAACATACTTCAGCGGGATGCAATTTGTAGTTTAGTCCAAACATCGGTTTCAGCACCCACCTTATTCTCGCACCCTTCATCTCCACGGCGGGAAAGCTGTGAAAATCCAATATTGACTGATGTGTAGACAGGTATTTTCATTTAATGCGAATTAAACTGGGAGTAAAAATAAACAAACTCCGTGCACTTAATACATAGAGAGAACTGATTTGTCTTTAAGGACCACACCAAACAGTAACGTTATCAGAATCTAAAGAGAAACGGATTTGTACTTACTAAAATAATATATAACCTGTAATATGTTTTGAATGAAACTCTGACCCATAGGTTCACAGCTAGATTTCTGAGCCGTAAAAATTTCACCTCATCGGTATAAAATACCGTACTGTTCAAAACACCATAAGGATAGTTCTGGTAGGTAGATCACTTCGACGTCTGAAGTTCACCTTGTTCATAAGAAAAACACAGAATATTACTTCCATTTTTTATAATGATAAAAAAATTGATATGCAATTCATAGTGTCACCGAAGCAAATCTCACGACGACTTACCATATATCTCCCATGCCCGTGACAATAGAAGGCACTGCATGCATGGACCGAGCCTCGCTACAGGGAGAGGGAGAGGGGATAGGTTTTAAAAAAGGGCAAAAATGGAAGGAAACTTGTTCTTTCATTAGAGACATTTACCGTAGCTATGGGACGCCAAAATTGCCTACGGGGACTTGGCCCGCCCATTTATCCCCCGCCCCCCTTCCCGGTTAAGGGCTTCTTGGTGTAAAGATTCTCAATAAAATGCAGAGGTTATCATTTCCCTCGTTGATGGGCAACGGTGGCGTCAGCGGGGGACAAGGGGACGTTGCCCCAGTTGGGAAGACTGCCCCGGCCGTGAAATCGGCAGGGGCAGTCGACCCCGGACCATATGGAAGCTCTACCTCTAAACTGTGGTCAAGTGATTGAGTGCAATCATGGCGATGGCGCGCAAAACGGGCTGACATTGAAAGGGAAAGAGCAGTCGCCCAAACTTACTTTGAAGCAACAGTTAAATCTTATAATTTTCTCCTTATTTCCCTTCAAAGTTTCTTATATAATATTTTAGGACTTCAACATTGCATGTTCAAGGTAAACCAAGTAGTAGCTCTAAGTAAATTTCACATTTGAGGAGACAAAATATTGTCACATGACTCTCAAGAGCCAATCATGAAAAGGAAATTCTACTACACTTCTTCAAGTTGGGGGATTGCTCTTTACCTTAAACAAACTTTGATTCCAGGATCTGTGTCAGGACAATTTCAGATTTTCAACAAAACTTGTTTGCAAACGGCAATGAGTATGTTTGCACAAAACTTTTTAACTTTTAGACCTACTGTTGTACTTTGCGAGGAACCGGCTCGACTTAAACCAGTAGGTTTGGAACTGGGCCGTTAAACTAAGTACTTTGCGAGGAGTTAACATTGTTTCAGGAAATACTGATAATAAAGATGACGTACAGGTAAGATCTGAAGGGCGGCTAGCACGAAATTTGTGATAATTGATCCATGAATTCTTGAAGCACACCTCAAATTAATACTAGCGTTAGCATCTTCGAGGGGGGGGGGGGTCGGATACCGTTGGGATTGAGCATGCGCACCCAGTATTTCCAACTGCTGGTGCCACTTTAAAATGGGATGAACTTTGTCATTCGAAAGGGTCGAAATTTTGAATAAAACAGTCATGAAACCCACTACGACGTCTGAATGTAACCGATACGGTGTTATGAATGAAGTTTCAATTGTGCTTTGCGTAAGAAAACCGTTGTTATTTAGAAACGACTCTAAAGTTAAACATTCATTATTTTCTCTTCTCTCGAGTGACATTTCACTCTTACCCCTGTAGAAAAAAGATGGAGATGTTCTTGTAATATTCGCATAAGCGCCGTGGCCTGAAGACTGTAAATTTATTTCCATATTAATGTTCAAAAAGTGCAAACATTGCGGAATGCGTTCAGGCAACCAAGATGACGGTCTTTTAGAAATTATGATTTCTACGACGAAAGTTATACATGACGATCCTGTAACTAAACACTTTCAGTTTCTTAAAAAGGCGTTTGCAAATTCCAGGGTGAATCTGCTGCCTATATATTTTCGTCGTTTTTTTTTTTCATTTTTCTTTATTAAACATGACTTTCAAAAGAAGAAGAAAACAACACGAATTGCCTCTTTCTCATTTTGAATGCCCTGTTAGTCCTTCACATGCTAATCGCTTATTAGTCATATAGTCAAAGCATGCATATGAACAGTCAAACTTACAAAATGGAGTAGTAGCTGCATGCGTACAGGACCTATGGATAATTAAATACATTAGACTGTTAGAGATGCTACACATCTCAAACAGCGCAGAAATTCTACTAGGCCTACCTTGCAAAGGATTTGTTAAAGAGTGCTAACATAAACAATGCAACACGGAAGCGCCTCCGGTAGTGCGAACCCATCGACCCACCCCCTCCTCCCTGCGTACGGGTCTCTTACGTAATTGCAGCTAAATACTGTCGTTCCGCAGAAAACCTTGACTTCATGCGAATGGAATAAATGTTCTCCTCAGATGAAGATGGGAGCATGTTTACATCGCCAGTACCCCCGTGGACTGCGGATTGTAGGATATGCCCAATTGGCTCTTGGGGATCATGTGACAATATTTTCTCTCGTCACTTGCGAAATTTACTTCGAATAGCTGCTTGGTTTACCTTGAATATGTATTACTGAAGAACAAGTTGATTTGAGGAAGAGATGTTAAAAAGGAAACTGTAAGATTTACACGTTAGCTTCAAAATAAATATTGGACTACTGCTCTTGCCTTTTAACAATAAAGTTGTATTGAAGTATAGGGAATTATTTTAAATTCATTGTGGAAACCAAACTAATGAACAGATAAGTGACAGTAAATCACGGAACACATGCATTCATTATTTACAGCCATTATTCTCATAAACTGTCTTGTTTTTCTTTGAATTCGGTTTTCGTTTTGAAAATAATATTGTCATCGATCGCTTCATATAAAGTCTCAACTCAAGATTTCTTTTCATTGTAGTATAAATTCTCTAACAGTCATCTTAAATATGTCTGCAACATTCAAAGTGAATATATGTAAATATTATTATTTGTTTCATTGTCATGATTTTGTCCTCCAAAAGAAATATGTCATCACTACAAATCCATTATCAGTCACTGTTTGAAATTTTAAATTGAAGTTAGGGAATTTACATGTAAACTTTTTATGTCACTTTGTTTCCTTTCTTTAGCTAAATCCCCTACCGATCAAACCGGTTTCAAGTTAGACCTGAACGCTAAGCCACGAAAGGAAAGGACAGCATTTACAAAGGACCAGATCCGCGAATTAGAAAACGAATTTGCTCACCACAACTATTTGACACGTCTTCGAAGATATGAAATAGCTGTGACACTAAATTTAACAGAACGACAGGTGAGAAAGTCTTCTTACTTATCATTAATGTCATAATACAGTAGAACATGGTGGAGAGAAGAGAAGAAATTAGGAGGAGTTGGAATCTTGGATATTACTATGACCATTTTGTTTAAAGTCACCGTTCTAACTTTCAGACATTGTGGAAACAAATGTAGACATAGCACAGCTCCTCTGGTAATGTCATATTTTGCGTTCCTGACTTTCTATAACCGGCTCTTCTTCCTACGATGATGGGCTGCCATCCCGGAAGGACGGGGATATGTTCCCAAATATTGGAAAATTCAAACTTAGCTTTCATTTTTCAAACATTCATTTTTTGGAGATGATGTAATGACCCCCGCCCACCCTAAATTGATAACAAAACTCCGCCCTTGCCTAGGATAAAATTTCATCGACAATAGAAAACTATACGACTCGACGTCTGAATTGTACATGTGACTGAACAGTTATATTTTTTCTGGCTTAGACAGAGGTAAATTTTGCAGTAAAAATTTTGTTTCAAATGCAGCCCTTTTCTTTTTGTGGTGAATTTAAAAGTGTAAAAATATGACGACGTCTGTCCATGAAATAACTTTGAAACCTCCTCAAGTTTATCATTATTCCCACGACCGTTCAACGATTTGAAAGTGATAGCCTACTCGGTTTGGTATTTTAAACGTTTCCAGTAAAAGTTTGGCATTTTAAAGCCCTGACCGAGTTGTAAATCCAAAGCGTGAGGGCAAATTTGACAAAAATCTTTATTACGAGAAGACTTGTTAATGATCTCGTGGCGTATTACAAGCTGCCAACATTTAGTCCCTGTTTGTGATTACAACAGTGATTTTCCAAGTTCATATACGACGTTATCTGGTTATAGTAACAGAGTAATGCTACCCGGAATGAGGTCATTGCTAAGCCTAGTGAGCAATAATGATATCAAATGCATGAGTCTTTATCACACGTCAAATAAAGGTGCTGGATATAGGGTAGTCGGTGGCCATTCTAGGCATATCTAGGGACACTTTAAGGACTCTGACCAAAATTCGCCCTTATTTAATCAACAATTAGTTGAATATACTAACGATATAATCGGTTGTATGCCAGGTAATCCAAAAATTTCAGGAAATAACATTTGTATTGATTTGTCCCGTTTCACTACCATTCGGATATCGCTCCATCAATTTCTTCCCTTTGAGGTTGTAACTCCGGTTTAACAACCTACCACAAGTAGGTTTGCAGGAAATGAAGTAAGTCAGGGTACAGTACTTTCAGATTTAACGAGGGCGTCTTTATGATTTAATTTTATGGGTCCTTAATAGTTGATACCAAAAAGCTACCACTCTAACATTAGAAGGGCAGTTCTTTGTTGGTGCAATGTAACGACGACAATAGTAAGTTTCATTAGTCGCGACGGTGGAAGCAACATTGACAGTTCATTATAGGGAAAAATAACACAAAACTGGGTCTGAAAACAAAACTTCATTTTTCAAATTGCTGCGACTGCAAGTAAACTTTGCAGTGGCGAATTTACCAGGGGTGGGATGTCGACGATATCCTCAGTCAAATGCCGTGCCCCCCCCCCCCGCTTGCTTCCCACATTGAATTTCGAATGCAAAAATACCTTGAGCACAGAGTGTGGAAAGTTGCATTTCATCCAATTGCAGTGTACATTTACTCTGTTAATTTTCTCACCAATTTACGATATCCTCATTTTTATTGTTGAAGTGAAACTCTTATTGCAAACGAAAGCTCAGAATCACGACCGCTTGGATTCTATTTACAAAAATTGGAAAACGCCATTTCCGGATGTCTGGAAGGGCGCGTTCTTTTCACAATTTTCAGCACGCTCCGCACCAACCTGTGGTGGCGCTCCTGTAAAATAGTGTTTTTATTTTTCCTTACCCATTGAATACTTCCCCCAACACCAAAATGAAAAAGTGTGGTTACGCCACTGCAACTTTTGTTATTTGTCCGCATAATTGTCCCAGCGGTGGCTCAAATTGATATTTAAACTCAGTAGTAAAGTTCAAATGAGGAACAGTGAAGTTCCAGGTAGGACTTCAACAAATCGATGAAAACCGTGAGTAAGCTGGCATGCGTGTAGCCAACAATTTTTCAAAAGGTTCGGGGTGGTGCTCGACTTAGACTGGAATTACCCAGAATGACGTGTACAGTTTGCCTTTCGGAAGCATATGATTTATCGGCCTGTTTAGGTAACCCAACATCTAGGATGAAAATCCCTTGAATCACTAATTGCTTTATGGACATTAAAATGAAATATTTAATCTTTTACATATAACACTTGATTCCCACTGATCAAAACGCAAAAACCAGACCTCACGACTTCATCTTTCCTGTTTGTGTAACTGACCTACTAAGTGAGCAAACGAATGAACGATAAAACGAAGTCAAGAGCTACGGAGTCTCATAAAATTGTTTAAACAGTTATTGATTTGCAATTAAAATATTCAAAATTCATTATGACAGAGGTTAAGTAATAATACTATAGCAACATACACCGAGACTTACTTGTATCATCAGCGTTGTGTTCTGGTGAAGATCTGGAGGCAAGGAACCTACCCTTCTCCACCGTAACAACAAAATGTTGGTTTCAGAGCCTATAAAGTGACATTTTAGGGGATGATTTCCGTCTCCAGATATAATGATTCCTCTTTTGATGGATCGCTTTATGTCCCAACAGATTTCTTCATGTACATAAGATTATGATCATTGTAAAAGTGACATATCCAGCCATCATAACAATAACATTAAGTGTGAATAAATTCGGAGTGTTGGTTTTACTATTAAGTTCAGATCTTTAATTTTGGTAAGGGTGAGGGTATGAAAGAGAACGGCGATTTGCTTCGACAAATTTTTATTTATTTATTTATTTATTTTCCTTACCAATGCAATGTATAACAATTTAGGCTTAAAAAAGAGATAATTTATTTGTCTTACATGAAGCGTAAAATTTTAAAAATACTTTTTCCAAAAAGGTTTTGTTTTACTCTTTCAAAAATTTCTAATGGCCATATCATTTGACTTTCTCTTCAATGAGTCTGCATTGCAAACACGTGTTTCTATTTGCTTATTACAGGTAAAAGTCTGGTTTCAAAACCGCAGGATGAAATGGAAAAGGTGTAAGGGTGCTCGAGAGAAGGAACTCGCAGAAAAGCGGCTACAAGCCATGGAGGCTAAACTAGGACTTCCACCTGGTACATCTAATGCCCTCAATGTTAACAACACTTTACCTGGTAACCTTGCTAACGCAACAAATGACCCTGAAAATCCGGACAGCAAAGGTATGGGTAAGGGGCGATCTATGAGCAACGGGAGTGCGGACAGTTTTGACTGCGAATCGGATAACACTCCACCTGGTTCGCCGTCATTTCATGATGATATTTGAAATGTTTTCCCTTTAGCAATGAAGAATGACTGAAATTAACCTCACTGTATTTAATCTAGACAGGTTGAGTGGGGATCTTTTTGAATGTTCTGAAATCATGGATTCTCTCCGAGGACCAAAGTCATCGATAGTGATGATACTTGAAGAGGACGGTGTTTGAATATTTTTGGAATTTTTTAACGAAAATGCTCAAATACTTTTTCAATTAGTCTGCGTTGGGATCTAATGAGAGAGTGTTTGTAACTTCACCCCGGTGCCATTTTGACAGCCACGCATTATAAACAGAAAAGTAATTTGGTGCATTGTTAATGGGAGAATCCAGTAGCATTCTCTGCATGGATGATGTTGCATTGAGTGTATAAACCTTACGGGGTTGCCTTTATATCAGTCTAGTTACAGTGAAAAGCAAGTACAGGTTAAGCTATTGATAAAGAGGGCGCTGTAATAGATAGTTTTGTTCTTATTTCATTTTAAAAAAATGCGTTGAAGGTCCATGTGATGTTACATAAAATGGTCATTGTTTGCGCAACAAAGAGGGTCACTTCTCAAGTAATATCATATACGCTAAGACACAAGTAAAAGTGGAACTGTATTCATATAAAACGCAGTGTTTTATGAATATTCATTTAAATACTAGGCAAGTCACGTATCCGTGAGCTTCGGGTATCTAAGTATCTAGTAAAAACCTGAGAAAAACCAACAAACCATTCGAAATTGGTACACAAAAAAATCCTTTCTTCGGGTTGTGACATATCATTTCTGTGCAGTTAATGAAGTCTCCTCACTCTGTAAAACGAATTAATTACATTGGAAAATCTGTGAGGGAGACGTGAATATTTAGCTATGTGCTGATTACTATAAGACCAGTCACTAAGGATAGGAAAACACTAGAAAACAAATGAGTGTTAATGGGGAATTGATTACTCCCTAATAAATTAATTAAATGCACAGCGGAAACAAGTGATTTCTCTTCGAGCACAATTAATCACTTTATAACATATTTATGTGGAAGTGGTGGAGTTAAGAGTCAAATTTAAGTCGTTCATCTTCCTGTTAAGGACCTATCTTAATGTGACCTTCAGCGCGAAGTCAAACGAGTTTAATAAAAGCATTGCAAAGGTAAGGATGCAGATGAGTATCATGGAGTTGGAGGTTTTGTGGGTTGAGGGCAATTTACCAGTTATTAATATGTGACAGAAGTTTCGTCGAGCCAGCACTATGTAAGAAATAACATTATGTGCATCAGGAGGACAAACACTCGAAATTTCTCACTGACTAATTGTCAATCTTACAGCTGTGTTGCTATGAAAACTGTTACAGAGCTTTGTATGTTTACGTTTCGCCTTCTGCTTATAATGTTTCATTTACTATCACATGTGGAACATTACAAAACTTCTCAGTAAGAATGCCTTCAATTTACGAATTTACCTTATGTGTATATTCCATCAAAAACGAAGGGGTTTCGTCTATGAAAGCTTCGCAGTTCTCTGGTCAGAAAGTACAATGTTGAAAGAAATCGGGTCAAATCCAGATTAGTGGTTTTGATTTTCCTTACTTACTGTAACCTTGGGTGTCTCCATCCATTTCCGCCCAGAAAAATGTTGAGTGTCGGAGTGTGTGGGAAGGAGCGTTTAAGGATGCTGGATTTATCAAAACGCTTTGTGACACAAGCAATAACAATTTGATAAAGATTTATCATTCATGTAATCACTAATGTTCTTTGTCTCCAGTCTCTGAATTGCTATTGTCCCAAGAGAGCATGAGAAGTAATAAATTGAAACAAATTGACATTGAGGGATTACTGCTTAAAAGGATTCCAATACTGATTCATAATTATGACAGTAACAGTTTAACATAGGAACCGGTAAAGTACATTAAGTTGCATAACCCAAATACCTAAGCTGAGAGTATGCATATATAATAGAATTAAACTTAATAATGTGCAACCTTCTGTTCCTGTCATTTGGACACTGTGTGCGCTGGGTCTGTATATGTCATTTATGAACCTTTAAATGGTGTCGTGTGTAAGAAGGGAGTATGTTTCTGGAAGAATGAACAACACTGACAATTATACGTTGATAAATTATTATTGGTTATATCAAGTTGTTTTGCGACGTTATGAAATACTATCATTTGAGGTACAGCATCATACCTTATATGACGTGTTAAAACACAAATGTGAAAAATCTAGGTTATGTCGCTTTGTAGCCATTATACACATGCTTCATGGCATATGTGTAAGTCATCTTGATTCGGTGTAATATTACTTTATTATTTATTTACTGACAAACACCCTCGATTATTCCCAATGATCCCCTTTGACAACCATTTCTCCATCGCAAATGCAATTGCGCAAATGGTCGCTACGACAATGTCACGTGGGTACTGTCCGACCAAAAATGTGCACATGCCAGCTAGGGCGATTGATCACATGACAGACAATCAGAATGTAATGCTATTGTCGACATTGTGGCATTGGTGTCTGCTTGTTGCTATATGGGATTCTTACCAGGCGTATAGCCAAGGATGGGGGGGGGGGGGGTCCGGGGTTGAACCCCTCCAATGACCCAAATTGAAATATATTAGCAAAAGATGACAAAAAGTGATCACTCTAAGCGTCATTGCTTTTGAGGGACAAACATCCAATATTTCAGCACATAAAAAACCCAAAAAAGTCTGAAAAGGGGGGTATGTCCCCCCCCCTCCCTCGCTCTCAGACTCCGAAAGTTCCACCCGGAGATACAATCCTGGCTACGCACCTGGTTCTACTTGATTCCTTTAGTGATATGATTCAATAGACATGTATATGACTCGATAGGATTACATCTCCGCACGAGGGATATAATCTGTAACGTTAAATCTCATTTTAAGTTACTGTCAACGAGCAAATTCGGAATAGTGTAAATATTGTGAATTCCTTTTCAAAATCATGAAAAACTTGTTTAAAGTGATGGCGACCTTTCGAATTGTCTGCTGTTGATCTGGACGGGTGCGAATGTAATATTCCCATCACTAGAAGTAGCCTGGGTGCTACATTGGGGTAACAAGTTATTTCTGCTTTAAGTAAGAGTTCGGCCAAGTAACGCCACATTGTAAGAGATCCTTTGCAGAATAAAATGAGAAGTTTAACTAAGCAAGTATAGAGGCTTTTCACATGACGTCATAATACTCTCCGGCGGCCATGAAACTACGTAGTAAACCACACTGGGCGCGCTTGCTCGTTGAATGTGTACACACCGTGCCCACCACAATGCACTCTGTGCAGTGCGTTCGGCACAAAGCCACGGGTATTTGGCATGAATGTCCTCCAGCATGGCGGTTCCGTGACGTTATTGCAAAGCCTCTATAATGACATTTGTAAGTCAACAATGTATTGTAGTGGTATACAAATATTTTCTGAGAGAAACACTTTTGTGCATACGAGGGTTTACGTCACAGACTAATAAGTTACAATCGTGGATGTGCAATACTTACTCTGATGTCTGAGAATTAAAAAAGCACAGAGTTGTAGTAGTTAATAAACAAGTTTAAGGCCCAGTTCTCTCACCCGAAACAGTATCAATTCTCCTCATCTTCTTACTGAAGCCCCTCCCACAATTGTCTGAAATTCATCTTCATCCAGATACAATTTCAGTTAATTGCTTCAAGGTGAGTATAGAAAAACTCAATTTATATGATCAAAACACTCTCAGTACCGTTCATGCGGTGTAATATAAGCTTTGGCACTCTGCATTGTTTGAATTAGCTGTCAATCAAAGAGCTAAACGAATTGAGAATTTCGGTACCCCCGTACCAAAATTGTAGTTTGGGGTGAGAGGTTTGGCCTTTAAGCTACAAACCACTCTACAGTCAGACTCCATTTTAAGTTTGCCTGCCAGTTTTGGTCTATATGCCCGACCTCTATGCGCCCAATTGCCCTGTGATAATGGTAGAAAGTTCCGACAGTGACACCAATAATTCCTACTAAATTGCCCCTTATTTTGGTATGCACTCAAAACTACCAAACTCTTTGGAAGGTCAACGATCTCTGCTCATTCATGAACACGGGCCTGGAGAAGAATGGCCTCTCTGAATAAGCTAACAGTGACCGCTCGGGTCTTGCACTGTCTTCCCCCTTAGCTGCTAACAGCCGAAATTTTTGTGCTCTTTTCAAATTTTTATTAAAGGAAACAAATTTTGTCACAAATTCACAAGCATCCGAGATTTGCCACAGGCCTATATAAACATATCTCCTATCAGCGTTGGCGTTCAGTACTCAATGAGAACCCAACACGTGCATTGATATCGTAAGTTTGCTGACAGATAAGTTCATACCTGTTTGGAACTTAGCACCGCTATATTTGGGAAATCTCTCAGTTTTTAAAGCCACAAAATGTAAAGTTTTTTAGTTTATTATTTTTAATGTATATGTACATTCGCCATGGAGAAAATGTAAAGAGAAATAAAAAAATCAAGGTGTGAAAAACGGCCAGGAATTTCTCTGAATCATTTTTGGGTTCAAACATTGTTTTTGTGTTTATAAGCCAAGACTTTACGTGCTGCTATTTAATGCACATGTTGAAAAGTGTGAGTCGCTTTAACATTAATACAGAGCCATGAGAAAATTTTGAGGCCTGGTTGAAGATAGCAGCGATGACTGGTGACTGCTAGCTGCTGCCGCCATATGTGACATTAACGTAGATCTTTCACTTTCACAGAATTTAGTTGAAATCCCATGAAGATCGTCATTTGGGTCAAAAATGTGAAGTGTGCTTCAAACTTGCCTAAATAATGTTTCTTTGGTGTCCCTGGTTTTGCGCAAAGACGTTCCTCTTTTCGCATAGTTTAGATTCAGTGAGGACTAAATTTTCATAACCAAAACCAAAGTTGAAATTGATGAGGTTTTTCGTGATCTTAGTCTACGTAGTTCCATGAATCTTTATGATAGTACACCTTTTATACAGTGTTCCTGTTGCAAGACTGTGCGTAAACATAGATGTCAGCTATAGTCAGTAATTGAGTTCAAAATCACCTGCTTAGGACGCAACTGTTTTAGGCTAGGAAATATTAAAAAACGTTAGTTTAAATATATGAGTCACAGGCGGCTTGCCATGGTTGGAGACAATAAAAAAAAATCCGCCCCTCCTTTTCAAAAACTTTACAATCCATGACCTAGCCGACAATCATTAAAATGTTGAGAGGTTTCTGTGGTGAAGCTCAAAAGTAAGTCTAAATGTAGCACTTTTCTAAAGTCCTCTAAACTCCCTGACGAATAGCAAAGGGGAGCCACCAAACAAACACACCTGAAAGAGTTCTGTCCCCTGAAGGACCTACTTCCCAAAAGGGTACCAACTTCAAGTAGCTCATCGAGTTGATATCGATAACTTAATGAGAGGTTAAATGGTACTACCACCTTACAATGTTTATAACTAACATAATTAGTTTCATATCCAATAGTTACAGAAAATGATAAAATGTTGAACTTGTGATGACCTGACTTATAATTTTTTTTGTGTCTTTTTTGAACAAATGCTTGGTCACGATTTTTAGAAACCCAATTCAAACGTTAAGTGCTCACTCATAAAACTGTTATTTGTACGTAATGTATTGGGTTGTCCAAGTTTGAAAATTTGTCACTGGTTATAGACCTATTTCCAAATAGCAATTACAAAGGATTGTGGGATAGAGATTTGGTGTTTGTCATTTTTGTCAATGGCATTTTACTGTGGTGAAAATTGACGCACACCCAAAACTCTATCCCACAATTCATTGTAATTGCTATTTGGAAATAGGTCTCTACAGAAGACTTTAAAAATGGAACCTACTGTCATTGTTCTTGTCGCTCTGCAGCATATGTAATGGAATAGAGAACACAAGCTTGTCAGACACAACCGAAAAGTGCAGTGTCCGGCCCGACTTGAAACAATTGGTCGCGAAACCACATCTAAACCTAAACCTATGTAAGTTAATTGACCACAGGTTATATTAATTAACTTCTATTGTGATCGGTGTCCTGATATCAAAGTTACTTTTCCTCCCCAACAAAATCTCTTTCGACAATCATGTACTTTGCTTTGTCAACCTAACAGTGAACTTACAACAAGGGGAAGGTCTTCATTATATTATCCTTACAGGGACATTCTTTTTCTCTTCATTCTTCCATTGTCAAATCTTGTCACGGTATTGATGATGTTGTTGAGCCCCTCTTTGGATATTAGTCTGTTATATTGAGTTGCCTACCAGTGCGATAGGAAATTGCTTAGTCCCTAAGTACATGCAGAAAATATGGGGGTAGGGGAAATTTCAACTCGATGGATTGCCCTGTTGTGCTACACTTAGTTTTGCATATAACATGCAACTGTTCCGGTACATACATTTTTGGCAAAATTACCAATATTCAAAACATTTTTTTTAATTTTATCCTCTATGAGTTTGTTGAAAGTCTCGGCTTTTTAAATTTGCCACTTTGTAGTACGATTGTCGATTGCCCAAATCTTAGCAGTCAATCTTGTATTCTCTGTACTTCGTAAACATAAGAAAACGCCCACAAAAATGTGACATGCATAATTAAATATTCAAGATATACGTACCCTCAGTTTTAAAGATATCTCTTTATGAGGTAAATAAACTTGACAATTGCAAAACTTTATCGGCCTTTGCATAAGGATATTGGATTGAAAAACGTAAGAGAATCGGATACTCAATATCGGGATCAAGAGCATAGCTAGACCGGTCCGCAATGGGGGGGGGGGGGGGGGGGCGACGTGATAGGCAAAATAAAAGCATTGTTCCGATTTCGTAATATTCCATGCTTACCTTGCATGTTATACCAGGGTATACCCTGAAGCAATGGAATAGGATTAGGTCTGGGAAAAGATGTGTTTTGGACATCTGTGGGAAGGGCCAGGAGTTAGTAGGTTGGGGAAATTTGAACTGTTTAGTGTGATGGACATGAACCTTTAGAGTGTGAGCAAATTAGCATTAGAGGTTAGGGAACGCAGTTTATACTGCATGAAGCACTCCGAAACGTGTGTTTTTTTTTTCTAAACAAATATTCGGAAGTGTGGAGCTTATATTAAAAAAGATTGGATTCTATTGTACTGTTTTAAGGAAGTTTGACTATGTGTCCTTTCTATTAGCAAAATCCAAGAGTTTTCGGGTGACTGAAGATCGTAGCGGTAATAAATGTTATCAGGCTATGCGTGGATCGATCTACGACAAAATTTTAAATCTTCCTTAAACTGTTGATCTATTAGACATATATTTGCAAATCAGGAGTTTGTACTTGAGAAAAAATCGCACCGAATGGTTTACCGGTATCACTCAATTATCTGGTGTCACACTGGCAAAGCCCTATTTTTAGAGCCAAGGCAAATTCCCCTGCTCCCCTCACTTTCCCTACACTACAGACATGAGTGGAACGACGCAAACAGTCAATCCCAGTTCCGTTTCGTTCTTCTACATCTTCTGTTCTGTTTCTTTTCTTCCTTTCCTTCCCTCTGTCTTTTTTCGTTTTCTGTTTCTTTTTTCTGTCGACCAGCTTTTAGTTCGTTCCTTAAGAGAGGGCGCTAGTACAAATTAACAGAAAGGATTTTCAAATGTACACCTTCAAGGCAGTCGGATAAGAAAATCCTGCATTCTTAATTATTGAATATTTTGTTTTAAAGGCAGTCATTCGTCAACCCAAACCACAGTTTCAGTATACATATATCAAAACTCTCAATTGGTACAACTCTTTCATTGGTATCACATTCAAACAATGCATCATAGCTAAATTACACAGCATGGGCACTGAGAGTGTCTTGATTACACATTATGGACTTGTATGGCCACTGGGACACGCCCAGAAGCAATAAACTGGGATTGTGTCTGGATAAAGATGAGTTTTAGATAAATGTGGGAGGGGCTAGAAGTAAGTAGGTTGGGAGAATTGGAACTGTTTGGGATGATGAAAATATGCCTTTAAAGTAGGGGTTGGAGTGAAAAATATCAGTGGAGGTTACGTGGCAAATTGAAATAGACAATTGCATTTCATATTCCGAAATGAAAAAAATAGTGGAGAAAAGGGAATTAGATCTTCTAAATTCCACTTTCACAGGTCTTCATTCAGGGCCAATTTCGAGTCCTGTCCCCCCCCCCCCCCATCCCACCGGGAGGAATCCCAAAATTCCAAAGCATTCTCGTGGAGAGTTATTGCCACAATGAAATGCTCAGTAAAAACCTTTGACAATGGGTACCGAGTACACAAGGTTTACTTTCAAAGTTCTAGCCAACTACATTTGAAGCAACCAAAGACACAGGACAGCACAACTCAAGCAACGTGCAAGTGCACGATCACGGACTTATATACATGGACAGAGCATGTAACGTGTACGTCCTATCCGTAGCTGGTCTCCACCGACTGAGACAAAAAAGGCGCACCAAGATGGCGGCCGTGAACCTATAAATCGTTTGATTTGATGACGACGCTGTAATATTGTAAACATTCGTTTAACTTGAATGAGAACAATGCCATATTCCTGCAATACGTGTAGTGATTTTGACCTAACCTTGTCATGTTTCAAAAATATTTCAACTTTCTTGCAAAATATGTGTATATACTTCAGCAAGTCCAAACTTTCACACAAATCATAGAGCAGGATATCCTGCTCTATGACACAAATCCATAGCAGACGGCCATCTTGGTGCGCCTTTCCTCACACTACAGTAGCGACAATCTACCGTAGGGTATGCTCTGACCATGTATAGGAAGTACGTGTGCACGATCTATATTCCTGCATAAAGCTGAGTTCAAAGTCAGTGGCGTAACCAGGATTTTCTTGATTGGGACTGGTGGAGGACTTCTTAGTTTCTGATGCTGGGTTTCTGACGCGATCGGTTTACTAAGAGGAGCGCTACTATTATTTGCGCCTAGCAAACAGAACTTTTAAGAAATTTCGACCTCAGACATTCAGAAATGGCATTCCCAAGCCTGTGAGTATAATGTAAACAACTCTTGCTATCAAAACATTTAGCAAACAGGGAGGTAGGTCCGTTGCCCATGAAATCACCCTCTAGAAAGTTGTTAGTTGCCACTGAATAATAAATTTCAAACATCCCCACCTCCTCAAACGGTTGGTCTAACTACGGTTTCGCCGCAATAAGGCGCACCGACATTAATAACTGTTATTTTTTTTACACTGCAGGGATGCACTTGGTCTTCAGCCTCATCAATTTTCAGCAACATTTCTGTTCACACAAATCGAAATTAACAGGAGCTATTTGTTACTGCCATCCGCGGGGAACAGTTCCATGACCATAAAAATTTAAGCTTGAGACCACCTTATAAACTTGTGAATGTGATCCTGCGCACAATAAATGAACATTTTACATAATATAAATCCGTAGTTTTTGCACAATTTCACTCTATGCACAACAGCAGACATGTAAATAATCCACTTGAATAATATAATGAACATAAAAAAGGAAAGGATGTTTTTTGGATCAAGTGTATTTTTATTATGGAGGTGCGCCATCTTTAATTTAGACGCGGTAACATCTACTTTTTGTCAAGGATAACCAAATTGAGCTGACAGCCTGTACGGTCACGTTTGATTTTCGATAAAAGCTGCACGAGATCATTTTACGTAGAATCCAGTCAATTGAAGAAAAGTCCGTTTTCTATTTGTAAAAGTCTCTTTACTTCTTATTGTAAGGATTTGCAAATTACATATTTGAAATTGCAATCTCCCTCGACGTAACACGACTGGAGAAGGCCGTGGGCCAGAGACACCTCATGTACTGTCGCCCCACACAACTTTTCGACCCAAAACTTTTTGGAAACTTTAGGGCCCCATGTGCAATCTAAATAAAATATTTAGAACTTTTAATCGAAAGATGTTTTCATGATTAATTTCTGATATTATTCAGCATATTTAAATTATCTATTTTTGGGGGAGGAGATGGGGGAATTTTCACTGTATTGTTTTACTTCTTCGGTGCTCTTCCGCCATATTGGCTGTCAAGTTCTCTTGTTTTTCCATCATCTTGTTTAAACTGAGTCGGGCCTATACATTCCCAAAATTAATTTTGTAAATGTTGTCAAAGTATAACAAAATTTGAAGAGTCGATGCCTTAAAATATTGTTAGAGAATATTTGCCTTATTATTTTTCAGTACAAAATATTCATAATTGATGCCTCCATTTTGAATGCGTGAGACCCAATATTTTTCTTTTACCACTTGATTTGTTGTTCAGGGAACTCTAAAAGTTGAAAAAATTATTGGGTTGGAGAATTGTGGAGGTGCCCGTGAGGTGCCTCTGGCTGACGGTCTAAGATCATTGACAGGTCTGGAAGGGTTTTCGTAAAAGTAGTTTCATAAAAGTTAACCTCTTTGGAGCAATTGACCCTGTCTTTTAGACATGCAAATTATGTTTTATAACTCTTTTTAACAGCTTACCTATAAATGTTGACGAATGTTGTCATCAAGTAGACATTATGAAATTTTCAATGACAGATACCTGTCCATACAAATCTGCACTTGGTCTGATCAGGGGCGGAGTCAAAAAGGGTTGGGGGTTATATTCTTTCCAATTTTTTACATGGTTGGTTTACAACACAATTACTCCCCAGTTTTCATGTACACTTCAGAAAAAATTCTTGATAAACTGAAAGAAGCGAATATGAGATTATTATAAAATTCTTTAGTTTTAACTATTTACTCCTTGATTTCTAGACTAGATGCAACTAAACTATGACTAACATTACCATCAGCCAGTTTTCAAATTTGTGTCTTGGGCGGATACCGGTACATCAACACATATTCATCTTCATCGGCTCTCCGCAGGCTGAAGACACGGTTGAGAAATAGTATATCCCAAGAGCTCCTTAGCCCTGTTATACAGTTATAGTTTATTGTCCACAAGCACGGCCACAGACATGTTCTCAATATTGGGGGACATTACCTCATTCTTCCAAAAGTTACTGTGTGGAAAATGAAAGTTAATGGGTATTTTTCAAAATTGGGGGCATGTTCCCCCCCCCCCCCCCGTAATCTCTACCCCAGTCCACAAAGATATAGTGAACTTACAGGAAAGCTAAAAAATTAGTTTGGAAGACACAAACACGGAAGAAAATGTTTGTATTTTTCTGCTTCTTATCATGATCCATCCATCAATCAGCGGATAGCCTCAACCGCGGGCATTACTAAATGAGCATAGACATAAATTTCGGTCAGCCTTGATATATGAGTAAACCATAAGAATATGTACCTGCATATTGATGGACCACCTCAGCTTGCTGAGGTAAGCGGTTTTGCCTTAGCAAGATAGGAAAAATACGGCTCATAAAATACATAATCATATGTTCCTTATGCATGCGAAATATTAAAAACCGCATAAAGTATGCACCAAATCATATAGTTTTTGCATTAAAATACGTCTTCTAGGGCTAGCGCGCCCGGACTCGCAAGATACCACTTTGCCTATTTCAAGGTTGCACTATACAGCATTCACCTATTTCTGTTTATCATGACTGGGGTTGTACGACTTTTTATATGATACTGATGAGCAAATAACAGCAAGAAGCAAATTTAAGGTATACTCTAATGTCATCGATGACAAATGCACAATTTCGTACAACCATTTTATCTGGTGTTCGGTTTTGGAGGAGTTTTAACGCATCACTCCGGCGGCCTTTGTTAACACCAAATCACTATAGACACACACACGGGAAACCCCGCCCCCTCATTTTCTCCGTAACTCGGTGCAGGTAATGGACCTTGCTCAAACTCGTCAACTCGTACCCGACTCCGGCCTGTTTTTGATTCCTTGCCGAAGGCAGGCAAGGAATCTATGCGATGGTGTGGGTGTGTGTGTGCGTGTGTGTGTGTGTGTCAGTGTGACGCTTTGGCTGGTAAATACGATATCTCAAGAAGGGTAAGAGTGACTGGTCTGATATTTGTTGTGTGGGTTGATCATATTGAGCAGATGATCTCTTTCGATTGTCGTGGAGGTCAAAGGTCATTTGGGGTCACGATGGGTCAAATAGTAAATTCCTTAGAAATTGCTTGTAAACACGGTATCTCAAGAAGGGTAAGTGTGACTAATCTTATATGTGGTGTGTGGATTGGCCATGTTAAGTAGATGATCCCCTTTTTTTGGTGGAGGTCAAAGGTCATTTGGGGTCACGAAAGGTCAAAAGGTCAAACCTTGTAAACACGATATCTCGAGAACGTACATGTGGCTATGTTCATATTTGATTGTGGGTTGGTCAATTTGAGTAGATGATCTCTTTCGATTGTCGTGGAGGTCAAAGGTCATTTGGGGTCACGATAGGTCAAATAGTAAATTTCTTAGAAATTTGCTTGTAAACACAGTATCTCAGGAAGGGTAAGTGTGAATAATCTCATATGTGATGTGTGGATTGGCCAATTTAAGTAGATAATCCCAATTGTTTTGGTGGAGGTCAAAGGCCATTAGGGTCAGGAGAGGTCAAATGGTAAATTCCTTAGAAATTGCTTGTAAAGACGGTATCTCATGAAAGGTTGGTGTGACTAATGTCATATTTGGGTGTGTGGGTTGGCCATATTAGGTAGATGATCCCAATTGTTTTTGTTGGAGGTCAAAGGTCATTTGTCGTCACGAGAGGTCAAAAGGTCATAACCTTTTTAACACGATATCTCAAGAACGGTACATGTGACTATGCTCATATTGTTGTGTGGGTTGTTTATATTGATTAGATGATCCCTGTAGATTTGTGTGGAGGTCAAAGGTCATTTGGGGTCATGAGTGGTAAAAAGGTCAAAACCTAGTGAACACACTATCTCTAGAAAAATGCATGTGACTAAGCTCATGTTTAGTTTGTGGGTTGGCCGTATTGAGATGGTGATCCCAGTTGATTTTTGTGAAGGTCAAAGGTCATTTGGGATTAGCAGTGTCAAAGTCTGACAAACTTGCATGCATAGTATTACTGTAAAAGAAAGGTAACTGGTATGGTCCTCTTACTTGACATGTAGATGATGCATGGAGAATAAGTGATCCCTATATTTTTTGGTAGAGGCCAAATCTCACTTTGCTTCACAGGGGGTCAAAGTCTCAATATCATATTAACACAAATTTCCCATGGTTGGGTCTTGGATACTGCAAAATTTCACACAAAGTATGTGGATGTGATATGAGCAGAACCCTAGTCCTTGTAGAAAGCTTCGATGCCTTGCGTATATACTCTGTGGGTACATTACAGAGCACTGTCAAATTGAAAAACATTACGAAGCACTGTCAACTTGAAAAAAAAGGATACGCTTAAATTTCAGTGGCAAGGAATCCCTAATCCTTTTGGCTTTCTGGTTAATTAATCGGGTTGGTCCGTTCATTTTAATACCAAGTTGTGGCATTATGGGTGTATCGGATATGCCGTGGGGCCGCACTATCCGACTGGATCGTGGAAAATTATCCGGTTTCAGCCGAGGTTCGGCCGAACTTTTTAAAAATCCAACTGGAACCGGACTATTTGTGAATCTTTAGTAGAGGGCTCTTCGAGTATATTAAGATAATATTCAAGACAAAAATAATTGGCTGGCAAGGTAATATTTCGAGACTCTTCCAAGGAAGGGAGGACATTTCCTGCAGGTTTTATATTTTAGTAATGTGACTACATTGCTTTGTGAGAACCCAATCATTTTGTCATGGAAGTGGTTTCCCACAAACTTATATAACTGAATACCAACTCGGGTTTTAAACAGACTTGGTCAAGTCTCTCGTGAATGTTCCAGTTCCTCGTGGACGGAGCTGAAAACTAGGCCGCCTATCTCTCAGAAAATCCCCTTCAGCACTTCCGATACAACATATCATATCTGCCTTTTTAATACGCCCTCTGACGGTGTAATGAATGCCCCTGCACCCCGCCTCGTACGCCTGTGGTAGTGGTACATTTTATTGGTGGCGTACTGTTAGCCAGAAGAGGTTCCCGCTGAAACTCACTCAGCACAGTGAATGCGATGGACAATCTAGTTGAAAATTTGGCAAGGGGGGCCTGACTCCAGGAACGGAAAGGTAGGCTACTGAGGTGGGGTTAGAGCAGTGGCGGAGCTGCCATATGGTCAGGGGGCGGTCGCCCTCCCCCCTGACGGACCAAAATCGTCTGTCGGCGCTCTTTTGGGGTTTTCAACATACTTTACTCTTGCACCATTTTTGGCAAATGACAAAATTTAATAGCCCAGATAACAAAATGCTCAAACAGCCACCGATAAATGTACTAACTGCACTTCATTCTGATGAAAAGGGTATCTTCTGTAACATAGGGATAGGTTTTGCCGCAAACGTATCTTCATGCGTTATACGCACTAATGAATGTTGTCGCCTTTCTAAGTTCATTGCTTCCACACCAAGCGTGATAAGCTTACAAAATACACAGACTGACATTAAATCAACCCTCCCGGCCGGTAAAAGATGTTGCAAAGGGCGCAGCAATAATTGTAGCGCAAATAGCCCTCTTGTTGTCGGGGATAAATGTCAACAGACAATAACAAGACGTTTTTCAAGATCATTTGAAGAGAACATTTAGGTTAAAATAAAATAGAACTGTTTTAATAGTGGTAATGATTTAAGAGTTGTAATGAGTAATTTTCATTTTGCTTTCCTTCAAGTGACCATTATCATAATAAATGGCTATTTCTGACACTGCACAATAATTCTATAAAAATGCTTATTTCTGTACTTCCGAGGTCTAAAATGCCAGAACATTGCATCAAAAAAGCTTCAGTTTAGGAGACTTTCATTTATTATGAATTTGGTATCTAGAAAGCCAAGCAGACCTCTTGTATTGGCTATTTCTTTTGATGTACTTAATAAATGGCTATTTCAGAGTGATCGCATGATGTAAATTACCTCATTTAATTTTTCTTCGTGTACTTATCTTGATTTCCAGGTGCCAAAAATGTACACATAACGATGATTAATTTCCATAACTTTTTCCCTCAGTAGGATTGCTTGCTATTCTGCTCTAGCAGGTTTAATCTTTACCTTCAAAGAGTGGCCCATTATTACATTAAAATCTTCAATCGAGAGCTGACAATAACACACAAAATATAATGACTGCCTTCATACTAGAATGTGGAAGAAAAGGATAGAAACATGCGCGTCCGCAGGTAGGGGCAAGGGGGAACTTTCCCTCCCCTGGAAAATAAATAAAAAACCTGAAAAAAACATAAAGAAAAAGACGAAGAAAAATTAACATCAATATTTCTTAACAGTTCACTCAGTGTTTTCCCTATTTATATGCGGTTAATAGGCTTTAGAAATGTCATTTCCATCGAGCTGAGAGGCATTTTGGGCCAAAATTTTCTTGCGCTCCCCGCCAACTCATGGTGGCGCGGAACTTTCCCCCCTACAAGAATTTAGTCCCCCTCCCCCCGAATTTTCCTCAGCGGAAGCCCATGGATAGAAATTTAACATGTTTTAATACAAAAACTTGCTGAGGAGAAATGTCAAAGTAGTCTTCTACCAGGTGAAAATCAAAATAATGGAAAATCTGAAAAGCCGTGGCTTCGATCGTGCGGAGGATCAGGGTATTTAATCCTTCGAAGCGCCCCTGCAGACCATTTTCGCCCCCTCTGACCGAAACCTTCTAGCTCCGCCACTGGGTTAGGGTGCTAAGTTTGGAAATATTGGCTTCATATGTATAATATCATATGATATTGAAAACTATGACGAAACGCAATAAACCTACAATGAAGACTATCGCCGACGTCGTATCTCCTTTTCTTCAATATTAGGAATTACGTATTAGTTTATCGATGTGAATCGTACATAGGCTATTTAGCAAGTGACGCTAGTAACAAAAGAAACAAAATATAGTACGGATTACATCTGAGCCATCTCGAGACAACACAAAATTTTTAAAAGGAGAACACCTTACACTCCTTTTACCTTAAAGGAGGTCAAGAATGGGGACGTTTTGTCCCCCCTCCCCACCCCACACACACTCACACAGCGACAACAACAAGATTGGTATTCCCCTGCACATTACTTCAAGTTGGTCATTTTCTGATCGCTTTTGCAAGTTAATTTTAATTGTACGTTACTCTGGAAGATAACCTTATAACCTCCCTAGTAGACATCACAGCCGTATATGATTATTATTAGTCAAAACCATTATGATTTAGGGCCCTGTTATTAGGGAGCACATTACCATTAATTTCTCCCTTGACTTACACACTATTTTGCCTTCATTAAATTCCCCCTCCCCCCCCCCCTTCCGCAGTCTGGTCAAAATTTACACCTAACTAAAGCTACCCCTCACATGAAAGCCAAGGAGTTGGCCAATCATGGTATCACAAATTTAACATAGCATGTACGTTGATTTTGAGCTACATGGGGAAAATGTTTATGGGCTCTGCACCCACCCTATTAATCCGAAAAGTGAAGGAATTTACCTTTTTTCACACCCAGTACTGAAATAGTCTAAATTACCTTCAATCCAGACCAATTTTGCACATTTACACATTAATATCTCCTCTTTCATATCCACCAAAAATAAGCAGCAACTGATTGTTGTAATGTAAGCGGTTCACCAGTAGCGTGTTTAAAGGGGACATAGCCCCAACCCCCAACTCCGAAGTCAGTCAGGGGAAAACCACTCAGTCGGGAGATTTACGGCTTCGAGGAAGAGGAAAAGTTTGGAGAGACACACTGAGCATTCACCACCTAAACCTTAACACCACACACCATCCCCGACAGCCCCCGATGGAGGGGCAGAAAAATGATTGTCAAAGCGGGAAAAAAGGTCTTCGAAACAGGGGTGGCCCCAGGATTTGCCCGACAGGGGGGCCAGAATATCAAGGCCCCGACAAAGGCTATGATATGTCCCGGTGGAACGTGACTTGGCAAAATTTGAGGCGCGTGGAGCGCGCCAAAATTTTGGACTTTTTCTAACAAATACTTAAAAATCTGGAGTTTATTTGAAGTAAAAATTAAAACTTTTGAAACAAATTTGGCTATTGTTGGTACTAGAAAACAATTTCTTGGTGTTTATTGAAGAATCTGTCCTTCAAAAGGGAAAATCAAAAACGTTATACGGGCGACAGCTGCAATTCCTTTGGGTTTACGCATTGAATCGTACCAGGCCTACGAAGTAAGGCTTCGAGACGAGACTAGAATTTGCCCGGAAAATTTTCCTTTTTTTGAACGAATCTTTGAAAATTAAGAGCTTATTATAATGGAAAAATTTTGGAATTTAATGCAAGAAAATTTTTTTTGGTAAGGTTATAATGAAAAATTTGGTTTTGGTTTCTTTTATTAAGTGATATGACTTTCAAGAGCAAAATTAAGCCATGCCGGGTGATTAACAGAGTTGGCTTTGGTTATTTAGTTTACTGAGTATCCATTGAAATTGGAAAATATTGCCACTTTTAACAATCTAAATTTATTTAAGTTTATGGAGGAATCTGACGTTGTCATGAGGAAAATCAAGTAGGGGTGATCTTGGGGTTACTGAATATCATCATGCAGATTTAGGTCCTCGGAGCATATTGGAGCATTCTCCCGAGGAATAAATTTGGCTTCGCATATATTTGAAGTTTTATATTTTATTTATCGTCATAGGTGTGCGGGAGCGTGTCAGTTTGGGGGAGCAGATTTCTTTGTCCGAAAAAATGTAATACTGCCAGAAAGATTATCTAAGTCGAGCACACAGAATTTTTTGAAAAATTGAAAACCCCCGGAAAGCAGGATATGGTATTCTTGGGCTCGTAACTAGAATTAAAGAAGCCCTTACGTTCAGATTTCTTCCGCAATAAAATTATTTCACTTCATAATACTGCCCCCAAACGAAGAATAATTTACAAACACCCATTGTACTGTTCAGTTATCGGTTCGACTTAACCACTATCTGTGCCGAGTGTAAAGAAAATTGTTAAAAAAGACTAACCCCTAGATAGCCGGAATGGCATTTCCCAGACTTGTAGCTAGAAATGAAGCAGTCTTTATTTCGAGCCTTCCTTTAAAACAAAAGTTTCACTTCAATTGAGAAAAAACCCAAACTTGCTCAGAAAAGTACCAGGTAAAAGGTACAATTAGATGTAATGGTCTTGTCTCTTTTGGAGGGAGGACTATATGCAACGGAATTAAAGGGCAGGAGCAGTCATCCCAAATTGAAGAAGTGTAGTAGACTGTCCAGTTTCATGATTGGCTGTTGGGAGCCGTGTGACAATGTTTTTTCTCTTCAAATGTGAAATTTACCAGAAATAACTGCTTGGTTTACCTTTGATATGCAGTAGTAAAGTCATTTAATGTAATGAAACGTACTTTGAAGAGAAATAAGATGAAAATTGTGTTATTTAGCTTTTTCTTCAAGGAGGACTGTTCTTTACCTTTAAACATATTATTATGTTTTTGACTGCATTAAGAACTTTCGTTGAATTCGATTGCAAGGTCCACTAAATAGATGAATTTTTAACGTGACTGCCCGAACCCCAGACTATAAATGGTTTAACTCCCAGTGTATTTGAAAATATGGCACGTTACAAGGTGACTTGAAATAAATTCTCAGTCAGACTTATGGGGAGATTTTCTCACACCACTGTTTATCATTATGTGTAGCTGAAAACGATATGGCCGATATTCATTACCTTTGTAAGAATTCGGCTGTCCGTCCGGGCAGGTCAGTTGACAGACTATTGGGTACTGCACGCATATGAACAACCTCCCGTCCGTTTTTGTAAGAAAAATTCGGAATTGTGAGTTTCCTTGAAGGATATGATCTTCTAAAATGCACAATCAAAAAGGTCGTCCGAGTGACTACAGACCCACATGATGAAGACTCCCCGACGGTAGATGAAAACTCCCCGACGAAATTGGATTTTCTCAACAACAGGAGGTGGGTAGCCCGTCCCCGACGGAGGCATGACCTTGCGTGCACGGATTGAAGATGGGGAGAGGGATAGAAGAGCTAGTGAGAAGTGATTAAAACCGATTCAGATATGCATTAAAATAGCGTTACAATAGAAAAAATAGTTCAAAAAGAAAAAAATCATGGTCATCCATCCAGTAACTTCCAGTCCTTTTCGTTTTTCATGTTTAGGCCTGCCAGAAAAATTACCGTCCTTCCCCGACGGGGGAAGAGATAGGACAAGGTACATAGAATGAGGTTGAACAGAGTTAAGAAGTGATTTAAAATCGATTCCGTATGTATTAAAATAACATTTCAAAACAAAAAATATGATCTGACCCATCCAGTAATTTCAGTCCTTGTGGGTTTTTTTTTTTATTATTTTTAAGACCTCCCCGACGAAACCGCCGACCTTCCCCGACGGGGGGGGGGGGCAGTGACCCCCATGCCCCCCGCTGGCGCTACCCCTGCTTCGAAAATTCAGGAAACACAAGTATGCCGTCAGTCGGCCGCCAAGAACTGCAGTGCATTATAGCGAAAAAATGTCATCAAAATCCATGCTAGTCGGGGAGTCACTGGTTGTGCCCACCCACCCCCGAAATCCTGCACACGCCACTGCATTTTACATTGACGGTGTGCTTTCGAAATACTTTTCCCGAGAAGGTCGCGGTTAGTCTCCCAGTGGTGGTGTGCTCCCATTAGTATTATATAATACCTTTGCATTAGTTTATATGGAGCGCCATCGGTGACTACGTTTCCTCCTTGCGTCACAGGCATAGAGTATATCCTGCTCCCGGTCACAGGTCAGAAAAGAATCAATGTTACGTAAGCTTGTTTACAAACTGAATTCTGTCTATTTATAGCGATCACTAGCACTACAGCCAGCTAGCTAGAATACGACAATATGTCATCACAGTTATGCATTGTTTGTTAAAAGTATAAAAGGCCGAAGGACGAAGAGCTCGTGACTTTGAATAGGCACAGAACGTTACGGTGAAAAATTGATGATCTTTTCAGTTTCTGCTCGAAATTCTCCGGTTCAGTGTAATTGTAACATAACAGGAAGAAAATGCCTTTATTCGGAAAGAAAAAAGACGAATCAGGTTTAGTATTTTTGAAGCTAGCCAAAAAGCTGGACAATTTGTTTGTAGTCTTACGTTATGTTTTTTCCCTAGGCCTAACGTAATTACCATTACCACACCAAGTAAATCTGGGTCTATAGCCTAACGTGTTAGGTCCTATACTACAAGGCCTACTACTGTGGCTTTAACTTGCAGCCTAACGGTAAGGAGACCTTTCGGTACGATTATAGGCTCCAATTTGGTTTCTGTACCCACATTTATTGGGTTAGGGTTATGTACGCATAGGTCTATTATAGTCATCCACATGGGAAAGTACTTTGCCATATGCCAAAGAACCACACCAAGGTAGGCATAGATGTGTTTGGAATTATACGCCACACCAATTGTTGCAATTGTATGCTACAAATAACTGTTGTAATTTTCTCTGTAGCAGCCTTGTACGCAGTGCGCCAAATTTGTTGGCGTACATTTCCGTATGCCAAAGATCTTTCTGTGAATGGCCCTACTTTCCAGTATGGATAGTAATGAGGTTAGCCTAGGGTTACATACGTATAATAGGCTATAGGCCAAGGGTTAGGGTTAGGCCTACATATGCATAACATTAACTTAGGGTCACTTTGGGTATTCTCGGACGTCGGGTGTTCTCGGACAGTGGTATATAATTTAAGTCACTGACTAACGATAGTTGGATTGATTTTTCACACCATGCAGTTGTTTCGTAGATATCTGTATGCAGTCTGCACAGTCACATCCGTACATCATGAAGCCGTCTCATTTTCAAGAAAATGGAACCTGATTGCAGCAATAAATTTCAGTTTGAAAATTCCTTGGCACATTTCCAAGTGTGCAAGATCTTGGAAATTTTCATCCCGGGCTGTAAATTTTTGTAGAAAAATTCATGTTATGAGAAATATGTTTTTTTTGATTGCCACAAGTTTCGTTAAAACGTTAGTAAGCACAATACTGTGCTATATGCCTTCACATGGATTTACAGCACAGTTCAACTAGTGCTGTCTCTGTTGGGTGTTTTCGGACAGTACACAAACCTACATACATGTCCACACTAATATGTATGCATACGTATGCATATATGTGTATGCGTAGTGGAAAAGAATGACAATATGAAATGGTTCTTACCAAAACTTAACTCAATTTTTTCGGACTAAATTTTGTGTTGGGACATTAAACAAAGATTAAATGGATAATTTCTCTATCATTTGATGTGTATTTTCTGATATTTAGTAATAATATTATTGAAATAGTAAAGCGTCCGAGAACACCCGATTGTGTCCGACAATACCCAACATACACATAACATTTTCAAAGTGCTGTGGTCGGTCTCTGTACGTATGCGTAGATCCAATACATATCTGGGGCACATTAGTACAGTTGTGCCTGTCGATGTATCAGGTAAGCATCAGTGTAGTGCAAGTGTGTTGGGAGCTATAAAGATAAAACCGTCAACTGTCCGACAATACCCAAACGCACCCTAGGCCTAGTGTTTGAGGTAGGGATACATATATGCATGTGCATACCTAGTCCTCAGTAAAGGACTGTGTGGACAATCCCATAATGGCTCCCACACTCAGTAAGTGGGAGCCATTATGGGGTTAATTTTTTCAGAGTCGAAGCTCTTGCTTACTAATTATGTTATTATAGCTCATTAAACTTGCTTTCTTCCTTGCAAACCAGACTTCCTGACAGGGTTAGGGCCAGCTCAAGAATTTAAGGGGGGAGTTCCCTCCCTGGTCTAAAATTTTGAGAATCTAGATGGGGGGGGGAGGAGAGACTCAAGCAAAGTCAAAATCTTGGAAAAAAATGACACGTGTCTCCCAGGGAATAACCAAGTGTTGTAACCTATGCATACCCCCTCCCCTCGCCCCCACCCCTTCCTACATACTGCATGTACAATTCCATGTTAGCCGGTTGACCTTTTGACCATTTTTGATTCCTTGCCATAGGCAGGCAAGGAATCTATGCGATGGTGATGTTGTGTGTGTGTGTGTTTGTGACACTTGCTTGTAAACACGGTATCTCCAGGTAGGAATGTCCGACACTTTTCATACTTGGTATATAGATTTGTCAAAGGTCATTGTGGTAGAGGTCAAGGGTCATTTGAGGTCACCAGCAGTAAAATTGCGGAAACTTCAAAAAAGGCTTGTAAACACGTATCTTCAGATAGAAGTGACCAGTCGTCTTCATATTTGGTATATAAAGATTTGTAATGTTAAGAGGAAGAAGCCTATTTTTTTTGGTAGAGGTCAAGGGTCATTTGAGGTCACTAGCGGTAAAATTGCAAAAACACCAAAAATGGCTTGTAAACACAGTATCTTCAGATAGAAGTGACCAATAGTCTTCATATTTTTTGTATAGATTTGTCATGTTGAGAGGAAGAAGCCTATTATTTTTGGTAGAAGTCAAAGGTCATTTGATGTCACCAGCGGTAAAATTGTGAAAACATGGAAAAAGGCCTGTAAACACAATATCTTCAGATTGGAGTGGCCAATACTCTTCATATTTGGTGTATAAATTTGTCATGTTGAGGGGAAGAAACCTATTGTTTTTGGTAGAGGTCAAGGGTCATTTGAGGTCACTAGCAGTAAAATTGCAAAAACACCAAAATGGCTTGTAAACACAATATCTTCAAATAGGAGTGACCAATAGTCTTCATATTTGGTATAGATTTGTCATGTTGAGAGGAAGAAGCCTATTGTTTTTGGTAGAGGTCAAAGGTCATTTGAAGTCATCAGCCGTAAAACCGGGAAAACATCCAAAGTGGCTTGTAAACATCTCAAGATGGGAGTGATCCACACTTTTCATATTTGAGATATAGATTAACCACGTTGAGAGAGAGAACCCTAGTGTTTTTGGCCAAGGTCAAAGGTCATTTGAGGTCACCAGAGGTTAAACTACAAAAGCTCTCAAATGGCTTGTTAACACCATAAGAACCTTCTTGTTTTCTGACACAGACCAGAGGTCATGGCAGGTATTCAGAGGTTGTGAGAGAATCAAAGAGCTTTTTTGGTTGAGGTCAAAGGTCATCTGGGGTAACTGGGGGTCATTGTTTGTTGGGATTTGTAGGTTATCAACATGATGTAAGTGTGTTTTGATCTTTTTTAAATGAATGCTTGACATTCTATGCCTAAATTGTAAAGAAAACTTGATGAACACCATCAATTTGAAAGAAAGAAGGTATTTCATGGCAAGGAATCACTAAGCCTTTTGGCTTTCTAGTTAATTGTCACAACCACACCTTGTCTATCGGCACCGATTCCTATGGAAAACTCATGTTTTCTGCATAGACTTTATTTTGCAGCCAGGCTGAACTTGAAGGTACATTGGGCAGACTCAAGGCATCAAGTGAACTTTTACAAGCCGTGGCTGTATACTGTAAGCTTTCACGGTAAACCGGTTATATTACCGATACCGGTAATAACCGGTTACGGTTCAGTTCGATTATTGCCTTGAAGAATAATCGAAAAATCGAAAAAATCGGTAATATCGTAGGAATCGAAAATAATCGTGAATAATTGTGAAATAATCGTAAAAATGTAAGTTACAGCACTGTCTCGTCCTAGTTGACAGTACAACTCATCGGCGGCAGGATCCTTTGTGTTTCCATGAGAGTAGATCATTTACGATGTGTTTTGCAGGGTTACCGGGGTGATCGCGCGCCATCATATTACCTGTCCCAAATCTACTACCCAAATCTTTGAAAATATCGCATGCAAAAAGAATCACTTCATTTACATCATTCCCGCGATAATGGACTAATATTTTTGGCCAATTTGTTATTGCGTTCTCCTAGTCTGAGAATGAAGAGAGTCCTTAGAAATTATGTTTAAGTTGGAGAGTTGTTTGCACTTCGTTTTCTGAAGTTGAAATTTTCATCGGTGTGCGGCCCAAATTTGCTATCGCCATGTAGTGCGCTACAATACTGCTCACATGTGTGTTTGCAGCAATATGTACATCACTTCTTGCACGCAAGCTGTCTGACAGTGATTAATAGTAACGTTTTACGCAGAAACTTGCAGATATCACCCCGCCCAGCTTGCAAAGACAGTGCCCGTAACGTTCGGCACGTAAACTGAGCCTAGCATGTGTGCGGTCTTTCATTTCATACGGTATGCAACCTCGAGTAAAATGACAAAAAAAAAAACACAACTCGAAAATTACACAATGATTAAGCGTGTCACTTGTACCCAAATCAACACTTTGCCGCTATGTGTAAAGTACTAAGATATCACTGTAATGACACCGAAAATATTCACGATTTTTTAGACAGGCCATTACATACACGTTTGGTAGACCCAGAGTGGCATTCGTGCATACTACGAATTTTACGAATGAAAGCTATGTCAGCATGCCCGGATGTCAACACGAGACTAGCTGCGTAAGAACGTTAATAGCCGTTTAGTGATATAGGCATTGGGGAGTAGAATTGTTCTTACTTGGCTCTGGTGACTCTTTTCTGTTAAGATTGTCATTTTTTATTTGAAACAAAAGAGACGATACAACCTTGTGACATGTGAAGTATTATTGAACTTGTGAATGTGATCTCGGAAAATATCATGGATGTACTATGGAACATGCCTAACAAAATGTTGTCATGTTTTAGTCACCATAACACCGGGTATGGCGATTAGGTACCTAGTTCCTATTTTTGTACCCGTGCAAATATTAATACAATTTATACAATATGAGCTGTAATGCGCAGCTTCCAAGTTTTCGGTCAAGCGATCTGTACTGTGCAGATAGGGTCCTCCAAAATCTACTGCCTGCATTTATTGGCTATTTTATCGTACAGTATTTTTCGGGGCTCAAAGTCATCTTGGTTCACTAATACAGCCGAAGTTTCTGTCAACAAGCCGTCTCGAAATTATCCATACGTAATGCTTTTTGATTCCTTGCCGAAGGCAGGCAAGGAATCTATGCGATGGTGATGTCGTGTGTATGTGTGTGTGTGTGTGTGTGTGTGTGTGTGTGTGTGTGTATGTGTGTGTGTGTGTGTGTATGTGACGCTTTGGCTTGTAAACACGATATCTCAAGAAGGGTAAGTGTGACTAACCTCGTATTTGGTGTGTAGGTTGGTCATATTGAGTAGATGATCCCTATTGTTTTTGGTGGAGATCAAAGGTCATTTGGGGTCACGAGAGGTCAAAAGGTCAAAACTTTGTAAACACGATATCTCGAGAACGGTATATGTGACTATGCTCATATTTGATGTGTGCATTGGTCATATTGAGTAGATGATTCCTATCGATTTTCGTGGAGGTCAAAGGTCATTTGGGGTCACCAGAGGTCAATAGGTAAATTCCTTAGAAATTGCTTGTAAACACGGTATCTGAAGAAGGGTAAGTGTGACTAATCTCATATTTGGTGTGTGCATTGGCCATATTGAGTAGATGATCCCTATTGTTTTTGGTGGAGATCAAAGGTCATTTGGGGTCACCAGAGGTCAAAAGGTGAAAACTTCGTAAACACGATAACTCGAGAACGGTACATGTGACTATGCTCATATTTGGTGTGTGGGTTGTTCATATTAAGTAGATGATCCCTATCGATTTTCGTGGAGGTCAAAGGTCATTTGGGGTCACCAGAGGTCAATAGGTAAATTCCTTAGAAATTGCTTGTAAACACGGTATCTGTAGAAGGGTAAGTGTCACTAATCTCATATTTGGTGTGTGC
Organism: Holothuria scabra; assembly: GCA_037179385.1. Lineage (NCBI taxonomy): Eukaryota > Metazoa > Echinodermata > Holothuroidea > Aspidochirotida > Holothuriidae > Holothuria > Holothuria scabra. Next base: position 41,190,436 of record CM074187.1, on the reverse strand, counting down.
ATTGGCCATATTGAGTAGATGATCCCTATTGTTTTTGGTGGAGATCAAAGGTCATTTGGGGTCACCAGAGGTCAAAAGGTGAAAACGTCGTAAACACGATAGCTCGAGAATGGTACATGTGACTATGCTCATATTTGGTGTGTGGGTTGGTCATATTGAGTAGATGATCTGTATCGATTTTCGTGGAGGTCAAAGGTAATTTGGGGTCATGAGAGGTCAAAAGGTGAAAACTTCGTAAGCACGATAACTCGAGAACGGTACATGTGACTATGCTCATATTTGGTGTGTGGGTTGGTCATATTGAGTAGATGACCCGTATCGATTTTCGTGAGGGTCAAAGGTCATTTGGGGTCACGAGAGGTCAAAAGGTAAATTCCTTGTAAAATTGCTTGTAAACACAGTATCTCAAGAAGGGTAATTGTGACTAATCTCACATTTATTGTGTGGATTGGTCATATATAGCAGATGATCCCTATTGATTTTCCCAAAGGTCAAAGTTCATTTGGAGTCAGCATGTTCAAAGCCTGACAAGCTTTCCTTCACAGTCTTTCAAGAAAGGTCACTTGTAGGGTCCTGTAACTTGTCATGTAGATGGCACATAGTGAATACATGGTCCCAGAAGTTTTTGGTGGAGGTCAAATGTCATTTGGGTTCACGACGGGCAACGGGGATCTCACTGTAGGAAGATTTGATGCCTTGCATGTGTACTTTGTGGGCACATTATGGAGCCCTGTTAATTGAAAAACATTGCAAAGCAATGTCAATGTGAAAAAAGGCCTTACATTTCAGCAGCAAGGAATCACTAAGCCTTTTGGCTTTCTGGTTCTAATTCGTTGTAACTCAAATACCATCGGGCATATCACAGTAATTTGATTGATTTTAACATATATATTCTACCTTAAAGTCCCCCCCATGTATTTATTAAGGAAGCGCATCGGGCTGTTTCATTAACAAAATTCTAATATTTATAAAAAGGACAAAGATTTGGGAATCCCTACATCGATCGCCTAGAAGAACGCTCAGTGTAAAGACGTCACATCAACTGACACGAAATTAACCAATCAGAACACAAGTGCAATTGTATTCTCTGTTCGGTAGCAATCCTCATTTATAAATGGTAGTATGTACACAACATCTCTCACAATCGCTTGCGATAGCTTCGCGAAAAGATCGAGGGTGAATGTGTGGCTTACGGTAGTACATTATACAGGAAGTTGCCACGTGGCCAAAAGCCACGTGGAAGCAAGCTGTACATAAATGTATGTACTTATTTCCATTACATTCGTGGCTAACTGGAGTGCACCACTTGCGTTATTTTAGTATGGCTTATACTACTGTCCCTACGGACATGCGTAGTTTCGTCGATCCCTGATGTTGAAATCGGGCGACCCGTGTAAATCCCGATGGTCCATGTAACTCTCATTGAAAAGTTTTAGAATGATCGTTGAATGAAAGCAAGCATAATTTTAGGACTGCAAACGAATAATGAAGGGATATAACACTTTGGTGTACAGCAGGTTCTACGGTAAAAGTTCAAGGCTTTTGTTTTATTAGCCAAGCAAAAAATTTTAGGGCTCAGTTTGTAGTAGAGCAGACCCGCGCACGTAGGGGAAAAACACGGACAATAAGCGCAGTCGGATTGTTGGCGGGTTAAGCACTGATGGAGAGCTAGCCAGCGGGAGGGCCAGGGCGGGGATTATAAACAAAAAATTCAGTTTCCGTTCCTGATTTCCATACATTGGGGGCACATATTTCATGAACATTGTGTGAAGTTTATATACTGTAGCTGAGCCCGAGAGCATAAATAAAAAGGGTTCTTTGCTTTTGATAAATTGTAGTATAATTAGCAGTCAAGTACCGCAACTGAGGCATCCAGTTCCGCTGGCTTACGGATACAAAGATGTACGTAACTTGCTTGCTACAGCACATATGTCAACTTAGGAACTTAATGTAATATGTGCGGGGAAAAAACCGGTTATAATCGAAGTACGATTATTAGACGTCCGATTATACCGGTTATGTTTTTTTGGAATACCGTGAAAGCTTAGTATACTGTACTTGAGGTCCCAAGCTAAGAGTTTGTATCAACTGTCACCACATAGACCAAGCCACGAAATCTCCTAAAGTCCCATACTGTATCCTGAAGTAAAAGGCATGTTTCTGCAACTAATTTCTGTTGATATCCATCACGCTATAGTTTGGTTACCGGTCATTGGAGGATAAGCTCACAGCTGATTGTGAAGCTGACAACCAAATGGACAAATATGTCATATGTAGCAGTTTATCAGAAGTCACATAAATTTGACTCTAATAAACGCCCCCCTTAACGAAAATTTCACGCCCCCGGGGCGTTTAATAGAGTAAATACGGTAATCCTTTATAAGCTACAGCTAAAATTTTACACAACCTTCAAGTTATTCAACTCTTTCTTAAGGTTGATTTTGACGGTTTGCCAGTTTAACACACATCTAAAATTCTGACATTGTGGTCCAAAAAGTTCATGCCTCTGATCATCCAGGTCTTTTCAAATTTCAATGCTGCTGTGGTACACACCAAATGTGGAAGTCTGCAGTCATAGAAGCAAACCACATCGTGAAATTTACAGGTGTCTAAAATTATGTAGTTGGCATTTTAATGTTATTTCTCAAACATGTGTGAGGCATGTGCAAAATACTTTAACTAAATCCTTACCAACATTTTCAAAAACTTAACTTTGCTACTTTTGACGTGTGATACCTTTTTCTTTAGAGCTGCTGGCACCAGCTCACATGCCAATGATGCCATCCTAAAGTATTGTCTATATGAATACATGGAAAGTCTAGCCTGTAACGTTAAAAGTTACCTTGTAAGCAACCACATGCAAACTGTACACAGAGTTTATGTTGTACCACCATTGTCAAGCTCTCTCAGCACAACATAACTGCTGTTTAAACTAACTAGTCAGTGCATGCAAGAAGTGTTTATGGGATTTACGTACATAACATAAATCTACTTCGCTCCTACTTACTTCACCTGTTCCACAAATGGACTGTTCCATTAGCCGCGGAATACTCACTGGGTGGCGCTATGCCCGAATAGGAACTATCCCTGAACACACCCTTGTTTCATTGCCAGCGGAATGCTCGGATGGTTCACCGATGGTGCTCTAGTTTTACGTATAACTTAAGTAGTCCGTGTGTCTACAGGCAGGCCTATGCTGAATGTGTGAACAATTATTCACAGCACTGAATGTTGTATACCCGTACGCAAGTACATATTTATATACTAACGTCTACAGTGAGAATGTTGCTTGGAAAGACATTGATGATGTTGGAAACTTTAAGGAAAAGATGATAAAATCTTAATTTGACACAAGGACCACTAATATCACATTCCATTCCATTACTTTGGCCCCCGCAAAAGATGTTTTCTGCTAAAAATCAAAGGGGCAAAAAAGCACCGTTTTTTAGGGACTGAAAGTAATGGGTGGTATACCAGTACTGACCTCAATACTGATACTAGAGGTGCAGGTAATGAAATTACTGAAGGGATTTGGAGGGATTGTACTGTAAGGTTTTTCAGTGCATAGAGCATCATGCAATCAATATTTTCATCAAGCAAGCAGATCTAAAGCAGGAACAGAAAATGGAACCTTGTACAGTAGTACTGTTATTCAACCTGAACAACAGTAATTTTTCATGAACATACCTTGTATCACCCATGATGGGATTACTAATTTCTGGCAAGGAGGACATGGATGAGTGTGCTGGGAAAGTTTGAAAAGTAAATTGCCATTGGAAGAGCAGTTGCTCCATGTCCAAACTTGGTCTCGACTAGGGCTAGCCCAGACCTTAGGCTACAGTAGTGCTTCATTAAGACAGCAGCCAAATACCACAGATTTATTCTTATCTTTCTTCTAGTTAATACGCATCTTGCATGATGTTTAAAAGTTCAAGGGTTAATGTATGTTGGAATTTTGGAAGTCCTTTGGAATTGGTATGTTTTTCTCTGCCATCTAGTTATGAATGGTCTCTCTACTCAAATCTCCAGCCTACTTCTACTGTGCCTACTCAACTTCCTTGGTGAACTCAACAGCCTATATATTCAACCCATTCCCCACACTACAATAATTCAGTATTAAAACAAACATTGCATGCTGAATTTATAACTTACCTTAATGAATTACCCTTCAAATTTTCATATACATACTTCAAAGACTCATAGCCTTAAGAGCCAGTCATGAAATATGATAGATAAATCAAACAAAGTACTCTATCTGAGGTCAACCAGATTCTTTGGAATTCAAACTTATGTGATAGACAAATCCAAATTGGGATGACTGCATTTCCCCTCTAAGTCATTAAAGATTTATGAAAAAGATTAGGTCCGCCTGGCTGTACAGGCACAACAGTTGGGTTCAGTGTGCATTCCATACTTGAAAATTTGTACTGTATTTGAGTTTTACTCCATTCAATTTCTTCATTTTTACACCACCATAAAATGGCACAGAATGAACAAAGTTTATAGTAGTACATGCAAAAGGCGGTAAAGTCATGCCATACTTTTGGAGTGTGAGGTCTTAATGGCTCAATGACCCGAGGTATTTGGTACCTAGCGTACACACTTTCCAGAATGGTCTGCACTGACATGATATTCAAAGTGATAGAGTTTTTTGGTGCTGACTGGATGTTGCACTAGGCATGCTGTATAGGAGCAAAAATAATTAAGGACTAGTCGTAGTAATCAGTGGCTTAAGGATAATGCAGACCATGAATTTTGAGGCAAATGAGTGCAACCACACACCACCACCAACCTCAAATCTCTGTAAGGGGTGAAAATTTTTGAATACCAAGATAAAGCTTGAGAACATGGATAAATGAAGGGCTAGATAGGGCTTGAAAATAAGCTTCTCCTCTCTGAAGCTGAAAACAGCTTCTGAGAAACCTCATTTTGAAGCTTTCCTGGAGCTGTTTTACCAAAGTCTGAAGCTGTTTCCAATTATAAAAATAAATTAGGTCTATACTCTTTCTAGTCTTTGGTGCTGTCACATGTTAACACTAACCAGGGATTGTTGCTAGAGAGCAAATGTCAGAAAAATTGAAAAAGGACAGTTCAAATTCTTGTTTAATATGCAATCATGTCTCATACATGTCATTTTGTTAACATGGAGTAAAAGTAAATTTTTGCACGCTAAACAAATAGCAACTTTATAGTCTGACTACGTACAGTAACTGTATGTGTATGTGTTGTATACACTGTATGCTTGCAAGTTCAGTAGCTACTTCAAGCTACTGTAGTACTGCTTGGGCATAACATTGGGCATGAAAGCGAACTTTACTTTCAATATTTTCACGGTATTCTGTGCTAATTTTTGCCCAAAATGTGAAGTGCAATTCAGAAATGTTATGTGCAGGAAATTATCCATGACTTTCGGGTTGTTTGTATTTCTGGCCTGGCACTTTTGTGCCAGAGCGAAAGTCTATTTTCCAGCCCCGAAATGTATCAAAATATCCTGTCACGGTTGGGGTAACGTGGATAGATTTTATATTTGGTATGTAGATGTATTCTGAGATAACAGTGCTATTGTTGTTGGTTGAGATCAAAGGTCATCTTGGGTCACCTAGGATCAACTAACTTGGCAAAAATATCTTAAGGCAGGAAACTTATTAAAGATTTATTTGACAAATTTTTCATTTAGATGCAGGATTTCCTCAGGCTTTTAGAGTATAGGAGATGGTGTTAGTCCATTGGGCAAATGATATCAGATTTGGCACCAAAATGGAGGGAGACTATGACTCCTTCAATAGTTAAAGTATGTTGCAGTTTGCAATTGGGGCAATTTTCTGTGAGGTAGTAGCCACAGTATGTGACTTTGGCCATCCCTCAAAAGGAATGCAAGGGAAACCCTGAATGTGTTACAGTAAGAAGAACCATTCAATTTCCAGTGGAAGTCAAAGATGATAATGGTTCAACAAGGGTTAAAATCTGGAATTATTTGGAAAAGAACATACATATATATATATACATGTATCTCAGCATAGGAATGTCCTACAAAGAATGGGTTGGACCATTTGATATCACTTTGCATGCTTTGTGCAGTAATATTTTGAAATTTTGGACTTGAGGTACACTTTAAGTAAAATGATTTTGACAAATTTGCATCAATTTTTCCTTCAATAGAGAAAAAGCCATACCCTACACAAGGGGGTTACCCAACCCAAGGAGCTTACCCAACTCAAGGTGGTTACCCAGCACAACCTGCTGCAGCTGCCTATCCAGGAGCCCAACCAGTACAGCCTCAACAAGCTTACCAGACAAATGCTGCCCCACCAGGTGCTTATGGGGCACCCCCACCAGGTGCATATGGTGCCCCTCCACCAGGGGCCCCACCACCATATGCTCCTCCTGGTCAGGTAAGATAGTCTTTTAAAAAAATAATTTTCAAATAAGTTTTGTGATTGTGCAGAAAGGTAGTAAAGATGTACTGATTTAAATAGTAAATCACTGAAATGCAGTGGTTTTGCCGCTATTTGCTTTCCAAAATATGTGTGAGAAATTTGGGGTTGTGCATACTGTGTGACACAAGATCTGCTTTACAGAAATGTGTATTGCATGAAGCAAGATCACCAACTTGATTTGAGAATGAGATACAGAGATACAGTTCATGTACTAGACAGAATAAGTTATCTGATATTGCATTGCATTTTGCTACACAAAATGGACAAATTGCTATACAAATGCAAGATTTTATAGCTGATTTTGTAAGTAAAGTATACTTTTAATGATTTGTAAAAGTGGAGCCCAGAAACAGCAAAATTGCTATTCAAATTTGAACACTCAATTATTCCCTGTCCTACTGGATGAATTATCCTCTCTTCAAACCTAAAGTAGCATTGGAAATGAAAACCTTCTAAATATATATATATACATATATATATACATATATATATATATATATATATATATATACATATATATACATATATATATATATACATATATATATATATATATATACATATATATATATATATATATATATATATATATATATATAAATATATATATATATATATATTTATATATATATAAACATGACGGAGAAACTGTAAAACAACGGTGCTACAGAATTAAAAGGCTGGATCTCCGAGGAGATACAAATAGCGGAAGGCTAGAATTTAGATAAATTAAACAGCCAAAAGGTTTGAAGTAGAGCTTTCGAGGAATACTACCTCTTTATCAATACTTGGTCAGAGAATGACAAGGAGTGAGAAATTTTGGAAGCTTTTAAAGGTGTTGACAATGGTCTCACCTCTATTGTGACAGGATAATCCTTCTTAAGGCAATTGAGCAGGTTGATTGACCGGGAGGGTCTGATCGGATTATATATATATGTATATATATATATACATATATATATATATTAGTGAGTTTCACGTTTGCTCCATATCTACAAGAAAACCAAGAAATGATAAAAACAACGGTACTCATAGCACAATAGTTTGTATTTGAAACGAATATTTTGGACACTCCTGTGCCCTTTGACTGCGTTATAACAAATGTAGGAAAATTGAAACAAACAAAAGCTGTAGCACAAACCGCCAAACACGCAGAGATGAATTTATGCGCACAGTACGCACTCCTTTGAGAGAAAAGTCGCGGCGTGCAAGGAAGGTGAACTGTTGCTAAGGACTAACGGTTGCTAGCAAAGCTGAAACCACTGAGCATGCCCAAGTCTTTGTTAAGGCCCTGTTTGTGCATATTAAGGGCTATAATCCACTTACTCTCCGCTCGGAGTCGCTGGTTTGTTGTCGTGAACCCTGAGCAGAGGAGTATACAATGCAGATTAGAGAGATTATGCCCTAATCTGCAATAATGATTAGAAACGGGAAGGTTGACTTTGCCGATGATTGACTTTTTGTGATTGTTAAATCACAACCTAAACTTGGGGCCCGTCTGACCAACGTAGTTACCCTCCTCGCACGCAATACAACATAAAAGGTATACAACGTTAGGACTATCACAATCAAGGGAAGGTGGTCGGATAGAAATAGGTGATCCAGGTGGAGTAAATGATCGATCTGTTATAATGAACTGACATACTTGGCATCTAGGCTTATCGCATTTCTTATTACCAGTTCTTAAAGACTGAACTAACTTAGATGATGTCAGAAGAGTCTTTAAGTTAGGAGGCTGTCTCCTGGCTTTTAGAGGAGGATCCCAAAACAAATTAGATATAGAACTTCTGTTTCGAAGTACATCAAAATCATGACGAATTATATTGTGTAAGTTCTTGGTTTTTGGGGAATAATCGAGAACAAGGGGGATACGAGAACTGCTGGCTTTAGATTTATACAAGAGTAGTTGGGATCTGGAATACCTCGTTGCTCTCATGATACTCTCCTTAATTAGTTTGAACGGATAGTCATTTTCAAGAAAGTAGCCTGCTAGATAACCAACATGTCTGTCGTACTCAAACTGAGAGGAACAGATATGCTTAATACGAATACATTGTGAAAATACTATGGATTTTTTCAGACTAACATGATGAGAACTATTAAAGTTGAGATAAGTATGTGTATCCGTGGGTTTGCAATATAGGGTTGTAGCAATAACATTATGTCTAAGCTGAACCAGAACATTGAGAAAGGGAATTTCAACATCAGAATAACTATGGGTGAATTTGATAGACGTATGAAATTCATTACAAGATCTCAAAAAGACTTTAAGATTATCGAGTCCATGCGGCCAAATGAAAAATATATCATCAATATACCGAGAGTAATGTAAAGGTTTTAACTGGGAATGTGACAATAACTTACTTTCTAAGTCAGCCATAAATATTATAGCATAACTAGGGGCCATTCTACTGCCTATTGCAGTACCACAGATTTGGAGGTAGTGACTTCCATTACATTAAAAATTTTTGTGTTTTAGAATAAAGTCAATTAAACACAAAAATTCTTCGATAAAAGAATTTGAGAAAACATTAGCGGAGAGCAAAGATTTACTTGCGGAAATACCTTCATCATGGGGGATATTAGTGTACAGGGCACTGACATCCATAGTGACCAACAAAGAACCAGGGGGGATATTGTCGATATCTCCCAAAATTCTAAGGAAGTGCGTAGTGTCCTGCACGTAACTACTTATAGTAAGTAATAATGGATTAAGAACACTATCGATGTAACCTGCGAGATGTTCAGTAAGGGTTCCGATACAGGAAACAATAGGTCTACCTGGAGGTAAAATGCTAAGGGACTTAGCTAAATCAAACAACTTAACTGTCTCAAGTTCAGGTCTAGAAATATCTATACCATTACAGGTGAGGGACTCACTGGTGGAAATTAACTTCTGATCAACTAGTTTCCGGACTTTTTGCAACTTAGGAATGGTGTTAAAAGTCCCTGGGCGAGGTGAACTAGGAATAAGGTACTTTACCTTATTGGCTACATCGGAAGAAAAATTTTTCACCGATGCTGACAAGTTCCTTTTGAAATTCAAAGCAAGGATTAGATAAAAGCTTAGAGTAGAACTTAGAATTATTAAGCTTGGATTCCGCTTCGTGGATATAATCAGAGGTGTTTAAGACCGTAACCGCACCACCCTTGTCGGCTTGTCTTATGACTATTTCGGCATTAGGTCTAAGTGACTTAACAGCAGCGGCTTCCTCTCTGGAGATATTGCTGGGTGAAGGTTTCTTCGAATCAGTTTCGATGAACTTATCTAGATGGGCTTTTGCTGCACTAACAAAGTTATCGATATAAACGTTTCTTCCTCTGCTGGGAGTCCATTCAGGCTTATTAGGAGACACCCAAAGGGTATTAGACGTGGATCGGATAGTGTCCGTCATGGCATCATCTTTGAAGAATTCCTTTAGTCTTACCTTCCTAGTGAAGTTATGAAGGTCATAAACTAAGTCCACAGGGTTAGGGTCATGGGTTGGACAAAATGACAGTCCCTTATTCAGGATGGATTTTTCTTACGAAGTCAAGCAGTGATCGGATAAATGTCCTAATGTTGCATACCTTTTATGTTGTACTGCGTGGGAGGAGGGTAACTACGTTGGTCAGACGGGCCCCAAGTTTAGGTTGCGATTTAACAATCACAAAAGGTCAACTAGAACTGCATTTGCTTGCAAATACGCAGAATTGTAGTGCGTGTTAGAGATGTCTTTGCAGTTAGTACAGTAGCCCAGTTTTTATTTGAACTTTAGGATTTGTTCATGGCGGGAAGAGGGGCTGTTGTTTCTTTTTGGCCACTCCTCTCAACCCTATTTCTTGATAGTACAAAGATGGACCACTTGTCTCCCAGCTCCTTGCCTGGACGCATAAAGAAATCATAGAAGAGTAACCAATGATGGAGTAAATCCGGACCTTCTATGCTAATAGTCAGCCACTAGCTTTATTTTGAAGCATATTTGCCAACAATGAAGCAAGTGCTGAGTAGTCCTTGAACAAGACCGTGTACTGCGCTTAACGGTAGGACCTACTCCGTATACAGTCTAGTGTGGAGTAAAATGAAGTGGACGAAGCATAGTCCCGTTCAAGGACTCGTGCTGAGTAGCCTACTTAGCCATACGTTATGCTCTGTTGTGTTGTTTACTCCTGCCTGAAATGGTTTTATCGGTTCTCGACTCCTCTTTCACCGTTCTTTATGTTAAATAATGACGCCCTCTCAAGTTCTCTGACTGCACCGCTGCATGCATATGACAACTGTCTCGTGGAAGGCCGAATAACTGTTGACGCTGTGTGTTTTAACATCCGTGTTTCGTTAATTCGCAATGCATGCTACATGCATGCTGTCAAAACGTTTCGGTCAGAATGCTGTCAAAATAGCTTCTGCTTTTACCACTGAAATAAAGCATGATAATAGAACTACAGCACAAGTCGCTTAATCCAATGCAGTAAAGCCAATTCGTTCCGTACAGGGAATTGGCAATACCCTGCTCCGTAGTAGCTAGATGAAGATACTGTACAATAACGTCTTGATACTGTTCAACGATAGTGGACGCAATGGCGCCGTGTTACGTATACCAATTTGGAAGCAGCGATTGATTCTCCAGGCTTATCACTTCAGTGTGAAAAGGCCGAACCACATTACATCGCGTTTTCTGGAAATTTATCCGCAATGCTCTTTCATGAAGCTAACTCCTTAAATCAGGCTTGTAAGTGTAGTATTTGCTTTTCTGAAGTTGATTTTTTTAAAGACGGCCACAGATTGCACTTACTGCTATTGTTAAAGGGTAGAGCATGGATATTTGTACGAACTAAGTTACAGTACGCACAGGGAAATGAGTTGTGGGCCATAACAGGCTTCACAAAAGAAATTGTCAGTCGGTCAGTAAATGCCAATATTGTAGTGCGGCGCACTACAATAATCATCGACAAAGTCAACCTTCCCGTTTCTAATCATTATTGCAGATTAGGGCATAATCTCTCTAATCTGCATTGTATACTCCTCTGCTCGGGGTTCACGACAACAAACCAGGGACTCCGAGCAGAGAGTAAGTGGATTATGGCCCTTAATATGCACAAACAGGGCCTTAACAAAGACTTGGGCATGCTCAGTGGTTTCAGCTTTGCTAGCAACCGTTAGTCCTTAGCAACAGTTCACCTTCCTTGCGCGCCGCGACGTTTTTCTCAAAGGAGTGCGTACTGTGTGCATAAATTCATCTCTGCGTGTTTGGCAGTTTGTGCTACAGCTTTTGTTTGTTTCAATTTTCCTACATTTGTTATAACGCAGTCAAAGGGCACAGGAGTGTCCGAAATATTCGTTTCAAATACAAACTATTGTGCTCTGAATACCGTCGTTTTTATCATTTCTTGGTTTTCTTATATATATATATGTATCTAAATGCAGGCTATTGTGGACATTGCGCATGAAAAATTGAGTCAAAACGTGGACTTTGACATGAAGTGGACATTTTCGTGTCCACATATTGTTCAGGCCTCTCGGAAGAGTATTTTCTGGAGAGTGAGTAACTCCAGAGCATGACTTCTGATAATACAGAGCGCCATCTATTTTGTGTCAACAAATGAACCTGATTCAATCACTCCCTCAGTAGACATCAGTGGTTGAAATCAGCATGATGTATATATGTTGCCTGTTTCAAATTGGGTCAATTTGTGGACCTCAAATAAAGGTGACAAGTGGACACGATTTTATGTGAAGCCAACATTATATCTCAAATACAACATGGTACTTAAAAGCAGCCTTTCTGGAGTACTGGAGACATGCCATAGTTGTACTAAACACCATGCAGTATCACTCCTACATGCCTGAATGGTGCATAATACATCTACCATAGTACCATAATAATATGTCCTTCAAAGTACCCTTTTTAAAACATGTCCACCTTAGCCCACATTTAGCAGTACATATATGTATATATACATATAATATATATAGGTCGAAAAGAGGTTGTAAAAAGTGCTTAAAAGTTTGCGGAAAACTCCACAACGTTTTGGGTATAAACCCTTCATCAGGTGGCAAAAACCAAACTGAACAACCTACAGTAACAATCGGACATGCAAAACATCAAATCCGAAGGGATTGCTGTAAAAACAGAACCAAACGAAAGTGACTGTCAGAAAACACCAGTGCGAAGGATGAAACACAAATCAAAAAAAGAAAAAGAGCTTCCTGGATGAAAAAGTGCAGGTACAAATCGAACATGGTCAAAAAAAAAAGGAAAAAAGTAGACAAAAACTAGGTCCGGAAAAAAAAATAATAATAAAGGCCTACACAGTAAAAAACGAGCACGAACGGGTAAGTGTAAAAGGAGTAAAAACTGGCTCAAAAAAGGGGTGAATATTACAAAAGGTCAATCCTAACGTTAGGGCCGTGTGGAGCGAGAGCACCTAGCCTCATGATCAGTCAGTTTTCAGCACTAAGGCGGTCACGATTGAAGCCTCGGCACATTACAGCTGCCGTAACGGTTAAATGCTGTATAGAAAAAGGTGAAGGGGGATAAAATGTGCAGCCACCGGGTATCCATGGAGATTCTGTTTGACGGACCTAAGGTGCTCGGTTACTCGATCCACAAGGCGGCGCTTGGTCTCTCCCACATACAAAGAGTTACATTTCCCACAAGCTAAAATATATATTTGACAATGAAGCTATTGCCGTTGGGGCCTGAAATGTTGACGAGTTCGTGTTTGCCAACAACTGGGCATGTATTACACCTCGAAAGGTTACATGGAAAGGTACCAGCCCTGCCGTTGAAAGAAGTTTGTGGGTGGGAAGCCCGAACTAAATGGTTTGCTAAATTTTTCTCAACTCTAAAAGCAGTGATGGGGGGTTCCGGGAAAACATCACAGGTTGAGGGGTCATGTTGGAGCAATTCTACATTTTTGTAGATAGCGCATGAAATAGGACGCACCGAAGGGTGATATGAAATAACTAAAGGAATACGTAGATTGGTACCACATTTGTTCTTTTTCTCCAAGGCTTCCTCTCTGCTGGTTCCTTGAATTCTGCGTAGGGCATTAAGGAGGATTTTGGCAGGGTACTGGCATTTTTCAAAAAAGCACAAAATTTCTTCAGAGGCAGTGGAGAAGTCAGAATCTTCCGAACAAATTCATCTGGCTCGCAAGAGCTGGGAATAAGGGATAGATTTAGTGCAAGATTTGGGGTGGTTGGAAGGGTACAAAAGGTAGTTATGCGAGTCGGTTGGCTTAAAGTGTAGGTTAGAGGTAATTGTACCGTTGTTGATGGACAGTTTAAGGTCGAGAAAAACAACAGATGAGTCCGACATACAATGGGTAAATTTCAAAAAGGGGCAAAAGGAATTAACAAAGTCGATTAAAGTTTATAAATCACAATGGGATCCAGTGGCAACTCCTACAATATCATCAATACACCTTTTGTAAAGTATAGATCGGTGCCCGGTATACTGAGAAAAAAGTTGTTCTTCAAAGTGACCCATGGTCAGACAGGCAACAGAAGGACCCATTTTGGTTCCCATGGCCACTCCTTTAACTTGATGGAAAAAATGCCCATTAAACTTAAAACAATTTTGCGTGAGAACAAGTTCCGTTAAACGTAGGAAGGTGTCAGTCGGAATTAGGGGATCACGCCGTTTGTCTAGGTAGTAACGGATAGCTGTTAAGGCAGCATTATGAGGAATGAACTTGTAGAGGCTAGTGTTCGACCGATCATCTGTTAGGTAATCGGCATCGGGCCGATTATTACGTTATCGGTAAATAATCGGCATCGGTAAAATTCTGCCATCTAACCGATCACTACCACCGATTATTTGCAAACTGGAAAAAGGGGCTAAATATACTTGAAACTTGCTCTTAATTTCGTTAAAACTCCCCTAAATACTCAATCCTTTAACTTCCCGCCAAAATGGGATGCACTGATAATCACAAACGTATACATTTTACCCCTGCCATGGGAATGATCGTTTGATGTTTTCCGCTATAACCCGATAGTATTACTTGGAATTCGATTTAGAAGTGCATTCAAGGTGTATTCTTGCTGTCTCGCAGAAAGCGCTGCGTAAGTTGCTGTACAAACTGTTCTGCACAAAACACATAACAGACTGTCTAGCTGCAGTGTTTCCCCCTTTTTTCAGATCCCCAAGCTTTGCACACATATCTGTGCACGTTTTGTACACGTAGCAGTTAGAATCTTGTGAAGTTCGGTGGTTATTACCGTGCATAATTTAAGTCATTCCCAGCATTCCTTCCGTAATGTTATTTACGGTAGGACTTCAGCAATGTTGTCATACGACGTCATTGCAAACGAAAACAGTAATGCACGTGGTCTCTTGTAGCAAACTTCTTGGCCCACGCATGCACTAGACTTGCGTGCATGTCCATTTTTACCGCCAAACAAGGCATCATATTTTGCTTGGTGACATCATATGCAAAAGATCCATTGCAAAATTTAAATTGGCCCCTGCTTCGTGATTGGTTCAATTGCATTAATTCTAGGCAGCAAATCAAAACACGCGCCTTCTATGTGATTTAGTGTGTGAAAATACTCGGTCTCGAGACAAATTTTCCCATTGAGTTTGTGTTCCGACCATCACGCTTGTAATGCTGGCTAGCGAAGCCGGGCGAGCCCCATGCTAAATTCACCTAGAAACGGCATCACAAATCTCTGCGTTCATGGATTTTTCGGAGATCGGACTTACGTGCATTTCAGTTGCAGATTCTTTTTAAACAAGACGGAAGTTTTGGACGAGAACTGCTAAAAATATACGGGGATATTTATATCGGAAAGGAACCATAAGATACGTTATACAGGTGCCCAGAACTGCTAAGATTATGATGATTGCTTAACATTGGGTTCGTTAAAGCGGGAGAGTAGCTACAGTACATTAACGCAACTACAACCCAGTAAAGTAAAAGAATGCAATGTTCCGACTTGATTGGGGGATGAAAACTATACAGAGCATGATGTTGGCCTTAGAACTAAATTATCAAAGGGCATGTGGCATCGACTGCAAACAATTGTACAGAATTAAGGGTTGATTTGTATCTCCACTTTTGAAGTGAAAATATTTCGCCTACAAAAATGATATCCCGTTCGTGAAACGAACAGAACTATTCCCAAAATTTTCCATCCTGAATTGGTTATGGTTATACGATATGCACGAAGCAAGGGGCATGTACTAAAGTGACAAACATGTGACTTCCTTCTTTCTAATAATCGGTGATCGGCAATCGGCATAGGGCGGATTGTTAAATTAAATAATCGGTAATCGAGTATTACCGATTATAGCATAATTGGTCGAACACTAGTAGAGGCTTGACACATCCATGGTGAATAAAAGACATTCTCCGCAATTTTCGGGAAACTCAAAGTCACGAATAAGTCTCAAGAAATGTGGAAGAGATTCCACCCCATCACTATAGAGCGACCTTTAAATATCACTGCAGCTGTCACAATCAACAATCTATTGTTGATTCTTGGAGTAGATGTATATGAGAGATACATAATATAATATTATGATATAAGGCTATGTGACTTATTTTTTATCCCCACTTTTTCGAAGAAAAATGCACTAAAATAAGACACCAAATTGTGACATGAAATGACCATCCAACTTGGACCCATGCTCCTGCTTTAAGATTGTCAAAATTCAGACTGCTTCTAATTCAAATCTGCAGACAAGACATGTCTCTACCTTATATCAAATGACAAGACAGGTGAACACAGAGAGGACAAAAATACGGACCACCAAAAATATGAAGATGTTCGTAACTTGTGGTGTCAAGTGTCTTACGAACATAAGCAGCCACAAAATATCCATGAAAACAAGATCAATTCCATTCAAACAGATATCGACTAAATAGCAACCACTCCAACTACTTAAACATTGGAACAGATATTCTTGAGGAGTATGCATATTTTTCAGTGCAGGAAGTTTCTTGATGATGTTTGTAACGGTGTCAAGTATGTTACGAACATCATCACATATTGCAATGTCACTCAAACTCCTCCACAAAGCGACAGAGGGGGTACACATATTTTTGATATTGCACCACCTATTGTGGACTCCTGAATAACATTGGAGACTTGATGCTTGAAAGCCTTGTATGGGATGTACTAGGGGCTTTGTTTGTGGTGTCAACTGAAAATTGGAGCATTGTGTCTTGTTACAAACATCATTCCTTTTGGAATATTGTTCAAAAAATTCAAATAATCTCATTTATTTTGAGGCACCCACTGCTTCCTTCAATAACTGAGTTGGTTACTTCCAATTGCTACTCATTTCAGTGATGCTAAAAGAATGTGGGTGATGTTGGTAACAGTGTTAAATTGTCACAGTGATCATATTGTACCATAAATGAATCATGCATGTGATTTTCCAAGGTTGATGGACTTGATGGGGATATTTGAGTTTAGTATGACCTCAGTATCATTGCTAAATATATGTAGAGCAGATGTCAAGCCACATCAACATCCTCCAAAAACTTGAGATCACTAAGGGATGGCAAGGTATGTATGGTGTCTTGTTACGAACATCATCAATTCTGGAATACTTTTGGGAAAAACTTTTAAGTTCTATTATTTGGTGGCACCCATTGCTGCCCTCAGTAAGATCAGAATAGTGTGTTCATACTGAGCTGGTTCAATCCCATTCCTAGTCCTTTCAAAGCTGCAGAAAGAATGTTCAAGTTATGTGGATGATGTTCGTAACAGTGTCAATTTGTCACAATGATCATGTTGCATTATTTCTGAATCTTGCACGCTTTTTCTAAAGGTTGATGGGGATATATGAAGTCAGTATGACCTCAACATTAAATCTAAGGGACATGGTTACATTCAGGCAGGAAATCACAGAGTGAGAGTTTCATGAAAGACACCATGTTACGTACATCATTCTTGCAGAGTTAATTTGGACCATACATTTCAGTTGTAATTTTCTCAACTGTCTGAAGCTTAGTTATCTTGTGTTTTTTTATTTCATGTTTACCAGGTAGTAGAGTTACCAAAACACTTGGTAGTTTAAATATTTGAAGTTGGAGTGTCATATCACACTTTCTGTTGCAGTATCATATTTGTGCATATATGTATACTGCTAAATGCTGTCTAAGGTGGACATGCTTTAAAAAGGGTACTTTGGTGGACTTATTATTATGGTACTACTGTATGGTAGATGTATTATGCACCATTCAGGCATGTAGGAGTGATACTGCATGCTGTTTAGTACCACTATGGCATGTCTCCAGTACTCCAGTGAGGCTGCTTTTAAGTACCATGTTGTATTTGAGATATAATGTTGGCTTCACATTAAATTGTGTCCACTTGAGGTGTGTCACCTTTATTTGAAGTCCACAAATTGACCCAATTTGAAACAGGCAACATATATATCATGCTGATTTCAACCACTGATGACTGCTGAGGGAGTGATTGAATCGGGTTGATTTGTTGACACAAAATAGATGGTGCTCTGTATTATCAGAAGTCATGCTTTGGAGTTACTCGCCAGAAAATACTCTTCCGAGAGGCCTGCACAATACGTGGACACAAAAATGTCCACTTAATGTCAAAGTCCACGTTTTTACCCAATTTTTCATTCGCAATGTCCACAATAGCCCGCATTTAGATAAATGTATGTATATAAAGTCGCTACGTCACTCGACTTACTATATATATATATATATATATATATATATATATATATATATATATGTAGATATATATATATATATATATATATATATATATATATATATATATATATATATATATATATATATATATATATATATATATATATGTAGATATATATATATATATTATAAGTCAAGTGACGTAGCAACCTTATATGAATAAGTGAACCAGTGCGGCACTGAACAGTCGCATGAAGACGTTAGGCCATTAAGGTCTTCATGCGACTGTTCAGTGCCGCACTGGTTCACTTATTTATATATATACATTTATATATATATTTCACTAATTCGGCACTTAGGGGGAAAGTTGTTGTTGAAAAGTCGACCTTAAGGGGAAAAATTTTTTGGGGCGAAATATAAGTTTCGCCTTTACGTTTCTACGCACTTTTTCTATGGGAATACGTAAACGGACAAGGGCGCCCTTCTAGATTTACAAAGTAGATACAATTACTTCAAAGTTGTCAAATTAACGGACACCTAGCTGTTACCACGAACGGATGGCTGGCCATTGAAATAACGTTGTTTATATTTTTAGACGTTAGGGCGAATACTTTTTCCTATGTATTTCATTGTTATTTTTTCGCCCTATGTACGCGCAGATATAACAATTACCCCCTAAGGTGGGAATTAGGGTTATATATATATATATATATGTGACATTTAGTGGACATTTTTGTGTCCATGTACTGTTCAGGCCTCTGGGAAGAGTATTTTCTGGAGAGTGAGTAACTCCAAAGCATGACTTCTGATAATACAGAGCGCCATCTATTTTGTGTCAACAAGTGGACCCGATTCAATCACTCCCTCAGTGGATGTAGAATTTGAATATCGTAAATATTGCAGTGTTTCACTGAGAATGCAGGAGGAGGATCATACGATGTTGCACAAGAAATTTCCTTTGGTGAAGGGTAATTTCTTGAGGTTATGGGTGTGGCCCAATGAATCGTGGACATGAAGGCATAAAATACATGAAATTCATAGTGATTTGCAGCTCAAAACGAAAGTTTTGTGTCCTTATGTAACACTGTTACTGTTTTCCTTAATAGGCTCCCCCTCCACAAGCAATGTATGCCCCTCCTCAACAGCAACCACCACCCACTGGACCAAACACAACATATGTGATTCATGGAGGCTTTGATGCTGGAGCAAGATTTGATGGCAATGCACCTCCAAGTATTCCTGTAAGTATATGGCTGGTTGAATGTTTTATGGCAGCAGCACTTGTGATCTAGATATTTCAAGGTTTATGGAGAACTTGCTACCTTCATGGACGATGTTCAACTACCTTTGGAAAATTTGTCACCTTCCAGTAAATTCTTTCTCTATAAAGGTTATTAAGCAAGGGGGTGGTAGCAGTTTTATCTTGAGCCAGTTATCATCCTGGTCACAGATCTTCAATGAAACAACTCCATTTTCAATGGGGCATGAAAAAATGTGGTACTTTCTTTCCTGAGGGCATCAAAGACTGAAAGCACGGTCAAGAGGTAAGAGCATCTGACATGCATTCAGGAGATGTGGAGCTTGACTCCTGGCCGGGTCATACTGAAGACTTTAAAAATGGAACCTGCTGCCATTGTGCTTGGTGCCCAACATAAGCTGACAACATAATTGTTATGCAAAATTCTAACACCAAATTTTTCCCTGTGAGACATTTTACTACACAGTACCAGTAAATAAAACAGAATTTTAAGCCTGCATATTCATTCTTAGCCTTTTGTATCATGACAAACTGTTCAAGGACAATTTATGTCAGTTTGGAGTTGTCCTGCTTTTGAACACTGGTAACGAAGGATTTAGGAAGGTATGTATACTGTAGTTGTATATAGAAGAACGGTATGTAGTACACGTGCATTGTATGTGCAATATAAACAGGACATATACTTTTATCCAGAGTAGCAATAGCTAATGCACTGACCTGCCAGAATCAAAAAACATTGAGGTGACCCAAATTAGCTACTCTATTTACAGTTCAAATTGAGCACTGCTTGTAAATCAAAATTACAGAACTTACTCAGAATTTGTATTTGTAAAGATGTATTGTAGTCTGTACTTCAAATAGTTCCATGTGATGTACTGTAGCCAGGGAATGTTGACAAAAAAAACTTCAGGGACCACATAGATGATGGGGCAGGGGTCTTCAGTCCTCACTTTTTCTGTCGTAGGCATTTTGGGCCATCCAGTCCTAATCTGGTCATATCGAAGATTTTAAAAACAAACCTGCTCTTGTGCGTGGTGCTCAGCATTAGCAATGGAGTAGAGAAAACAAGCCAGTGAGCCACAACTGGAAGAAAAGGCTGTAGCCGGCTTGACTTGAACCAATTGGTTGGAAACTGGGACATAAAACTCTATCTATCTAACTAATAACCTAACATTGGTCCACCTTACATTGCTACTAAATTTGCTTGCTTACTGGTGCAACTAATTCAGTGGCAAGCTTAATGCCAAGGGGGAGGAAAGCCAGATTACTGGGACAAAAACCCATGTACTGTGCATGGAGCAGGATTTGAGCCCATTCACATGTGAATTTTATTGGTGCTCAGCAGCAGGAATAGGCCATTCTACCGCTTGAAGACCCATGTTGTCTGTCATAATACAGTTGCCTTTTAATTCTAGAGGTCCTTAAGCCACCTGAAAATTGTTACACAGGCCTACTTCTACTTGTAAATATGAATATACCTTTATTTTGTCTCTAAGAGTGGTAGCACAAGCTGCACAATACTGTAATTACAGTGCTGTTCAATTAGAACTATTACCAGATGACATTCCTATGCCAAAAAAGTCATGTATTTTTGGGCTATCTTTTGGGCAAGATTTTCAAATGATTGTAAGTAAAATGTCTCCTTTGGAGTTAATTTTCCTTTACACTAGGGTTTATACTGTAATAAACATCATTTGGGAAGCACTTGTCAGTACATGATCACTACAGTATGTAGAGTACACTGGTAATTGAGGTAATGATTGGCAAGCTTACAGTGCTTGATTGCAAACTCCATCATACGACATCAAAGCTACTGTACATGCTGTACGTACAGTTCTTCAGCTGTTGTGCTGGCTATAGTGTACAGTAGTTCTCTCTCTCTTGGCATCAATAGTGCTGACAGGAAATTTTCCATGAAATGTAGGTCAAGGCCTTCTTTGTTCTCATTCATTTTTTATTGCACTTCCCTGCTCTATTTCTTTTATGGTTTTATTCCATATTGTCAGCATTATTGGTTAGCAGTGTACTGAGCCTGGTATTTGACAGCTGTTCATGCTGAAAATGTATATACTCATAAATGCATTGAATGACAGCATATGCTGTTGGTGCATATGAAACAAGTTTTGTGGTCTAATTTTAAAAAAATTCTCCATACCTTGTCAAATTTAACTTCTTTTTGATTTGAATGCTTTAAGGCCTCCCTTACTCACTTAAAGTAAAAGTACTGTATTAATGGCAATTCTATTGAGTTGTAACTTTAAGTGAGAACTTACAAAATTCTTATCAGAGCCGTTGGGGATATTTAAGTCCAAGCAAATGGGGATGGGGGTTCAGGGATTCCGCCAGAAACACAAAAAGGGGGGAGGGGAGACTTATTACTGCTAGACCCCAAGTCCAAATTGATGCTGTCCTAGGCTTAGGTTATGAGTGGGTTCAGGGGGACAAAAGCTTGCTTCAAGGCCCCTGTAAGGTGCAATTTGAAGGTTTTAAAGGCCATTTACTTAAGTTCAAACATTGCTGCAAAAGTTTTGTCATTTTAAGTAAGAAACCAAGATATTGACAATTTTCTAATTTTTGGTTGCGATGATAAGAGAAACCAATGCAATCATGATGGCGTGCGTGTGTATGTATGTATGTGTGTGTGTGCGTGTGTGTGTATGTGTGTGTTTGTGACACTTTGCTTGTTAACACGATATCTCAAGATAGGAATGTGTGATAGTTTTCAAACTTGGTACATAGATGCACCATATTGAGAAGAAGAACCCTATTGTTTTTTGGTGGAGGTCAAAGTTCACCTGGGGTCACCAGGGTCAAAGTCTGAAAACCTTGTTAACACAATATCTCAAGATAGGAAGCTTGGATAGATTTCATATTTGGTATGTGGATGCATTATAGTCAGTAGATGCTCCCTATTGTTTTTGGGGTAGTTCAAAGGTCATCTGGGGTCACCAGGGGTCAATGTCTGAAAATCTCGTTAACACGGTATCTCAAGGTAGAAAGCTTGAATAGATCTCATATTTAGTATGTAGATGTGTTATGGTCAGGAGATGGTCCCTATTGTTTTTGGTGGAGGTTAAAGGTCATCTGGGGTCACCAGGGGCCGAAGTATGAAAACCTTGTTAACGCAATATCTCAAGGTAGGAAACTTGCGTAGATTTCATATTTGGTATGTAGATGCATTATAGTCAGTAAATGGTCGCTATCATTTTTGGCGGAGGTTAAAGGTCATCTGGGGTTACCAGGGGTCAAAGTCTGAAAATCTTGTTAACACAATATCTCAAGATAGGAAACATGGATGGATTTCATATTTGGGTATGTGAATGCATTATAGTCAGTAAATGGTCCCTATTTTTTTGGCGGGGGTCAAAGGTCATTTGGGGTCATCAGGGGTCAAAGTCTGAAAATCTTGTTAACACGATATCTCAAGATAGGAAGCTTGGATAGATTTCATATTTGGGTATGTGGATGCATTATAGTCTGTTGATGGTCCCTATTGTTTTTGGCATAGGTCAAAGGTTATCTGGGGTCATCAGGGGTCAAAGTCTGAAAATCTCGTTAACACGATTTCTTAAGATAGGAAGCTTGGATAGATTTCATATTTGGTATGTGGATGCGTTATAGTCTGTTGATGGTCCCTATTGTTTTTGGCTTAGGTAAAAGGTCATCTGGGGTCACTGGGGGTCAAAGTCTGAAAATCTCGTTAACACAATATCTCAAGATAGAAAGCTTGGATAGATTATATCTTGTATGTGGATGCGTTATAGTCAGTAGATGGTTCCTATTTTTGGGGGGTAGGTCAAAGGTCATCTGGGGTCACCAGGGGTCAATGTCTGAAAATCTAGTTAACACGATATCTCAAGCTAGAAAGCTTGAATAGATTTCATATTTAGTATGTGGATGTGTAATGGTCAGGAGGTGGTCCCTATTGTTTTTGGTGGAGGTCAAAGGTCATCTGGGGTCAAAGTATGAATTCCTTGTTAATGCGATATCTCAAGGTAGGAAACATGGATAGATTTCATATTTGGTATGTGGATGCGTCATAGTCAGTCAATGATCCCTATTGCTTTTGGCCGAGATCAAAGGTCATCTGGGGTCACCAGGGGTCAAAGTCTGAAAACCATGTTTATGTGATATCTCAGGTTAAGTAGCTGTGATAGATTTCATATTTGTTATGTGGATGGGTTATGGTCAGGAAATGGTACGTAATGTTTTTGATGGAGGTCAAAGGTCTTCTGGGGTCACTGCTGGTCCAAGTCTGAAAATCCTGCTTATGCAATATCTCAAGATAGGAAACTTGGATAGATTTCATATTTGGGTATGTGGATGCATTGTGGTCAGAAGATGGTCTCCATAGTTTTTTTTCAGAGATGAAAGGTCATCTCGGGTCTCCAGGGGTCAAAGCCTGGAAACCTTTTTAAATGTGATCCCTCAAGATAGCTGTTTGTCAATTTGTCTGTCTGTTGTTTGTCATTCTAGCTATGTATGGCTTTTATGGAGGTCAAAAGGTCATCTGGAATGACAAAATTATTTTTTGAACATGCTTGTATAACATTTGAATGAGAAGATAATGGTGCATGATTGCACTCTTTGAAACAGAACATTTATGTTTCATCAAAACCTCAATGCATTTTTGCATTCTGGTTATGGAAATGAAAAGGGGGGATTTTACCCACCTTCTTCTGGAAAGGGGGAGTATAGTACCCTTTCAACCCTCTGACGGAAACCCTGGGGTTTAGGCGAGAGAATAGAGGGGGAGAATTTGGTTAAGAGGTATTTAGAGGATATAGATTTAACCTCTAGAGCTAATGTTACTTCCCATTGTTATACAGAATTGCCTCATGTTATGAGACATTTTAATAATTTTGTATTGGAGGAGAGATCATTAATGTCATTTCTAGTTTAAAGCAGGAAGTTTTGTCCATAAGATACATTAATTGATCCAGTTAATCACATCCTGACGTGTTGCTCTCATGATCTGGCAATTAAATCTAATTGGTCCTGATATGAAGTAGGACCGGGAACTTTGAGCATGCTTCCTTCAATAGATATACTGGTAAAGTAAGGATACATGACCAGCAAGGGTACAGTATATGACCAGCTGTGTGGCATTTTTCTGGATCAGTTGTGGTCATTTTTGCCTGCTGGAGTTTAAATCATCCTTATATTTGAAAAGGCTTGCCCACATCGTAAGTGTTAAACAGTCAATCTTAGTGGTCAGCTGGAGTGGAATAATATGATGATTGAGTTCATAGCTAAAATTGTGCTCATCTGCAGCCCCTTTAATTGTAGAAGCTAAAAATCATTTTCCATTTCATTCATTTTGTTTCTTCACTTCAATTACTGTATAGCGACAGCTCGAAGTTTGCATATTCACAGCACAACAAGAAGGGAAATGAAGTGCAGTTTGAACTTAGAAGGCTTGACAAGAGTGAGCTCCCCCAAAAAGAAAACTATTTTAGAACAAATGACAACATTATAAATCAAGGGCAGAAAGTACTGTAAGTTTACCCCCTCCTCAATTGGAAAAAAAATGTCTTGGCTGGCCTGACTTTAACTAAAAAGCTGAGCTGTATAATTTGTCAAATTTCATCTAAATCACCAAAAGAACTGCAGGCAAACATTGAATGGATTTAAGCATTTAAAACCCCCAAAGGAGTGCACCCCCTATCTTATCCCAGTTGAAGAACAAAGGGTAGTACTTCATAATCAATACATACATTTAGAAAAATTGGTATGGAAACACCTTAAATTTGATTTGCTCTTTAGACATAATGAGATTGTAACCCTTTAAATGACCTCATGACTGATGCAAGGACCTCAGAAGCTATCAGCTGTTAATACTATCATCTCACTTAGTATTATAATGCACTTGGATACATTACAAAGTTTTGATCAACTTACAAGGTGCTACAGTAGACTACCAGATTTAGAGAATTATAGGGATCAACTTATGGGAATACTTGTGATTGAATTTGAAGTGTATAAACAATCATATTGAACATAGGTATACACGGGTAATTTTGTATGAAGGGACAGGAGCATTTTTTGCCTGAATAATGTAACGGTTTATCATGTTTTGCCCATGGTTTTGCCCAAATAGACCAACTGCTTTTGCCTGAATTGGGAGGGTGAGTGCCCCCCCCCCCCCCTTGCACCCTTGCCTGGTACGCCTATGATCTTGAACTTGTTTTGAAACAACACTATTTCAGCAGTGCCTTCTCAGTTCACTTCCAAGCATCTTTGATGATATTATTGTAGTTCTAACAAAATACTTGAACATAATTTAATGTAAACCAAGAAAGTAGTTGTCATAAATTTCTCAGTTCAGTAAAGCAAACATCGTTCATAAGAACCTGTCAAGAAAAAGATAAGATTACTAATACTTTTCCAAATTAGGGTAACTACAAGGAAAACACCAAAAGACCTTATTGATCTTTGAACCTGCAAAATAACATGTTAATATGAACAATTTGGGCTGCAATTTGTTCTCAATTTGGGGGGGGGGGGGGGGGGGGACAGCATTAACACATTTTCAAAAAGTTACTGTGTAAAAAAATTAAAAGTTAGTGGGCATTTGCACAAATCTTACAGGGACACATTCCCTTCGTTCCCCTTTCCCTTCCCCCAGTATTGCCACTAATGAACATTAAAAGATGATTTTCATCCATATTATTGACAGCTTTGAAAATTCTTTTTGAATAGAAAAGATGAAAGTAGATTAAAATGTAGTTATCACTTGATTCCTGTCTAGGAGACATTCACATGGTATAGGGAATAAGTGAACCAATCAAGCCTACTGCACTGTAGCCCTATATACCAGCACTTATAGCGTATACAGTAGTTTTAACTTGCAGCAACCTTAATGCAAAGTTCCTAAATTCCTAGTTTTTTTCATAAAAGGCAGCCAGACTTCACACCTATTGTTGACTGTGTAAACACAGGCTTCTTTATGACAACATATATATGGGTTTCAGGGAGCAAGTGTTCCAATTTCCAAATTTGGTGGAAAAAATAAAGACAGGGTACCTTGATCTCTTGTCAGTTATTTTCTGCATGTACTGTAGTAAAGGCCCAATCCTCTCTCCCCAAACAGTTCCAATTTTCCTAACCTTTTTACTTAAGCTTCTCCCACAATTGTCTAAAATTTGTCCTAATCCAGCGAGACACAATCTCAGTTTATTGCTAGCAGGATGAGACTACAAGACCCCAATGTGTAATCAAAACACTCTTAGTACAGTACATGTTGTGTAATATTAAGCTGCAGTAATATGCATTTATTGCACTCGCTCTCAATCAAAGAGCTGTGCCAATTGAGAATTTCTGTTGGCTGCTGTAAAAATAAATTTTAGTTTAGTGTGAGATGAATTGATTAGTCATTAATGTTAACACTTTGTTTGCAACTTTACATAATCATTGCTGTTGACTGCTTGTTGAGCTGAATTGATCAAATTAAAATGGTCATGAGTACAATATACATACCAGTTGCACTATACAGTTCTTTTATTATACTGTACTGTATTGTACATACATGCACACTAAGATACACTTAGATGTGGTAATAAGTTTTTGTCCAACGCTGGATGCGTTTTCCTCACCTTTACAGTGCAATATTGGTCTTGGAAAGGATGATGATTAACTGTTCAAAGGGGGTGGGTTCACTATGTCTCATATTGCATGCGCTGTAGGTCTCAGCTCTTTTAGGGTTTATGGTTCTCATATTAGAAGCCAGGGTGTTAGGTCTACCCTGTAACAGATGCAATGTTTGCTATAATGAACTTTTCGTAACTGTCACTTTTATAGTGAGCATGGTAAGTCAGGAGCACTCAGTTTTCCCAACATCTACCTGCAGTTTTAACCCTAATACTGTTAACTTGAAATTTTAATATGTATGCTCTAGATTAAACCATTTGTAAGCTTGATGTTCTATTAAACTTTGGAGTTGCATACATCAAGTGTGGTAAATAGAATAATCTGAAACTGAAGTACTCAGTTATGTCAAACTCAGAAATGGCAAACCTTGAAGTTCTCCTTGGAAAGAAAACCTGAGAGTTCCATTTCAAATCTGCTGATTTTGAGCAAAGCTCATACTTAATTATAACAAGTAAAAGAATCTGCAAGAAAAAGTTTGAAATAAGTATTTCCTGAAGAAAATATGTAGCCAAATTTTTTACTTTTCTAACTTTAGATCATTCAGTTAATCTGTGTTTCAAGAACTCAGACAGAAACTCATCTTATGTCGCCAAGTTTAAAGTGGTTGTCCTTGTGGTATTTGACAATAACAAAGTTCTGTAATTGGTTGTCCCATGGAACCATGGGCACACCATGGGATACACAAACCTAGCTCAGCTCAGCACATACAGAGCCATATGATGTTCTCTTGTTTCATCAGTTTGTGCATGCAGCACTCTCTGTGTGTCTAGCTGACTCAAAAGGAAATAAGGATCTCAGTCCTACTTCATGTCAGATTAAAATGCAAATTTTTATGCCAAAAAGACAATTTGGACACAACCCACTGCATAAAATCACACTTGAGATCCTGCCATATGTTATGGATGGATTAAAGCAGAATGATTTCATGTAATTTCCATGTAAACTCAAATTTGAGAATATGTGATGTAGGTGTGGGATGGGTCTGTTATCCCTACAATTTGCAGGATGTGCAGGTGTGCATAACCACCCAAAACGAATTATCAAACTCGCTTATTTATGACAAGATGGTGAGGGTCATAGTGGAACCTTTGCCAAGAGAGTTGGCAAATCTTTAATTACCATACCCTTTTATGGTGTTATTGCATGCAGAGCTTTTGTCCTTTTGTGGCTGTATGTGATGAGGCTGCAAAAAGGGAGGTGTAGTTGAATGTCTAAACAATGCATTGTGATTTAGAAACAAGCATAAAGAGTGGTGCAAAGAGCTTTAAATGAACGCACTTCCATTGTACAAACAACAGCTGTTTGCATGAGATCAAAGTACAATTTTTTGGATAAGGGCAAGTCTATTGCATAAGAGAATTTCTTTTACTGTCTCATGGTAGTGTCATTTTAGTAGTCAAATCAAATTGAGGTAAGCCAAGTTGTTTGTTGAAGTAAAAGGCTAGCCGAAATTATGCTGCGTTGATGGGAAACTGTGTGCATACTGCATGTTGTGCATTTTTTTATCACCTATCATTAGAAGCTCGCCATAGGGGCGAGGGGGGGGGGCACTTGCCCCCCAAAGTGTCCAAAGCATAGTCTTCAGTTTTCCAGAAATAACTTAATTCGATGTGACATGAATAAAAAGTACCCTTTTTCTTAATCTGGGCAAACTATCCCAGCCTTCTACCTCATACAAATGTCGTACATTATTTATAAAGTATAAACTAATGTGTAATTGTCAAGGATGTAGTTCGTAATGGTATCAAAATTTTAGTCCAGTATCGGCTGCACAGAAGCATTGATAGCACTACCAGCACCAATAACGGTACTGAAGTGTTGATAGCGCTACCAGCAATAATAGCAGTACTGTTATTGGTGCTGGTAGCGCTGTCAGTGCTTCTGTGCTGCCCGTTCACGGGTACATGCTCATTTGACCACTGGACATGTGAATTAATATGATTGAAAAAGCCATGATTACAATTTATTTTCAGGCGGGTGTGCAGCTCCTTGAAACAAAAAAGTCCAGAACCAAATTTATGTTTGATATTTTGAAGAGGAACATATTCTAAGCATAGCTTACTGGTGAAATTTTTACTCATTTCCCATGTTTGGTTCTCGAGATATTGGAATTGAAGTTGACGTATTTTCTACAAAGAGTGAACATGTAACAAGTAGCCACGATGTTGTGTGTTCACATTGATGGACAATGTGTAGTTGCTTTTCTATAAAAATTAACACCATATTTATACAACATAACTATGATGTCGTTACCATAAGTGCTTCCCGAGCAATGAAAGTTTAAAAACTTCATTTGCCTTAGGGGCAAGATAGCATCCCTAATCAATTCAAGGTCAAATAGCAGGATCAAAAAAAAATAATAAGTAAAAAAACAAAACAAAACATTGACCATCAATATAAATACATGACATACAGTAGCACCTGCTTGGTTCAAGTCTACTTTTTGTAGAAAATGTGTCAACTTCAATTGCTAATATCTCGAAAACCGAACATGGGAAATGAATAAAAACTTCACCAGAGTGCTTAGAACGTATTCATCTTTAACATATCCATCAAAAATTTGGTTCTGGTCTAATTTTTTTGATGGAGACACTACTTTGCGACAACAAAAATGATAAAATATCACATCGTCCTGTAAAGGAGCCAGTACATTTTATCTTCTAATTTTTTGATCATTTTGCAATTTGATCCTTTTCCTTTTATTAAAATGAAGATTTTATTGCAAAGGGAAAGCTCCAAATAATGACTGCTTAAATTCTACTTACATGCTGGGCACCTGCAATTTCTGGCTATATAAGAGGTCACGATTTTTCAAAATTTTCTGTGCGCTCCACGCCAACTGATGGTGGTGTCCACTTAGATTGTCTTTTGGGCAGTCAGTCACCCCTTCTCATCTCCCTCCCCGAAAAAAGTATTTTTGCTTGACATCCCCTGATACTACAGTATGTGAGACGTCTTGGTCGCAAGTTGAGTTTGCCCCCCCAAACAAATTTCCGTATATCTGCCCTTGTCACCTACTATGGTTTTTCGCCTGGGGATTTGTGTGCATTTCTTCAAATCAAAGGAAAGCCTTGAAAAACCATCATGCCCTCAAATTTTTTAAACTATAAATTGCACAATTTGTGTTCATATTGTGTGATTGTATAAACCTCATTTGGGTGGAAAATCTTTGCCTCAACTGAGAAAATCTTATTCCAGTACTTGCCTACATTAATACTACCATTACCCAGATGGCCAAACCTACATGATAAAACTACACGGTACCTAGATTTACAGTGTAGTCCAGTGAAGGATGGTAAAAATGGAGGTTATGATTGCAAGTGTAAGATTTTCAATACTGAAACTTAGTTCAAAAAAGCTACATTGCTTTTTGACCTTTTTTCCAGAATATTTCAGTTGCAGAGCCTTTGTAGTTTTGGATCAAAGGTTGAAGTTTTCTTAAATACAGGACTGTAATTGAACACCTAGTTGTAGTTTTACATTCTGGAGTTTAATATAGTACATGTGAGCTGCTTCACTACTTTGAAGTAAGTTTTTGGTTTCGATGATAAGAGAAACCAATGCATTCATGATGGTGTGCACGTGTATGTGTGTATGTATGTGTGTGTGTGTTCGTGAGCATGTGTGTGTATGTGTGTGTTTGTGACACTTTGCTTGTTAACACGACATCTCAAGATAGGAATATCTGACAGTTTTCAAACTTGGTACATATATGCGCCATATTGAGAGGAAGAACCCTATTGATTTTGGTGGAGGTCAAAGGTCATTTGGGGTCACCAAGGGTCAAAGTCTAAAAACCTTGTTAACACGATATCTCAAGGTAGGAAACTTGGATAGATTTCATGTTTAGTATGTGAATGCGTTATAGTCAGGATCTGGATCTGGAAAAATACTGCACAACACTCCTGGTGGAATCAAACATGCAGGGTTCAGTAGATGGTCCCTGTTGTTTTTGACAGATGTCGAAGGTCATCTGGGGTTACAGGGGTCAAGGTCTGAAAAACTTGTTACCACCATATCTCAAGGTAGGAAGCTTGGATAGATTTCATATTTGCTATGTAGATGCGCTATGGTCAGGAGATGGTCTGAAATGTTTGTTGGAGAGGTCAAAGGTCATATGGGGTCACCAATGGTCAAAGTCTGAAAATTTTGTTATTGCAATATTTCAAGGTAGGGAACTTACATAGATTTCCTATTTGGTATGTGGATGTGTTATGGTCAGGAAATGGTACTTATTGTTTTTGGTCATCTGGGGACACCTGCAGGGAATAATTTATCCAGTATCGCATCGCAATTTGCTACACAAACAGGCCAAGTTGCTACACAAATGAAAAATTGTGTAGCAATTTTTTGTGTGCATAACCCTTGCATTTTCACAAACAATGTGTGCAAGACCACAAAAATATTCAAAAGTGCTATGTAAAATTCAAATGCTAAGTTATTCCCTGTGACCTGGGTCCAAAGTCTGAAAATCTCGTTATAATGAAATCTCAAGATGGGAAGCTTGGATAGATTTCATATTTAATATGTAGATGTGTTATGGTCATTGCAGGAGATGCTCCTGTTATTTGTGGCAGAGGTCAAAGGTCATCTGGGGTCACCAGGGGTCAAAGTTTGAATTTTTAAGGTAGGAAACTTGAAAAGAATACATATTTGGTATGTGGATGGGTTATGGTCAGGAAATGGTCCATGTTGTTTTTGGTGGAGACCAAAGGCAGAGATGCCAAGTATCCCGATTTAGGCAGAATAATTGCGATTTTCCACCCTCGATTTAGCCCCATTGTTTTTGGTAGAAATGAAAGGTCATCTGGGGTCTCCAGGGGTCAAAGTTTGGAAACCTTTTTAAATAAGATCTTTCAAGATAGTTGTTTGTCCATCTGTCTGTCTGTTGTTTGCCTGTCTAGCTATGTATGGCTTTTATTGAGGTCAAAAGGTTATCTGGAATGACAAAATTATAAAAATTATTTTTTGAACATGCTAGTATAACAGTTGAATGAGAATATAATGGTGCATGATGGAACTCTCTGAAACAGAACATTTATGTATCATCCAAACCTCAATGCATTTTTGCATTCTGGTTTTTCCTCATGCTATTATTTTACCAAGCTTTGGAAGTTTTGAAGGTGTGGCCATAGATAATCATTGCATGTAAATTCTTTCACATGTTAGTAAATTTACCTCATGTGACATCATGATTGGCTAGTCACGCCCACTGCCAGACAAAAAGAAAAGAAAAAAAATCAGCAGTCATCACATTGGCCCTCAGCTGTTTCTCAACTAGCTACAGTGTATATAGTACACTTCATTTTTTGCCCATCGGTCAAGGGGGTTGGGTATGTAATGTTAGTGAAATTACTCTTTATGATGAAACAGTTGTGGACACAAGTTACAGTATAACTTGCTTAGGAAAAATATCTCCTCTGAGAAATCCTGTCTGGCTTCAAACATATTTAAAAAGCAGAACTTATGTGGATCTTGAATGAGCATCTTAAGCAGTGAGCATTTTCCTGTACGAATAGAATTTTTTGTTGTTAAGTTAATTTATTGAGATAAAGGTAGTGTGTCATGTCAGCAAAAAGCCCTGACTTAACTTGGCAGTTCAGGAGTAAAGTCAGTGATTTTGGAGAAAAACTCTTCTGTCAGTATTGTTTACCACTCTCAAGATAAACCTCTTCAAAGTTTAAATGTTCCTGAAGCAACTTGTTTGCTTGTATGCTATAATAATGATGCAGAGTGGTGCATGGTTCTGTTTTTAGCCCCGTATTAATGGTTACAGTCCTATGATCCTAAATTTGGACGCCGCTATATTCCAACAAGTCCATTACATTCCAACACAGGCTTTATTCCGACCTCCCTGTTTCGACAATTTGATCGTAGATGAATGTAGAGATTTGGGAACATAGGGGTGTTGTAATATAGGGTGGTTACCCTATTAATAATGCTACTCTTAATTACTCATCAGATAGTTTAAGGTTTGACAACTGATACTGAAGTGATGATTTCAAGGACACAATTTAAACTTTTCAGATAAAGCCCTCATGACATGCATCACAAGATGTGCATATTGAGCTCATGCTTATGCATGATAGAGTGCAAATCAGGAATTACTTTTTAAAATGGCCAATTTTTGAGGGATTTTGATGGGAATTGCAGTAATTTCCTTGGCTTTTTATCTTTTAAGGGTTTCACATCAGATACTTAACTCTGTCATTTTCATGTCTCACAACCTTTAATTATCAAATATACATATTTTTTTGCAGCCCCCTCCTCCAGGAGTTGCGCCAAATGCTGCTCAGATAGCTGCAAGTACAGGAGCCAATGTACACATAACACAGCAGCAAGGCAATTGGATGACTGGAGGCTCTGATGGTGGTTACACAGTGTGGTAGATGAACTGACGGCTACTATTGACAGTGGTCACAAGCTTTGGATAATTGTGCCAGGAAAAGAGCAATCCAAGGAGAAACAGTTACTGTGATATATCCTCTGTGAATCTTGTGTGACATTATTATTGTCAAACTTCTTTTATGATTTAACAAACCTTCGGGTAAATTGTTTTCAGATTTGTTTCTTTAATAGTTTGTCAGATACTATAATACTCTCTTGATAGCCCTGTATATTCTTTTGCTATTGTAGATTTAAATATCAGTGTATATATATATGACAACCAGTGTCACTGAAGTGCAGGTTTACTTCAATAAATTTATAATCTATAAAGAGTTCAGTTATCCATATATTTTGGATGTATTACTTATGTGTTAAATGATCAACCCTCTTTCTTGAATATTTGGATAGGTTACCTTGAAGGATAAGATATAATTCCTGTCTTTTTTTTTTGTTGTTGTTGTTGTTTTTGCTGATGATTGCAGTTTGAAAACTATCATGGTGAATGGATTGATGAAGGTAATGAAGGTACTGTATGATTGAGGGTAAGCAACTTCAATCATCATGCTGTATGGGCAGGGATTGCTTCAGACATGAGGTTCACTTTTAAGTTGATGCAGTGAAATTGTTCAGTTGTACATTCTAAAGAACTCTGTAGGACAACCTGGTAATTGGGATGGTAGAATGGAATGGCTGAAATTATCAGAGCTCTGTAAACAATAGTCAACAGAAGTATAGGGTTGTTTTGTTTGCTATGCCATGAGTAAGGTTGCTATTAAGAACAGGATTAACAACCAAACTGTCTGTTGGTCAATAAAAGAAGCACAAGGGTCATTTCATTTCCAGTGAGCAAATGAAAGTTTTGCCTTTTTTAAGTGGATTCAACAAACAGAGACAGTTGCTGATTTTGTTGTCATCCCATGAGTAAATTATATTTCTATATTATTCAGTTTCAGTTATATTCATTTCTCATATGCTCACAAAATTTAAACAAAGTGTTTAAATTTTTTCCCCTTGAAGGACACTAGAAAGAACAATACTGTTTATCAAAAGTAGTGTTAACCTTGAAAACAAAAGCAAAAATAAAGATACAGTTTGTCAAGGCAGAGAGCATTGAACAAATACTATAGAACATAATTTTATAAACTTCAGGAATTAGTAACACACATGCTCATAGTAGCTCTTGCATACCACACATGCATCATGTATGACTGAGTATTTGAATATTTTTTAGCAATAACACAAGCATGGCATGTGCAGAAGAAAACATTTTGCCTTGCAGGTATGTTAAAGAAAATATTTTGCATGGAATTAAATGTAAATGGCAGTGAAATTCTGTGGGAGTGCAGAAGAGTGGAACAGACTCTCTTCAAAGGACTGGGGGATAAAATGGTGTGTGTCATCTTTGCTATAGACAAATCCGATCAGCGCTTGTATTCAGTGACTGTAGGCAGCCATTAGTGGGGTCCATCAGTCTTTAGTCTTAAATCATCTTCATTTATTGTCTAAACGTAATTTTAAACCCTCATGTACAGTGAAATTGGGGGAATAAAGAGGCATTTCAGCATGAAATCATTCATGGTACAGGTAAGCAAAGAAATTGAAAGATTAAAAGGTTATAGACCCCAGTCATGGCCGACTAAAATCAGACCATCACTTGCTGCCTGAATTGGTCAATAGCAAAATGCTACTGACAAAAAAATAGCACATACCGAAACCCTGTCCCACAATCCTTTGTAATTTTCATTTGGAAAATAAAGTGACTATGTATCTCATCCTACCTTGCTCACTCTTATCTGGCAATAATAGTTTTGTCAATGACTACAAAATGGGAATTGAATTATGACAGTTAAGTGTCGTGTCAAACATTTCATAGTTTAGATGGCATCTCAATTAGATTCTCAGGACCATAAATTTTGTACCATTATTAATTCTTGTAATGGCAAGTCTTAAGTGCCTATATTTTACATAACATTCCTTCATCTTGTGAACTCTTTCATTATCCTAAAATGTACCTTATTCTGACAGGTTAAAAATACATGTTACAAAGCTATAAAAATTAATTCATTATTTCAACTCGCATATTCAGGAGGATGGTCAGAAGTGAGATATAAAATATTTGAGTTTATTCTGGTGGATTGTGTAATAATTAGTGATGTCATTCTTATACTTTTTCTCAAAGCTATGTCAGCTTGTGTCAAAATTTGATTACTTTCATAATATTATAAGTGTAACTTACACAACAAGTAAGCTTTCTCTGTACAACATGCTAGTCAAGGTAACAGGAAACTCTGTAAGTTGCATACAAATTTTCAATTTCATAAGGATACTTTTGCTTCCTTTTGAAATTAAAATTTGAAATAAAACTTTAGTTTCCTGTTTCCTTGCAAAGCATGTTGTGCAGAGAGAGCTTGCTTGTGTGAGTTAACTGGATAATATTATAAAAGTATTCACAGGGAATGTGAGTTTCACAACTTACAAGAAGATCAGAAATTATTGCACAATGGGCTGTTAATGGGATTAAGTGAATAATTTTAAATATTTAATATCTCAGCATGGAAAAGGCTATACCAGTCATAAGGCATGTATGACTCAGATGAGTAAATCACATTCTTGTAATTTTTAGACTTAAGCTACACTTTAATGCTGTATATAGGAAGTCATTCTTGCTCTTCAAGTTTATAAACATATCTTCCATGAACTGAGTCACCACATAGGCCTAATTCTTTATCATCAGTATTATAAGTGGTTGAAAGTAAATGTTGTGTGAAAGTGAGGTGAGAGAGGGATAGAGTGGCGTTGGGAGTGTGGTGGGTTAGGGGTATGAGGAGGTGAAGTGTTCCTTTGGTTTTACGTGAACACCAAATTCATATTTGACTTGGTTTGTGTCCTCAGAGTTGTTTGAGGTTTCCATTACAAGCAAATGTGACATAAAAAATATTATTGCGTAAATCTGGCAAATCATTTTGTCATATTAAACTTTTCATGGGCCTTGGAAAATGTTTGAATCTTCTATTTTTAAATTGAATCATTGGTTGTGGGTGCTATACTTATATAAAGACTGTATCCAATCTATGTGTCATTGTATCATGTCTAGTATAGTTAGTTGTAATTGTCTTGTTTCCTGCTGTTAGTGTCCTGGTGAAAAGTAAACTTGAAGTAATACTTTATTATATATCTTTGTATATTTTGATATTTACTCAAGTTCAAAAACTATGATAGTTGGATTGATTTGTAACAGTTTTACATGAAAACAGTTGAAGTGTATTTGTAAATAAATCTGGAAAATCAGCCTGCACTCTTATAAATTTCTATACCTCTTACTGGATAAACTCATGACAGACTTAGCATTGCACTTACTTCTGTCATTCATGCTAACAGGCAGTTAAATGCAGTATCATTGGTGGGCAGAGGTGTCGCCAGGCTTTTCATTCTAGGGGGCGCACCATTTTTCTGTAGGGGCACTGGTAGACTCCACTCATGGCATGGGAGGGGCCTTTGAGCATGAAGCACATTAGGCCCTGTAGGGTGGGGAACACAAATAATACTTTCAAGTTGTTAAAGAATTCAGTGTTGGAAAATAAACTCTAATTATATAAAACATAGTCCTACACATGTTCTCTACCTGCAAAAAGCAGATAAGTATCAAACTGGAAAGTTTTGTGAGAACCAGTTGCGATTGTGGTTATGAATTTCTTATTGTTTATGTAGCCAAAGGACAGGCTGCTGGCTAAGGTGGAGGGGCATCTGTGTCCTGCAGTACCAATTGAAGTACAATGATAAAGAATTGGATATGCTGGAATCTAGTGATCTGTCATTTTATGATCATCATCTTGCACATGATCAAAAAGTATTACAATTTATAAAAAGTTGAAGTTGTATTTAGAGTTGTATTTTGATCCCATCAAAGAGAAACCTTCCAAAACTGTGAACTTCAAATCAGCCACAGCATTCATCCATGATGGGGGAAAAAATCATGCTTGTGTAGTAAAGAGGGCATGACATGGCCAAAGTAAGTTTCTCTGTAAATGTTCTTTGGGTACACCATGACCTTGACATAAAGTGAATGATTTCCCTACTAAATTATGTCCATAAATACGACGTTGTGAATTCCCAATAACAGGCTAGGCTCAGCCCAATTGAAATCCCAAAGCGAAAAAATGTATGTGCATGAGCACGTCTCAACTCTCAACATGTTGATGTCAGTGGAGGCACGGTTAGTAACATTGTACAAGGGAGCTCACAATCATTGAATCATGTGCATGGTAAGGCGTGTTAGCCAGTACATCATTGCAAACTTTTAGCTTTTGTTCTTTTCTGTGCTTTAAGTTTTGATTTTATCTGCGTAATTTTGGTGCTTTTTGGTTTCGATGATAAGAGAAACCAATGCAATCATGATGGCGTGCGTGTGTATGTATGTATGTGTGTGTGTGCGTGTGTTTGTGACACTTTGCTTGTTAACACGATATCTCAAGATAGGAATGTGTGACAGTTTTCAAACTTGGTGCATAGATGCGCCAAATTGAGAGGAAGAACCCTATTGTTTTTGGTGGAGGTCAAAGGTCACCAGGGGTCAAAGTCTGAAAACCTTGTTAACACAATATCTCAAGGTAGGAAGCTTGGATGGATTTCATATGTAGTATGTGCATGTGATATAGTCAGTAGACGGTCCCTATTGTTTTTCCAGTAGTTCAAAGGTCATCTGGGGTCACCAGGTGTCAAGGTCTGAAAATCTCGTTAACACAATATCTCAAGGGAGAAAGCTTGAATAGATTTCATATTTAGCATGTGGATGTGTTATGGTCAGGAGATGGTCCCTATTGTTTTTGGTGGAGGTCAAAGGTCATCTGGGGTCATCAGGGGCCGAAGTATGAAAATCTTGTCTACGCAATATCTCGAGATAGGAAACTTGGATAGATTTCATATTTAGTATGTGGATGCGTTATGGTCAGGAGATGGTTCCTATCTTTTTTGGTGGAGGTCAAAGGTCATCTAGGGTCACCAGGGGTCAAAGGATGGAAGCCTTGTTAACAGTATAGATAGATTCCATATTTGGTATGTGGATGCATAGTCAGTAGATGGTCCCTATTGTTTTTTGCGGGGGGTCAAAGGTCATCTGGGGTCACCTTGGGTCACCTGGGGTCAAAGTCAGAAAATCTCATTAACACAATATCTCAAGATAGGAAACTTGGATAGATTTCATATTTGGGTATGTGGATGCATTGTGGTCAGAAGATGGACCCCATAGTTTTTGGTAGAGATGAAAGGTCATCTGGGGTCTCCAGGGGTCAAAGCCTGGAAACCTTTTTAAATGTGATCTCTCAAGATAGCTGTTTAACCATTTGTCTATCTGTTGTTTGTCATTCTAACTATGTATTGCTTTTATGGAGGTCAAAAGGTCATCTGGAATGAAAAAATTATTTTTTGAAAATGCTAGTATAACATTTGAATGAGAAGATAATGGTGCATAATGGCACTCTTTGAAATGGAACATTTATGTATCATCAAAACCTCAATGCGTTTTTGCATTCTGGTTGTATTTTGTTTTTACCCTTTGTTTGTACAGCGCTTTGAGTGTTTTTGAAAAGCGCTTTATAAATAGCATTATTATTATTTTTTTTAAACACCGGTGCTTTGATGGCAGTGAGCGTGGCCAGTGACTACATTGTGAATTGTGCAGTGCGCTGTGACTATGTAGTATTCGCAATATCATGTACCTTCACCACACAACCAAATTAGCTTCACTCTTAAACTCATAATATGATCCATCATTATCCCCATACGGTACATATGAGCCAATGTGGTACCTCTGTAAAGGCAGGATCCTCTCACCCCAAACAGTGGCGTAGCCACGGGGGGGCCCAGGCCCCCCCAGATTTTCTCTAGGCCCCCCAGATTTTTTGCGTCCTGATAAAGTAATTGAAAAAAATAAAATGTTTGAACGGAAATAAACTTTGAAGTATTTCCTTCAAAACAGTAAATAAATAAAATGTGTAAAAATTAAAAAAAAAAAAAACATGGATGAATGTGTGTAAAACACATTTTGTGCGCACGTATGAAATAAAGTAATAACCTCAAAATGCCTACTTTCACTAAATTAGTTACCGTTTGTGATCTGCACTGTCGTTTATTGCATTTCACTTTGAAGATGAGACAAAAGTCTCGACGACCAACTTTATAATGTGACTTTGTTAGGTTGAGACCCTTTCTGCCTTTCGGATGGCTGATTGATTTACTGAAAATAAGGCAATCGTACACTGGAGACCACTCTTACACGACCATTCCTATACTTTATCCTACACAAAATATGCCGTAAGCAGGCAAGGGTAAGGTACTGCCTTCGGATAATTCTTCCCTTCCATCCTTAACAAGAAGGCTTATGTCTTGCCTCACTCCTGCCCATGACAAGTGCCACTGTAGGACGATTTTTTTCGACAAGTCCTCTTTTTACTAGTTGGCACTGGCGTCCGGGGGATTTGTAAAATGTCCACAAGGTCTGGATTTCATGTGTTTCCCACATGATCCATACTTCTGCTTTGCGGTTCAATTAAGTTTATTCGTAGTATTTTACTTTTGACTACGTAATGTACCGATGAACAAATACTGCACCATTTTGCACATTGTTTCTTTGGTAGTATGTATGTCTCTTGTAAAATCTCTACAAAAACTAAAAATATGTTGATATTTTTCATGCTCCCCAAAAAGGGAAAATCCTAAAACTTAGGCCTATAATCAGTTCAAAGTTTTGCCAAACATAGCACCATTTGCATCTAGGAAATCTAACGCAAAGAAAGTTCCTCAGAGGGGGACAAAACTACATTTGGTTTTCCTGTGAAAGGGTAAGGTACTGCCTTAGGTACAGTAAGCTGAAATCCATTCAGATATTGCCGCATTTGCGGCTGGGTACATCCAGTTTAAAACACATGGGAAGTGCCGTTTCCGGCCATCTGGAGGGGTTATAAAGCCCAAAATTTTCTTGTGCGCTCCGTGCCAACCGATGGTGGCGCTCCGTGCCAACCGATGGTGGCGCTCCGCTTAGATTCAAATATTGCCTCATTTGCAATCTACGTCCTTCTGAAGTTTACAATTTTTCCCAAGGGAAAGGGAGATACCGGTTCCCTAATTTAGTCTCATCCCCCAGACCACAGATCAGAAGTGCCCAGTTTTGGGGTGTATGTATTACCATTTTTCATAGACTGATTTTTTATTCTCATTATTTGAAAAGTCGCAGACATGAGATTCGTATTTCAAGGCTGGGTACATCCAGCTTAAAACACATAGGAAGTGCCGTTTCCGGCCATCTGGAGGGGTTTGAAAGCCCCAAATTTTCTTGTATGCTCCGCGCCAACTGATGGTGGCGCTCCGCTTAGATAGTCTTGCTGTGCCTGACCCTCGGAGGTACCAGGCCCCCCCACTTGTTACCTAGGCCCCCCCAAAAATCCCATCCTGGCTATGCCACTGACCCAAAAATATTCCAGTTCTCCTTACTTCCCACTCCCACAACTGCCTAAAGTTCATCCTTATGCAGACACTATCTCATTTTATTGCTTCAAGGGCCCCTGTGTACAAGACCCTCATGTGTGATCAAAACTGTCTCAATCAGTGCAGTACATATGTACTATGAGTGTCCATACTCTGCATTGTTTGAACTAGTGTCAATCAAGAATTGCCAATTAAGAATTCAAAGGGTTACTACAATATATAATTGTAGTTTGGGATGAGAGGATTAGGTTGACTGAGGCTAATGATTAGCCCCTTAAAGGGACAATCTTCTCACCCTAATCTACACTTCTAGCTAGTATAGGGTAACAGAAACTCTCAATTCGCTCAGCTTTTTGATTGACTGCTAATTCAAACAATGCAGAGTACCAAAACTTATATTACACAGCATGATAGTGTTTTGATTATACACATTGAGCTTTCTATATCCACCCTGAAGCAATAAAATGAGATTGCATGTCTGGATGAGGGTGAATTTCAGACAATTGTGGGAGGGGTTTAATTAAGGTTAGGAGAATTGATACTGTTTGGGATGAGAAAATTGGGCCTTTAAGTACTATAGGCCCTACTTTCCTTTTTGGAAGTTTTTCAGTTTATCAAATGCAAAAAGCCTACCTTGCTGTAGGTATATGTTTTTTACTATATAAATGGTAGTAAATGGTAGTAAACAAAATATACCTACAGGAAAACTGCTGTTCTGTTTTCATTTTCCTCCTGCACATCATTCAGGTTCAGTTTTCTTGTGGCAAGAACTGTGCAATTCCTTTCTTCAGGCTGAAACCAACTTGTACAGAGTAAAATCAGCAGTTGTGATAGGAGAAATTAAACCCCTAGGAAATGGAGAGATAATTTAGGCCAGCTAACTAGGACACTCACATCAGTCACACTTTACTTGTTCATTCCCATTTAGTTCACAGGGAACCTGGACTTTTACACTCTGTGACCATGCGCTGTCAAGGTCAGTCACATGCTTGTTGACTAGCTGCATGTTATGAATACCTTTTTGGTAGAAGATTCAGGCTTGAACTTTGTGCATTTTTTTTTTTTTTTGATGCCTGGATCGGTCTCGTTTATAACTAGTCCGAGTCAAACCCAAAAAGGCAATTACACTACCCTCCTACAATGTTCCAAACAGGCCCAGTTCTCTCACCCCAAACAGTACCAATTCTCCTAACCTTCTTACTGAAACCCCCCTCCCCCCACAATTGTCTGAAATTCATCCTCATCCAGGTACAATCTCAGTTTATTGCTTTATTAAAGGTGAGTACAGAAAAACTCAATTTACATAATCATAACACTCTCAGTACCATTCATGCTGTGTAATATAAGCTTTTGTCCTCTGCATTGTTTGAATTTAATAGCTGTCAATCAAAGAGCTGAGCCAAGTGAGAATTTTGGTATCCCATACCAAAATTGCAGTTTGGGTAAGAGCAGCTGCCCCAAACTTATTTTGAAGCAACTGCTACATGTCACAGTTTTCCTCCTATTTCTCTCCAAAGTATCTTTGTGATCATCATATTTTATAACTTCAATACTGCTTCTTCACTGTAAAACAAGCAGTTACACCTACTCCTAGAAAATTTCACATTTGAAGAGAATAATTGTCGTCACATGACTCTCAGCAGCCAGTCGTGAAACAGAACAGTCTACTACACTACTGTGCTTCCAAGCTGGAGTGACTGCTCTCATCTCCCAATTAAGCTCTTTAGTAGCAGATCATAAGTATTGGAATGCAATGTATGGGGTGTGATAACTCAATTAAACAACTAACATAGGGGATGACATGGAAAGTTGTGTTTATCTATGTTAAAGGCCCAGTTCTCTCACACAAACAGTACCAATTCTCCTAACCTTCTTACGGAAGCCCCTCCCACAATTGTCTGGAATTCATCCTCATCCAGATATAATCTCAGTTTATTGCTTCAAGGTGAGTATAGAAAAACTCAATTTATGTAATCAAAACACTCTCGGTACCGTTCATGCTGTAATGTAAGCTTTCGTACTCGTAACTCAGCATTGTTTGAATTAGCTGTCAATCAAAGAGCTGAGCCAGTTGAGAATTTCGGTACCCCGTACCAAAGTTGTAGTTTGGGAGTGAGAGGTTTGGCCCTTCAAGTGCACACATGTTGATCTACTTTGACCTCACTTGACCTTTCAACCTTTGTAACATTTTTGTGACGTCTGGGATTGGTCTTGTAGAGACGGACATAGAAGGCGATTATGCTAACCTCTTATGATGTTTCTAACCTATAGTTATATAAGTGAAAGGTAGAGTACACATGCATTGGAGAAGCCTAACAAATGTTGCCAAGGTTTGATGTTCCCTCAGTGATTTCATATATCTCGATGATTTGGCGATGATTACAAGCCAAGTTTGTTATTCCCGGGGTTCGATGTTCACAAGATTCAGGAACATGCAGTGCAACTTGGGAACAGCAGACAGCAGCATTGATATATCCCCTGCACTGGAATGTGAGGCAACATGGTACAATAAATCATTAGCCACGTGATATATTGGGAGGTCACATGTGGGCAGTTGTACCTGTTCATTTAAAATGCACGTGTTGACCTAGTTTGACCTTTGTGCCTGCTTGTAAGGTTTGGATTTGAATGGTTGAGAAAAGGTAATTTTAATGATCCTCCTAATCCCCAAACTCCAGTAAATGCCATGACATTTTGGTGAAAGCTGATTAGCTCTGTATGTGTGTATGTTACATCATGGTAATGGGAGGTATTTCGTGTGATAACTTGAAAAATGAAGCAATTAACATCTCCCAGTCAAACTTGCATGTA
Organism: Holothuria scabra; assembly: GCA_037179385.1. Lineage (NCBI taxonomy): Eukaryota > Metazoa > Echinodermata > Holothuroidea > Aspidochirotida > Holothuriidae > Holothuria > Holothuria scabra. The sequence goes on along the minus strand of CM074187.1, from coordinate 41,146,795 downwards.
ATTATGTCATTTTCGGAAATTCAATTTAGTGAGCCCTTACATGGTGAAGGTCAAACATGCAGGTTACAGCCCTATATTTTGACCCCTTTATATTCTGACAACTAGATTGTAGATGAATATAGATTGTCTGAACATAGGGATGTTGGAATATAGAGCAGTCACTAAATTTGGTGCAAATGCATTTCCTTGCTACTTTCTAAATATAAAATCATCTTAAATGCATGGCACTATTGTGCCCTTGGGTTCTTGTTTGGCCTAATTTACACCAACACTGCAATTTTTTTTACTGAGGTGACATACAACACATTTGTGTTGATGTATGGTGAAATCCAATCTAATTGCCTGTAGTGCTACAATGTAACTGTGCTTGGCATATACACTACCCATATCAGTCACTTCTTAGGCCTACATGATTGATATAAATGGTGAGTACAGGGTCCAGAAATCCTGATGTTTAACTCGATCCTCTATTCCTTAAATATACCGTTTGGATACTGAGGTTAAGGGCAGATATTGCTGGCCTAGATGAGTGGTCCAAAGTGGTGCATGGTGTCCCCTCCCCCATTAGAATTTTTTGTTTTGTTTTGAGGAATGTCTAGATGCAAAATGGGACAGTTTGTTAACTTGAGGGTACATCCCTATGTTCCAATAATAATGTACTTTGATACTGGCAAAGTGTACTTTGGTACTGACAAAAATGTACTATGAAACCAACAATAATGTACTTTGGCGCGGATGGAAACGTACTTTGGCACCGATGAAAACGTACTTTGGCACTGACAAAGTATACTTTGGCATGGTTTTGTTGGAACATAGAGATGTAACTGTTCTTAAGGCACAATCAAAAATAACCAGCCCAATCATACCAGAAATACCATCTGAGCTATCTTCAAAATCTGTCCAGATGCCAAATGCAAACCAGTTAAAAAGAGGACTTGTCACAAGTAAATCTGGACATCTGGTAACTAACAGTCAGTCACAGTTTTGGCCACTGGAGCCAGTAACAATTGGTATCATACCAATGGCTGCCAGCCCTTTCCAGCTACAAATCATATGCATGATAGTTCAAGACATTCCAGGCCAAGTGCACACCAAACTGGAGAAATTACATGGTCCACCAGTGAACATACACATGTCCAGTAGACGGCATCTCTTCACATATCTGATGACAGGATACAAGAGAGAAGACACAGTATTTTGCACTTTAAATTTATTCTATTCATCTGCTCTGCAATATTTACAATTTTTTACGCTGAAAATGGATACATTTTTTGGTTATTGTATTACCATTCATTTTGGAGAGAGAATTTATTTTGCAGTTAGGGTATACACAGGGTTGAAGCTACCATGGTCTCTGCCTGGCTGTAACCAGCATTGAATATTAGTACCATCCAGCACTCAGATATTGTTATTTTTCCAACAACAATTAGAAAAACACTGTAGACAAATTGAACCATCCACCACTCCATTACAAAACAATGAGCAAACTTTGCTCAAAATGTTTAACAACTCATTGCCACATAGATGTCTTTCCTTCATTTTTGCAGACAAGTGATACATTGCAAACAAGTCCAAATGTTAAGTTGGCATCTTCATGCACGATACTTATTTTTACCCTTGTTGCAACCCTGGGTATACCCTAATGAGTTAATAACCTCTAGTTCAGCAGTTAACTTAACATTGCACCTTCATTCATCCATCCTTCTGCTTTAAATACAGTGAATTAAACACTGACCAATGCAATGGAATTTAACACCAAATCCTCAAATTTTGGTTTTTAAGGTGTCACATCCATCTCTCAAGACATGTATATCACACCTGACATTATGAATGATAGAAAATGTAAAGCAAAAGAGATGAGGTAAGGTATAAGTAAGATCATTTTCCATGATATACTGTGAGGATTGGGTGGATTAAACAGTGGTCCAATGAATATTCAGTTTCATTTCTACAGTCAGATTTGCTGCTCCTTGCTAGCTTCACATCTTTAAAAGAAGTGTTAAGTGTCATATCAAGTTTTGATATGTTACAGGGGTACTTTTTCTAAGCATTTTGGTGAATTTGCATAGAAATACGATGTGTGGTTCTGTAGGTATGAGCAAGGAAAGTTGTAGCATTTTTCACAAACAATAAACTTGAAGCAAGCCCATATGACATCAAATCCCTACATTAATGGACAGTCTTTTGTTTTTCTTTAAATTTTACATCCTATGTTCTCCTAAACAGTCACATATTATCAAATTGTGATTGCATAAAGTGGCATTAAAGCTTTCAAACTTTGCAATCAGTGTGGGAGGTCCTTTTACTGTTAAGGTTGAAGTCAACACAACAGTCTGAAAAACAAAGCATTCCTTGTCAATGTGAGGAAGTGATATAATCTCTGCAAATGCCAGCACACTGAGAAGATTTAGCTTTTCTTTCACATGTGAAAATTGATTTTTTTTTTTGGCTTAACTTCCCCTTTAACACCTGGGGGTTTATCAAATATTTAGGGATGTCACATCACACATTGATATTTATTTAGTTCCATGATTACTTCATACTTCAACTTGGCAACAACGGAGATTTGCTTGAAGCAAGATAATAGGTTGAAATTCCGTTTGAACTTCCAGAAACAAATCTGTAGGAAAAGTTCTCACGTTCATGTATAGTCCTAAATCAATCTGTTTATCCTCAATTTCTAAGAGTCCATTACAGTGAGAGGGCAAAGTGTTACACAGAAATTAAGGTCATGGCACTCTCATTTTACTGAGGTGGTGCTGTTTAAATGTAATAATGTACAAAGAATTTCACTTCTTTTTCATTTCTTTAAACCAAAATATTGTTGTGTGTATAAATGAACAAGGTTAAAGGTCTGTGGCTTTGTGCATTAGAACAGATGTAATGCACTCTCAAATTAATAATGCTATTGCTGGATGCATTAAATTTTAGACCTGGCACTATCCTATGCTAAAGCATGGTCAATCATTGCTTTAATTATGTGCTGCTTGTAGACCAAAAAACACATCCAACCAGAAAAGCTACGTATTTGCTTATAGGGTATTTACTGTTATGATGATGTCGTACTCTGTATATGCACATTGTTCCCACCATGTTTTATCACTAATATTTGTACAGACAAAATGTAAAAAAAAATTTGTACATTTTCTCACAAAACATTTAGATGCTTTCATAAATCTTATTAATTTTTCCATTGCTCTTCATTTTAACTTAAAATTCCTACTTGACCTTTAGACAAAGATATCTATACAAAGAGAAAAAAAAAAACAATTAGGGTTGTTCATTTCCTTTTCATTTCACCAGGTTTTATTGTCATGCACAAAGAGCCACATCCTAGATACTTCAAATTTCAAACCCCTTTCACGGCTTTACAACCCCCAGATGGGCTTTAGACCTTTCAATTATTACCAAAAAAGCTTATTTTGGTTTGAAACCCACTATTTGGGAATTGAGATCAAACACATGATTAACTGTGAGTAATGGGTGATCAGAGTTTACTTGGAGAAGATATTAGCTCTTAAAAGACAAAGATAACCAATAACAACAGCAAGACTTGAAAAAAAAACAAAAAAAACAAAAAAAAAAAAAAACATGAAAATGGTATGTACATATTATATCTTAAAAATTTGCAAGTTATGGATTGATAACTCGCAAAAATTTGTCTTTCTCTTCTTTGACTTTTTTCTCCAGACTTGCTATCTTGCGACGCAATTTAGCATTGTCCTCCTCAAGTTGTGCAGCCTTTGCCTTCAAATCTGCTTCCTTTTGTCGCTTGTTTTGCCGTGCCTTCCTGCAGGCCTCGTTGTTTTTCTCGCGTTTTTTCTGCAAAGATTCGCTCACAGCTGTGGAATCTGGAAGCAAGAGGCAAAATTAAATCTTTTTAAACAAAAGTGCATAACACAGGAGGAGGCAAGTAATACCAAATTTATTGCTACGACAAAAGTCCATGGTGTAAATGATGCCAGCTTTGACTACATTTGGGAGGGAACACTATCACTTCCATCACTTCTTCAAAAGCAAGTGCAATGCAGGTGGTAGTTGAAGTATTTGTCTGTGAGGTGGTAGCCAAAAGCTATGAGGTGGGCACCTTATAAAAAGAATACCCACCAGTAGTAAGCACTAGACTGACTGAATGTTGAAAAACGTAAAATATGTCATGCAAAGCAAATTACATTGTGCATTCTCTTCTTATTTTTTATGATCACTTCACATTGTTACATAATGTAAGCCCCTTATACCTTTTGCAGAGCTAGAAAATTTGTTGACAAATTCCAGAAAAGCAAGCCAGCAAAGCGAACTAACATTTTCCTATTTTCATCCATTTCCCCAGAAAGAGCATTCAGCTAGCTTCCAAATAGTCTCCACCCAAACTCATTTTAAACAATGACTTCATCATAAGCCTTCCATCCCCCCCCCCAACCATCCACATGAAATGGTCCCCACAATAACAGAAGTTTTGCAAAAACACTACTTCTAAAGGAGACCACTTTATGCCAAAACAGGTTTAATACAGCAAGAACAACCTTCTCTGTGTGCAATCAATTCAAATAAACACACTTTAAACATCTTGCAACTGTAGTGAAAAAAAAAAAAATTAGTTTCTCATCCTAACTTTTCAAAATATTTGAGTGTGCAAATCACATCTTTTCAGTAAAAAATTCCAGCCTTAATATTAAAAAAAAATCCATACATGGGATAAAAATGTGCAGGCAGGGACAGGAAACTTAAGTTTTTTCTTCACCTAATCAAGTGCATTTAGTTTCATTATAATGATGGAGTTAAGAGATGAAGTTTTACCCAGCTGTTAACCAGTTGGTTTGAATCAGGGGTCAAGGCCTTTTTCCAATTGTGATGAAGGATGCTGGATGCATTTTTGATTTCAAATCTTAAATTACAAGTAGGGCTGTGAAAATGTAATTGAAGTACTTAATGTTTCATGGTATAATATTTTTATTAGTGGTTACTTGAGATTAGTCACATGTGGCTGCAATTTCATAAAGAAGCTTCAACAAATTCCATTGGGTAACGTAACTGTATGTACAGTAAAGTTAAAGCAAATCAGGGCTTGATTTCCATGGTTGTCCAATTGTCCTGGACAACTAATTTTCTCTCACATTAAATTATAAAGCAAAGCTCTTGCTTTTATCTGATCCAAGAAGTATACTGCTGACTGATCAACTCTTTCAACTTTTTTGATTGTACAAAATGTCAGAATTCAAGTGTTTTTGACACTAAAAAATCCATTTTTATATTCTTGGAGAACACATGAACACACAGTTGCTGTTTTGAGTTTAGTGTGAAAAATGTTGCAAACAACTAAATTTTCTCGAAGACAAGTAAATATACTGAAATGGTTGCGCTAGGGAAAACCATAAACTTTTTGTTAAAGTGTAAATTACATGACAAGACTTCCCAACTGGTTGGGGGCAGTGCTGGCCCATATAGAGTCCTTTGGAGAAAAGTAAAAATAACCTGCCTACTACCACTGTTTAATGCTTGTATGTACTATAGTCAGAACGTATGTGCATTTTTACAACATGAATCAGTATTCCCTGCACATACCACGAGTTGAAACTGATTATTAGAAAGAAAACTGAATGACAAAGAAATTTGCAGATATTCAGACAAACACTTTTTTAATCCACTTGCCTTCGTTTAGCAATTTATCTTTTCTTTTAATGTTTGATGGTCCCTTTTAAAAGGTTATTTGGAAGTTGAACTTACCCTCCGAGGACAACCGTGCCCGTTTGACTGCGGGACCAGAGACATCTCGGTCCGGGGACGGGTTATTCCCCATTTCCGCAAGGGCACGGTCGTTGAGGTCCAACTGAGGTTCCATGCAACCTGTGACCAGGCTAGGACTATCACCGGAACTGTGGGGCACATTCCACATTTCATCTTGAGTAAGCAACTGATTAATTCCATGGCATCCTGCATTAGTGACTGTTGGATGAGTTTCAAACACTGGCAGATTGTCTGACACCTGGATAGAGGAAATGTCATGCTCATCACTAAGAATCTTCAAAAATATCTAGTGTGAATTTTTGTTGCAAGTAATTATAAGAACTTATGCCATATCACAACACATACAGTAATTTCCTACTAGATTTCAAACACAAAGAGAACTTTTTTCAACATCAAAAGAAAAGTAATGTGCAGTTCAGCCACCAAGCACATACTTTTTGACAAGTTAATCCTGCAGCTGGCTGAAATAAATTTTTCAGGGTTAAATGTAGATCTCTTGCAAACAACAAATCAAGCATGGGAAACAAAGGTACATTACCATGGGCCAACAAATAGGCACATAGAATATTGGAGGTTTCATCTAAACATTCCTTAAATTTCTTCTTGAGAGCACAAGTTCCATTCCAACTTGAAAAGTAATCCACAACAGATCAAATTTGAATTGCGTTTCATTTGCAAATCCCTTCAACATTATGCAGTTTAAAATACAGCATCAAAGAAACCAAAATATGCACCTTTTAGCTACACAGGGTTGACTTAGTGTGAACAAGCAAAAGTACCTAGTACTGAGAGCTTGGACATTAAACCTTGAAGCTGGAAGTTTGTGAATGCAGCACAGCTATTGTGCAACCACATGCAATCAGCAATGTATGATGTAATCTAGCTAAATATAGTCACTGACTGCTCCTCACAAACATTGCCCTTGAATATATTGAGTTTTTGTCTTTGTTTGTTGAATGCGTGGGTAAAGCTCTTTGTGCTCACACAAACCATCTATTCATGTAGAACTATACACTTGATATGTTATTTGCTGCATTGATGTTGCTACAGTGACTGTCCTTGGAAAGGAAATAATATTTCTACACTCCAATGACTAACACAATGCTTACCAAATACTGTAACTTGCACTAGTAACAACTGAAGGTGAAGTTTGCTTCAGGTAAGTTATCGCATGTTTCTAAATTAAAAGGTGGACCAATTTGGCAAATTCATAATTACAGTCTAGCAACACTACCAATATAAACAATTCCTATGTGGTTTACAATGTACATGGAAAAGTTTAACTCTACTAATTCCACTTTTGGGACTTTGCTCCCTGTTTTACTACATACACTTAAACTCTCACATAATGCACCAGACAAGTATGTTTAAGAACTAGATGGGAATGACACCTTTACTAATTTCTAAAACTCCAATCTTCCACTGCAATCAGACAATTAAGGTAAGTAGATTAATTTCCTAACGTAAACTGAGAGGTTGAAAGTTGATGCTAAATTTTCAGTTCCTCTTTGGAATTTTTGAAGGATAACTTTCTTTTCTTCCATGTTGTTATCATACTGAAAAAATTATGGACTACCTGAAAAACTGGTGTCTGCATAGCAGCTGGTCTCACACAAATTTTTCCCTGACCTAGTAGGATTTTCAGTTACAAAATTGTACTACTGATGATCATTGTAAATCAAAAATGCAACAATTTAATTTCAGGGCACATCAGTTTTAAAGCAAATTGTTCTTTGTTACATATAGGAACCTTGGACTAAACTTTTAACAAATGTGTTGTACCAACCTGTTCAAGCTGTGACAACAGCACACTGATGTCACTGAAAGTGTTCAGGGTTGCCTCCAAATTTTTACTGGAATCATTGACAACATCTGATTGGTCACTGTCAGAAAGGTAAGAAGATGATGATGCAAGAGACTGTCTACTGACAGTCAGGTTTGGCATCACTTCACTTCCAGGAACATTCTGAGCAGCTCCACTTCCCAACAGGTCAAACAAATCTGTAACATTGCTGAATACCTCGTTTTCAGTCATCTGTTTGCAGGGTGCTGGTTTCAATACTGAAAAATCAAAGCGGAGTGTATAAGCAACACAAACAACATTTGAGTAACTTTGTACTACAAGTAACAACAAATCCCCCCCCCCCCCATCATGACTGATGTTTTAGCAAACTAAACCCAGTCCTCTTTGGTGGCCCTTAATATTCTAACTGTTCACAGGTCTCCATGTTTTCTTATGTTTAAAACCTGGAATAATTAAGAATATTCAATTATTATTGCTCAGATACCTGAGTGTATGTATTAAAAAGGCTATATCATTATATAAATGTATAACTAACATTTTAACATGTTTGGCATGTTCTATTCAAAATAAGCCAGGATCTTTCACAGATTTCATGCATTGTTCAAGAACTTTTCTCAAAGTGCAAGCTCTCAGGTCACCTAATCAAACTATCACTTACCAGAGCTAAATATATCGCAGTCTTTGTCTATGGTGGTTACAGCCAATTCTCCAGTGCTGGGCACTTGAACTTCGTAACGGGCTTGGTTGACAGGACCTTCGTAAAGGGTCTGCTTCTTGCTTGCGTAATCCTCGTAAAGTTGTGGCAGCCATTTCAATTCTGAAAATGTGCTATCAGTATTAGCCAGAGTAAAGTTGGGTGAAAAAATGGTTGCTGAAAGCCTGGGGTCTATTTTTGACCCTATAAAGAAAAAGAAGGAAAATTAAAGATTAACAATTATCTTTGGACTGAGAAGGGTATGTGTTGCTTCTGAAATTTCACCTTCATTGGAGTACCACCATATACTTTCACCTTCATTGGAGTACCACCATATACTTTCACCTTCAGCCAGTAGGGTTGTGAGAAAGTGAGACTTCTTCCCATATTTGACTAAAATATAAATTGATTAAAAATGAAGGATTTTAATGTCATGTACATAGTAGACTACATGTCACAGATAAGAAGACAGCAAACCTTGCAATGAAGACAAGCTTGTGTCATCACAACCTTCTCGGACAAAAGCAGACAATATAAACCATACTGTTGGTATGCACACAGACTAATAGTGTAAGAACACTTTGTTGTGTGCTTCACTGTTTACCTTCCAAAATACAATACATGAGTGAGTTCAAGGTCTAGGTTGAGGTTTAGATTAGCTTTTTGAGACAAGGAAGGCAGTTTACAGATTCTTTTTCCTTGATAAATTTTGTATTCCCCAAGTAGGATATCAAATTTGCAACAATTTTTAACTTTCATTCATTTTACTGTACCTATGGTTGATTTTCTCCCAATAAGCTAGTTTGGTTATTAGTTGGAGCATGGAATTGTGGGGCACAGCATGGGATACACAAACCAAGCTAAGAACCTAGTGTTCAGCATTCCCTTGTTGTTGTGCAGTACTTGCATACTGCACTTAAGCATACATCTAAATAGCAAACTTGAAAAAAAGGGGGATTCAGCTCTGCTAAACAACAGATTAAAATGCTTTGTAACACAAAGGCAATTTAGACAAAGTGCACTGCACTTTGCTTTTGTTGGATTAAGAAAGAATTATAATGTCATCAAATTTCCATGCTAACTCAAATTTTTGAACTTGTGATAGAAATAGGTGAGGGATTAGTTGGTTTGTCCCGAAGGCTTGGAGGATGTGCACAAGTACAAAACCACCAAAACAAATTACCGAACTTACTTGTTGCCAACATTTCCTTCATAAACACTAAGCCCTCCAAAGGATCCCTACCTAACCCTCATCCTTCCAATCAGTTTCCGAAATTTTTTACAACCCATGTTGATATCCGTCCTCTTTTGATTATTAAACCAGCAACATAATACAATCTGTAGTATATAGTTGCTATGGAAGAAAAATAAAGTAGAAGTCTATTCTTAAAAATTTAATTACAACATAAACAGCATAGCCTTATCAGCCAAAGTGTTGTGACTTTTTCATATTCAGAAGATGACTGGTGATGGTTGATATGTCTCTGGTGAGCTGGAAGTGGCGGGACTCTTTATTTCACTTGTCACTCCATTTCACAGTGTTGCTGATTGTTTTGTCATTGACCAACATAATCATTGAAACTGAAGATGATATGTTATACAAAATGCCCGTTCTCTTTGAAGCAATACGTCCTATGATCCTCTTGTGATGATGGTTGTCAGAAGGGTCATGTTTTGGCCTGAATATTACCCAAAGTTGAGCGTGTCATGCAATGCCATTACAAAGTTAAGTGCACATGCCAATATAAATAAGAACTGAAAGAAGATATAAGTAGCATAAGTCAGTGTTACTTCAAAATTAAAGTAGCTGATTAACATGAAAACATGAAAATAGTTTTTACAGCAAAAAAGTGTGTCTTCTACAGCAATTACTAATTAGTCAAATACCCTAATTTGTGACCAGAAGTCCATTTATCAGCACCAGGATGAAAAACTCCAGATGTCTTTTACCAGTGTAATCTACGACACAGCCTAGGTTGGTTAATGAAACATTTTACAAGTCATTTTCCTAGATCTTTACCACTGTCTTAAAAATCATCCAAAAGTGCATCACTATATTCTAGACTGTTTTGCAACTAAAATGTAAGGATGTAGGCCTTGTGGGTCTACTAATAAAGTAATAAATTCTTTAGTGTGCAAGGTCTGTCTAGCAGAAAGAGAGGCAAACTTGATGGTTCTGGTATTTATAAAAGGATTTTACACTTGGAGTCAGTCAACAAGATTCCCAAAAAAATTCAGCTCAAATTGTACTGTAAGGTAGGCAAGCACAAGCAGCTTATGCATTCACAAAGCAAGGTATGTGTGAAATGTGGTAACTTTGCTTGTAACATACTTTAAAATTGATTTTGTTTGAAACTGACAAATGTTAGGCCTTACAGTCACATTAAGCATCTTCATGTGGCACTCCATATTAGAACATAGCTCCCAAGTTTCGAGAGGCTATATGCGGGTCCAGCTGATCTGTGGGTTGATGCGCACTACTTAACAAGGTGTAACTTCTTAACTGGCTGTTGCCATTGTATTGAATCAATTGTATTCATTGTTCTGGTTAGGGATTAGGTTAGGTTTAGCTCTATCCTTCGCCAGTAAAAATTTTTTGGTCAACAGTGCGCATTGTTCCAGATCTGTCCATCGGTGGACCAATGGCCTGGGGAATGGTGTAAGGGGGAGGGGGTGTCCCCTCTCCTTTCGAAAATTTTTTTGAATTTTAGAAGTGTCTACACACAAAATGGTAGCTATTTTTTAAGTTTTTTTGGAAATCAGTCAACATATTTCGCTTAATTACCTCCAAAAAATTCAGTATGGTACTGATTTTCTTTGGGGGGCAGCAACCTAGAACTAGGCTATATTGTATTAATTTGCCAAAATAACTAGGCCCTAGATACTCACAAAAGCACTATTACTAAAACCTCTTCTGATCACAATATTCAGTCGTTATTATTGTCGTAAATTTTGGTGCAGTTCTACTGGTAGTTTGCAAACTCAATACTGCAACAATCGTACCACGTGACAAGTAATTGCCAATATATATTTGCGTACATCTCCCATGGCCTTCTAGCAAAACACAGAGTCAACAAGTCAAGAACTGTCAAGAGAGTCCAGAACATTCATTTGATTGGAAACTCTGAGACAAGCCCTGCCAGCATTTGATGGGAAGCTCTGAGATAAGCCCCGCCTTTAACCCGCAAAGTGGGCATTTATTTTTTCTATTGAACATTAATGCGCAATGGTGTAAAAGCACAAATAGAAAGGAAAATATACATCTGCTGCGAATAGCGATGTTGCAGCAGCAACGGTTATCGGTATGCTGAATTAATTACTTAATTTGTGTGGAACTGTTCTCTAACTAAGAGTACTTTGGAAATTTGAAATGCAGGTTTTCAGAGTGATGGGCGGGTCAGCAGGTTTGGGTGTTCAAATGCGGGTCAAACCACACACCACCACAAATCACAGTGACACATCCAAGGGACATTAACGTATTACTAGGCACTTGCAAACGATGACGTCACGCGTGCGAACAATAACAAACGGCCTCGACAATTAGCCTAAGCTTTCAAGCAAGTCGGTTCAAGTTCAACTGCTCAACGACTATTTCTAATTCGCGATTTCGACACCAAAATCACTCAAATTATCCTTAATTCTTGATCATTCTTACCTAAACAGTTTATTTGCACCAACAATCCATTTCACTCAAAGTTTTGAAACCAAAAACCACAAGATAACACGAAAGATATACTCGACGAAACCTTCGATGTCAATGACCGAAGAGACCGACAGCGATAAAGTACAGTGAATCACGCGTACAGACAGTGCGCGCAATGCAACTCACAATGTACATGCACAGTGTAACGTTACTAACACACTGAAAACAAACGTTGCCCTGTGGCACATATTATCTGCAGGCTGATGCAATATAAGCCATTTAATTGGCCAATTCCGGGGGGTGTGTCATCAAGGAAAGTAAACAAATCATGAATATTCATATACTACAGGTATCTCTCTACAAGTTATCGTCTGAGGCGTCAAAATCGGCCGAAAAACGGAGATTTGACGCTTTTTTGAATGTTTCAGACCCTAAACTTTTTAGGATATGCTAAAAATTTAACTTTGCCTCAACCGGATTTAAAAACTTTGATTCTTTCTCTTTCTTTTAAGGTATAACTTGAATACATTCCTCTTTACTTTGGCCCCCGGGATTCTGCCCAAACCCTGGATGCCGGCAAAAGCAAAATAGTCAAATCTTGACCTCGCGCGAATTTTAAGTTGCACATATAGTACACACATTCAGTGCGCGTCAGTGTATCGCCGGTGGGAAGTACAAGAAGGCAATCACTATTGGTTTGGTGGCCTGTTAACCCCTTTTTAGGCCTTAAATGGTCTAATTTTGACTTCAGGCAAGTGTCATATATTTCCAGTGCAGTTATAGAAGAAAGAAAATAAGGTAAGTCATCTTTCACTCCAATTATTATTATACCATCATTTTAAAAACTTAGGAATATAAAAACTTTGTACCAAGACTGACTTACACAACTTCACAACACATTATTACAGTATGGCCTATGAAAGGTTAAGCCACAGAAAATCAATTATTTACAATTAAAATTGCAAAAGGTGGAAAACCTCAAGGCCCTATGAGGAAGGGCCCAGAGTAATGGACCTTTTGGAACCAAAAACAACTTATAAAATGATCCTGTAATTGATTCAACTTTGTCAAATATATCATCTTTTTAACCCCAGAATCATTCCCCACATTCTCAAAATGTATAATTCTGTGAGGCCATCCATATGCTTGGTAGGCTCTTTAGGGTGAACCAGTTGGGGGTGGGGAGGGCAGGGGTGTAATGACCCTTGACAGGGAGGTTTATCATTGGTCTGGGTCAAACCAAACCTTTGCAATTGTGAGCCACTACTTCTCAGGCCAAGGCATATTTAGGAAAATATATTTCAGTCTTTAGACTACCTGTGACTTTGATAAGGCCCTTAGCCAGATCAGGTTTTAAAGGGGGGGGCTGAAATGGCTTGGAGGAGGGACAAAATGTTTCAGGGGTCCAATGTAAAAATGTACCAAGTCAATGATAACTTGAAACTTTTTAGGAGACATAAAAAACTTAGGGGACTTTTTATCTACCCCAGCCCTTACCCTCAGCCCTGGTCTGGTTACTGACCTGCTTTGATATTCACTTGCTAAATTAAACCCCTGAAGGAGCTGCACATTCATATTTCAAATGTAAAATTTTTTGTAACAGGGACACACTTCGGCCTAGGTTGACTCTTCTCTGAATCAGGTTATAACCCCCACCCTCCGAAAAATTAATAACAGCCATTGGCTGGGTGAGGGGGCTTGATATTGCTATTTTAGTAGAGAACGGACGGTATGGATCTTAACAAAAGAAATAATTTTTTCACCCCCAGCTACAATATGGACATGACTGAGGAAGATGAAGAATCTCTTTATCCCGGACCTTTTGCTAAAGAGCATAAACTTAATTATGTCAGTATCTTCACAAAAACAATCAGTTGTAAGTTAGGGCCTGAGAAAATAACAAATGGTCTAATTTACGAATTGATGAGCTGCTGTTGTAACAAGAAAGATATTTCTCCTCTTTTGAACGCCATCACAGATGCTACAACATATTCACAATGCAACAGCAAAAGTTTGCAGCAAAAATGTAAACGAACAGTTCAAAGAATTCAAACTTTGGGCAAAAACAAGAATGCTCAGCTGGAAGTATTCAAGAGAGAGATCTTCCACCCACCAGAAAAGGCTCTTGCATCTTCTGAAAATGAAATATTGCAAAAAGAAAATAATCATTTAAAGAGGAAGCTTGAAGATCAAGGCAACATTACTAGTGCTGTCATGGCACAAGTTAAGGACTTGAAAGAGCAAGAAGAAAGATGCCTTCAAGAACTGCACTCAATAAATGGCAAACTTGGAAGAAGTGCAAAAAAGCACTCCATGGACCTCAAAAAGTCAAAGCAGAAAGTGAACAATGGGAAACAAAATACATGAAGGAGAATCAAAACTCGAAAATCTTTTGGAACAACATGAGAAAGTGAAATCAAAAGTGAGGGCAAATCAAACAAGAAATTTGAACAAAAAATCAAACGAAGAGATAGTAACATTAAAGTTCAACAAGAAAAAATAACTCAACTGCAGGAAAATCTGTCTTCTCAAAAATGTTGCTATGAAGATGCAAAATATGAGTTGACTAAAAGTGATAGAGAACTCCAGAAAACTTTGGATGAGTTAAAATGCATAAAGCAGGAGAAGGTAAGACTGCAGAAAAAGGTAAGTTGGCTAAGACAGTCAAAGGAAATGCAAAAAAACAAGTTCATAGCAACAAACAATGAGAACATTAAAGAGCTGGAAAATAAGGTGTTACAATACAAAGAAAGAATTACTGAACTTGAACAACTTAACGATTTTATGGACAGCCAAACAGTAACGACATTTGAGAATGGAAAGTACAACAATGAAATTAGGGAGACAATAATGACTCTGGTGTGTGAACATAATGTAAGCATAAGTAAAGTAAACACAGTCATTGAGACAGTTTTAAACAATCTGGCTGGAAAAATGCCAAGTTGTATGCCTTCACAGAGTGTAATTTCTAGACTCATAGCGGAGGGAAAGTTTGTAGCTCTAAAGCAGGTTACGTCTGAAAGGCTGAAGGGTGACAAAAACTGTTTGCATTCAGATGGGACCACAAAGTGGCACAAACACTACCAGGGATTCCAGATGACAACTCCTGCTGGCAAAACTTTCTCAATTGGTATGGACCAGGTAGCATCTGGCTCAACAGATGCCTTGCTTGAGGCATTCAATAACTGCATTGAGGAGCTCTCCAGTACTCTGTCCAATGATTCTCCTGATGAAGTTACAGTGGCAAATCTCATTTCTACAATTAAATATACAATGTCGGACCAAGGTTCCATAAATCCATCTTTTAATAAACAGTTGCAGGACATAAGAGCTAAGTGCCTCATCAAAGTACATGACAACTGGGAGTCTTTGCCTGAAAAATTTAAAGAAGACATGGTAGACATGGGTAACTTCTTCTGCAAAATGCACATACTGATCAATTTCGCTACTGAAGCAGATAGAGCCCTTAAAATTTATGAAAGCCATGTAATTAATGACGGCAATAATCCACACACATTTGATAGCAGTAGTGAGTTTGGAAGTATAAGATTAATTCGTACAGCCTGCAAAGCATTCACCAAACACGGTAGTGATAAATCGGGAGTAGCCAGTTACTGGAACTCAATTCTGCGCTCTTAAGAGCGAGTCAATAAGCTGGTAACATTTCGGGGCAATCGATTTAATATTGTCTTCTACGATGCAGCTGCAGTTTTTTACCATTTAAGCGATATTAAAGACTTTTTAGATTCTTACCCTGATCCAAACAAGCTTCTACAAAGTGTGACCTTTGACTGTAAACAGAAAGTCTTTCAAGCAGGAGTGAGGGCACTGGCAATTGTAGATAAGCTGATAACTGGACCAATGTGGCGATGCATTGAGGCAGCAGACTCAATATTAGACCTTAATGAGTCACTGCTCAAGTTGCAACAATCTCTAGAGAAATTCAGCTCGGACGCCAGCACCCTCCTGCAAGGGCATGAAGTCTTTTTTGATGAAAGTTCTGTGCACAAAGATGCACTATTCAAAGCAATTTTGGAGTTGACTCAGATGATGAACAACTTAATTTCATGACTCAAATGTCTCTGGAATTAATTTTAAAGTCATTCTCAATATTGCTGGACCGCCAAGCAAAGGATCAACTTCCAGGAGGTGTGTATTTTAACCCTAAACCTGAACTACAGTCATCTACATCACATATTCCCACAACCAATACCTGTTCAGAAAGAGATTTTGCCATCTTGGATAGGCTAATCAGACAGAAGCCAAATGCTCGTTGCATCTCCTTGGAGACATATATACTTTGGACTAACAACAAGCCAAGTTCATGGTTAAGATCCTTATCAAATGACGAGCGAGAAGATGTCCTCAATGCAGCAAGAAGTAACCAGGCATCCATTTTGGCAAGGGCTAAGGAAAGAAAACAAATGATTAAAAATCAACAGATTCAATTACTTCGACAAAAACAAGCAGCTGTCCAACAAAAACAAAATAAAGCAAGACATGAGATGATTGACCTCACAAACAAAATTACAGAGATTGGCGGGGTTTGGACACTAGAAAATTTCAAATCAAAATATACCCTTATACCCGACAAGGAAAAAGAAAATGCAATCAAGATCCAATTGCAATTTCAGAGGAAGGTCCTGAAAACATCGGGGCTGCCCCCAATTTATTTTACATGTCTGAGAAGGGAATCAAAAATTCTCTAGAGAAACTAGAAGCAAACCTCCTAGCAGTACTCAATAATGCAGACCTCTCACCAACAATGGAAGGGCAACAAAGACGTGCTCAGTTGACTTACAACACCAATGAAGACATTGAACAAAAGGTGGAGAAAACAAAGGAGGAATTCATACGAAAACTTTACGAACAAAAACAAAAATCCCTCCAAGACAAAGCAAAAATGGCTTTACCTCATTTCCAAAAGTACCCAGATGCTCTCATTGGCAAAAGTATAAACCACAAATTCCGAAACCCTGATGGCACCATGGAGTGGTACCCTGGAAAGGTGCTGAAAATTGCCAAACCAAATGGTGACCCACTAAAAATACAGTTCGAAATTATTTACGATGGATATTCGGAGCCTTGGATCTTTAATCTACTACAAGATCTTAAGCGTGGAGACATTATTCTTGTGGATTAGACAGTTTACATTTTGGATAAGATACAGCAAAATTTGTTGCATAACATTAACTACCTTAGTTCCTATGAAAACATCAAAACATGTTATGGCGAAGACTGGCACCATCCAGAAAACCCCTTGTAAGTATACACTTTTACTACAAAAAAATTTGCGCCCAAAAGTTGTAACCCTTTCAAGTAGTTTCACCAACCCAAACATGCACTTAGCCATTTTTAATTAATGGTGTATGTTAATTAACATAAGCATAAGCTATACAGTAGGCTAATTGGATAGGCAAAGTGACTTGGACTAAGTCAGTAAGTGCTCTGGGGAGCTTAGGCAGAACGTACAGTACTGAGACTAGAGCCTACAAATGAGCCTACACTACTGCACAGCACTGCGACAGTAACAGAAAACCCATAGAAAAGTGGGCATTATTTACGCCATCTTTTACAAATATTTACCACTTTGCAAGGTATTCAACCATTCTGCAAGTTTTGTGTAAACCATGGAGACATTTTTTCCATGTAAACGGACCAAAATTAGTAACAAAAAGTAGTCACATGTATCACATCTACATTAACAGTTCCGTGTGCACAAACTGTATGTAATTTACAATGCAACTCACACGTTCACAAAAACAGCTGATCGGTGCCGCGTGACGTCATCGGATTGGCTTGCTAACGTTCCAACGGGAGTACTCAATATACGGTGGAAAATCGTTATTTTTTTCTCACTAAATAAAGGAATTTAAGCATTTTACTTGTATTTGTGCAAATGTAGGATGTTTATTTATACCAGATTATACATTATAGGTTAAATTATGCAAACATTCCAAACTGGCGAAAGTGCCTAGTATTACACAGCACATGCGTCAGGGGCACTCGGATCGGATGATCGGAAAAACTGTGACTGCCAAGTCTTCTAGGCCTATTTCAATTTCAACCAGGAAGTTAGGCTCGAACTGAAGTGTCACGTAGAGCAAGCTGAGTCATTGACTGTGAATGATAGGTTACAATTCGTTAGCTACAAGATTGACACAGTATTCTAGAAGGCTAACGTTAGGCCTAACCAAAGACAAGTTACACAAGTTAGAGTTTGGCTGAACAGGCCTAACGTCAGGCCTTGGCTACCGGTAAATGTATACCTTTAGGCGCTCCTAACTAGTAAAACGGGTTTAATTACCTTAAAGGCTCTTTCGTCTTACAAGGCTGTTGTAGTTCTTTCAGATATTCGCTCGCCTCCGCCTCTTTTTGGGGGCGAAAGCAAAGTACTTCTGGCGATAGTTGGTGTGGCTCTGAACAGAAAATATTGTTATATATATTGCACCATCGCTTGCAATATAACAAAGTCTTATTCAGCTGGAATGAACCAATCAAGTTGGTAGCATGTAGCAGCTGACTACTTTAACCAATGGACTAGCGTATATTTTCAACTCAATGATGTCACTTCTACGCAAATAGCATATGAAAAATGGAATTCCCCTTCAGTAACTAAAATAGAAGTTTCACGCTCTGTGGCGGAGGTATTAGTTTTGTTTACCAGGTTGCTTTCTCAATTTCCTCTTTGGCTTATTTATTGTATGAAGGACATGAGTCAGTATGAATGGAACGGGTCCTCTTCCTTTGAAAGTATAAACTAATGGCGCTCTCTTCAAGTTTTTTGGTCAGATACCTTTGAAAGTGTTCAAAAAAAAAAAAGGAAACATGAAAACTCACATATTGCAGGGACTCAGTCAGTCTGGGTGCTGCTGCATACCAGTGTGCAGGCCCTTTTAGCATTACATGAGAGGAGGGTTGGGTAAAGAAAACAATTAAACCTCCATATTCTGTCCTCAATTACCATGCTACACACTGGCCACCCTTGAAAAAAATTGCCCCTTTGGCTAACCACAGGCAATGTACCCTCTCCCTCCCCCCCCCCCCCCCCCCACTGCATTGGACCATGGAAGTATTACCTCCAAGGTAGTAAATCCATGCTGGGACCATTTCCAATACAAGCTCTATGTCTGTAATTATTTGTCTGAAGGATAAGAGAAGTCACCCAATTTAACTGAGTAGTGTGGTAGCCTCTGCTCTGTTTCATGATATAATAACTGTTGGGAGTCTTGTGACAGTCTTGTGTAAATACTTTTCCTCTTCAAATGTTGTAATGTCCTCAGAGTAATTGGTTTATGTTGCATATGTAATATTGAAGTCATAAAATTGATATGATGGAAAATACTCCATCTGCAGAGAGAAATAAGATGAAAATTTTGATAAACAATTAGTTGTTGCTAAATAAGTATAGGCTGAATGCTCTTGACCTTAAACTGAAAAGCAAAATTTTCCATGTGCTTCAGTAATTTCTCACTCGTATATCAGTCTCGTAAACTCTTCCAAGCCTTTACAGTGTCTCTATCATAAATTTCTTCAATATAGGCCCCTATATTTTGAAACATTTTGTCTAAAATGGCAACAAAGTTTCGGAACCTTTTTAAAATGTCGCCGGAAAGCCTCAACCCACTGGCCTTAGACAGCATTATGTATCAACAAATTTCTTTAGCATGGAGTGCACAATTTAAGCCCTCCATGTAGTACGTAGTAGTGCTCATACTAAAAAATTCAGAAAACTTGGGTGCTTGCCCCCTCGGAAAAAGTCTAGCCATGCCACTGCTGGCACTGCTGTTATTGAAACTTATTTTTAGTGCAGCTCAAGCTTGTGTCAAGTGGCTATTTCTATGTTACTTACTGGCCCACTAGCCTCAGACCAAAACTGCAACACTCTGCTCAGCCAGTCTTCGCCTTTTGATTTAAGTGCTTGCATGAGCTACTCGATCCTGACTTCAGATTCATACCTGTTAAAGCAACTTCTTAGTCTGCAGTACTCACTCAGTCACTGTGCAGTGAGTACACTTTTAGTAGAATGGATTCCACATGAGTCTCTAGGCCTACGTGTGAAAATTCTTTTCAAGGACATTCAGCACAGTTACACTATCACATGTATAAAAATACACATGGTGACAATGGGATACACTAATTTGTTAAAACCCCTGGAGATTCCAGGGGAGGCTTTGCCCCCAGACAACACAGGGCCTTTGTTAGGACTTTGGCTATGGATCCCCTTTCAGATATGCACTGGCTGCCATTGCTCATTAAAACATATAAACCAAATGTTGTAGGGACATTGAAAGCAACAGGAAGGACAAGTTAATATAAATACTGGGTGTGTACATACATTTTCAAACTTTATTTTGCAATGAATGAAATAAAAGTTGGCAGACATATAACAACATAAATGAACAAAAGTCAACAAAATTTAGATGTTCTTAAACTCTGACCTTAACAGTACATTAAGCGTTAATTGCACACATACACTAATGATGGTGTCAGCTGTCTTTTACTTTTTTTAAAACCTTACAGCAGATCAGGACTTTGATTAATCAAAGCTTGTGCCACTTGTTAAAGGTAATTAATCTTGTCCCTTCCCCTGTTTCTCTCAACTGGTCTCTCCCATAATGGAAATAAACTGCTTGAATGTTTGAATCTTGCTTCATATGCACATGAAACATAGCATTAACATATCACCTTCTGTACACTAGTTGACAAACACCTTACTTTGTTTTAACAATAGACAATACACTGTTTATCGGTTGAATGTTGCATTGTGCTGGTATTAAAAGAATATTTAAACCATAAAACGGTACAGTACACATGTACACTCCACTGGAATCCACTCATCTGATATGCAATGCTGAGGAAATTGAAATCAATTTTGCCATTTTACAAATTTTTGATGCAACATGAGTGGAAAAAGGATGTGTTTATGAAATGTAAGTGTCCTTTTAAAGTACTATATTTTAAAATCTTTCATCTATGAATACTAAAACAGAAATGGCCATTCCAAACTAACGTTCGAGTCAAGCAGAAGGAGGTAACCGAGTTCCTGTTTAGGGAAATAATAGCTGCATGTTTTACAGGAAAGGTGGCATTTGATGACAAAAAGTGGGAATCAATTGAAGGGGAAATTGTGTACTTTCCCTTAATATCCTGTCATAAGATGTCAAAAATTAATGCTATTCTGCTAAGGTCATGTGATTAGAGGGAAATAAGACTTTTGATCCTTATATTACTTCAAGGAGATGAGAGACTATGATCATCAAGCTGTTCTACAACTGATGCAGATGCAGTCAGGATACCTGCAGCT
Organism: Holothuria scabra; assembly: GCA_037179385.1. Lineage (NCBI taxonomy): Eukaryota > Metazoa > Echinodermata > Holothuroidea > Aspidochirotida > Holothuriidae > Holothuria > Holothuria scabra. The sequence continues at coordinate 41,125,602 of CM074187.1, read as the reverse complement.
ATAAAAGGGAATTTTCTGGGTTTTTTTTTTTTTGCTTTTGTTTTTTTTTATTTTGCTGGTGCTGAATTGAGATTCAAAAGCCAAATTAAAAATGACAGGTCTGTCATCATTACTGGATAGCTAAGTTCAAAACGAGTCCTTATAACTGACAACATAGATTTCTTCAAAAAAACATGTCACTTTTTCCATATGTGGTGCATAATGGTGAAAATGACGAGTGAGATATTCACAAGTCATGCAAGCAAAAAGTCCAGATAGCCTAACAGGCCCATTTTTAGCAAGGGGATGAAAATGGGGGACCAATGGCAGTGTTACAAGGGGTAAGAAAGTGTATTTCCCTCACAGATTTTGGCCTTGCCCCCCTCCAACTTAGAAAATTAAGAGTTGGTTATATATACCTCTCCAGAGACTTTATTACTCATCCAGAGATATGCTAAAATCTGCAAGCTTTTGGTGGCTTTACCCCCTGGACACCCACCTAAAGGAACAGGAAATTTGGGCTCTGTTTTACATTGCTCCCAAAAATTTTGGGCCCCTTACATTATCGTTTATCCCAAGTCCCCCTCCCCACCCCCAATTTTGACATTCTGGAGCTGCCACTGAGGGGGACAGATCCCCAGCCCTGAAATCCCCTAAATCTGAAAAGGTAACAGATGCTGTTTATATAATTTTTTTTTGTACACTTAGCTTCCCGAAGAGTTTTTCACCACCACCTTTTGCCCTTGTCTCAGCAATACAAAAAAATATTCAATTAAAAGAAGCAAAAGGAATCTGATCAAATGTCACCATATTACATAAATTTCTAGGTCTTTGTTTTGGAGGTATTTTTTTAACAAAACTTCAACTATTAGTTTCCATTGAAGATGATTTCCCACAAGGGAAGGAATATAATAAGTTACCGTTGCAAAGTAATTGTAGCTTTCAAATGGTTAATGTTTATCTACCAGGCTTAGATCAAAGGGAAGGCTTTTACGACCTCAGCTCTCTCTTTTTCACCACATCAACAATAAAACATACAGGAGATTATAGCAGAGCAACTCACTCACACCTGTTTCCTCTTAGGCCAGCCCCCCCCCCCCCCCCCCCACCTTTCCCACCTTTTGGAATGTCTGGATCACTGCCTGTGTACAGACCATGACCCTGCACTTTGAGGTTCATTACACTGTATGAAACAGCTAGACTGTCAAAGTGACACTTTCTAACTTAAAGGGCCAAACCTCTCACCCCAAACTACAATTTTGGAACCCGGGTACCTAAATTCTCGATTGGCTCAGCTCTTTGATTGACAGCTAATTCAAACAATGCAGAGTGCCAAAGCTTATATTACACAGCATGAACGGTACTGAGGGTGTTTTGATAATATAAATTGAGTATTTCTATACTCACCCTGAAGCAATAAACGGAGATTGTGTCTTGATGAGGATGAATTTCAGACAATTGTGGGAGGGGCTTCAGTAAGAAGGTTAGGAGAATTGGTACTGTTTGGGGTGAGAGAAATGGGCCTTTAAAGTGATACACTGAATTGTTTCATGAAATCTACCAAATTTTTTTCAAGCCTGCAGTTTCCTTCCAATTTTAAATTACAAATGGTCAAACTTAGACAATCCTCACATCCTTCATACAAGTAATTGTCTCATTGGGGAAAAATTAGCAATTTTACTACGAGTTTTTGAAAAATTGTGAACATAGAGACATTCAAATTTTACACAAAACTGTTACAAGCTGGGTTACGAACAAATTAAAAATATGTACGTTTGTGTATAACTATTGAATGTAAAACTTGACTTAGTATGGTAATAACTAGTACCCTTCAACACCCTTAAAATGATATCAATATCAACTCAACATATCACTCATGTAGTGTTTTGCTGATTTTCATAATGATATTGTTTCATTTCAACAACCTTTCAACGAACCTTTCATCCCTTTACTGTATACTAAACAGTAATTTAGTCTGACTGTCACATAATCTGTCATTCCAAAGCTTGAAGTTACAGCTAGAGTGATATTCCTTTTTATTTCATATACTAATTTACAATGTATTCTCCTTTGATCCTATGAAGTACCAACTTCTAATGGCATTCAGCTCTTTTAAAGTGCATGAATTACCTTTACAGACTCAGGCAAGCTACAGGAAACAGTATGCAAAGTAAATTAGACAAGTTCCAGTTGTCATGTGGCAAGAAATCTTAACTTTGAAATCTCTCTCCCAGATCAATTCCTTTTTTGCTCAACTTTACAGTTTAATGGGAGTGATGAGTTCTATACAGTATTTTCAGAGTAAGTAGCTTGCAGCATTAAACAAAATTACAATCTAAGAACAGATTACAGGTTATATTTGAAAAAAATATATATTTAGCATAAAAGATTTGACACACAATAACGATGATATGCAGTACCATGTTTAGGGTGTTATAATTTTAAGTTACTATAAATAACACAATATTAAATGGTTTATTTATTAAAAACATAAAGGAAAATATGAAAGCATTTACTGTTGAAATATATAAATAAACCAGAATGAAAAAATGCATTGAAGCTTTGATGATATAACAGTTCTTATAGCACCTTACACAAGAAGTCTCAAAGCTCTAAGTTACTTGTTCTTTTCCAAAAAATGCAACATTTATTGTAATACCTGGAGACTCAAAATGACCTTTGACTGCACCAGTTAATAACTGGCTTTTCTTTTAACCATAAATACTTCTACATTCAAAAGCAAAATATCATACTGTGCCTTAAGATATTCTGAAAAGAAAGTTTTCAGAGTTTTTGAGGCCAGTTGATACCAGATGACCATTGACCTACACCAAAAACAACAGGGACTCTTAATTCACCATAACACCCACATACTAATTTATGAAATCCATCAAAGTTTCCTACCTTGAGATATTCTATTGACAAGGTTTTCAAAGTTTGACCTTTGGTGACCCCAGATGACCTTTCACATCAAAAATAAAACATACATACATGTAAGAAATGCATTCAAGGTTCCTTCATTGAAATATCATGCAAAATGTGTTCTGCGATTTGGACCCTCTGAGACCCATAGCTGACCTTTGACCACCAAAACCTAAGGTTCTGCTCACCACATCACATCCACATACTACATCTGAAATTAACACTATTCAAGACTCTTGAAATATTGTGTAAACATATGGTACAGCTGGAGACTTTGACCCTGGTGTCCTTATAATTCAGACTTTTAACCTCCACAAAAAACAAAAGCAATCATCTACTGAATATATGCCAGCTGCATGCTGAGTATGAGGACCCTACGTACAAGTTACCTTTCTTGAGATATTGTGTACACAAAGTTTTCAGTCTTTGACCTGAGATGACCCCACATAACTTCACCCTCACCAAAAAATAGAGATCATCCACTCAATATTGGTCATCTACATGCTATCATGAGGACTCTCCGAGTCACTAATCTTGAGATATTGTGTAAATTAAGTTTTCTGACTTTGACCCCTGGTTACCCCATGTGAACTTTGACCTTGACCAAAAACGATAAGGGTTATCTACTACATACTGGCCATCTACATGTCAAGGACAAGGAGCCCAAGTTACCATGCTTGAGATATAGTATACACAAATACAAAGTGTCACACACACAACATCACCATCGCATAGATTCCTTACCTGCCTTTGGCAAGGAACCAATGGTACTTCAGTTGAGTTAACCTGAGTACTTGAAGATACACACTTAGAACAATCTCCTCAGCAAAAGAAAGCTACAAGTATAACAATTTCTTGAAAAGAAATGCTGGATTTGCATTACAAATTACCCATCTGCTTAGAGATCAAACTCTGGTTTTGGGATCTGTTACCAAATCCAATTTGATTTCTGTAAACATTGCTGATTTATTCTCATCCCAACATCTGAGCCCTTCTTTGGGTAATTAAAGGCTTCCCTAGCTGTCATAATCTAAACAAAACCTTTAACTCTGCAATCACTGGACATTTCAGGAGCTTATCTGCTGTGTAAATAGCTGTGTAATCAAGTAGAAAAAAAATCCTCACAGGCCAGCAGATAAGTGCTATTCTAGAAGGAAGTGATAGTGGTTCCTTACAACAAATAAATGAACAGATAAAGAGGATTTTATTTAATACACTTGACCTCTCCTTGGTTACAGTGTCCTTATTTTTAAGCAAGTGAAGTAGTAATGTGTGCAACATTTTTGGCATGTTGTTGTTGTTTACATATGTACTAATCCCTCTTGATGAAAGAAAGATAACCAGCTGAATAAAATTTTCACTCAGCAGGCACTAATTATGGAGTAACTAAAGTCAATGTGGTGCCTGAAAAATTTGTTCACCCAAACAATTAATATGCATGCAAAGCCATGTCTCTCTTATCTATATGTCGATATCCACCAATCAAATCATTACTGTTGCATACGTCAGACAATAACAAACTCTACAATTGTCAGGAACACATTTTACTATTGTAGGTTTGGTTTATACCTGGTTGCACTGCCTTACACTGAAATCACTGAACTAATGTACTGATTACATAGGCTATGGCCTAGGATAGGCTGAGTAACAATGTTTCGTTGTGTTACAACAGACCACAAAATTTGTTAAACCTGAAGAGGAGGTTGATTTGTTGCTGAAACATAAAAGGCTATGTGAATGAAGTTCACTGTAGTTTCAGTAATTATGACTGTTGAACTACTGAACAGAAAGTGAAAGGCATAATTAGATCTAGTAACTTCATAAACCTGTGAATGGGATCCTTTTCTTGCAAATTTCGATCCCTTAGGGTATAGGTAGATTTCACCTTCCTCCTCTAGGAAAATGGGCCTTCTCTGGAAGAGATTTCGAACTCTGAGAGCTCTGGAGATAGAGTGTTCCAGACTCCCAGTAGTTATTCAATCTGACCAGGTAAGAGATTTGATTTTATAATTGTTTTTCTTTTTTTTCAAGGTTAAATGTTGTAGACCTGGGTGGCTATGTCTCACATAGTTCATTTAGGTTGCAGTCTGACAGAATCAGGCAAGTAGAAAATGTCATTAAGTGGAAAATGTTAAATTCATCAGAACCTGACCCCTATTGACCAGCACTATTACCTTTACTTTCACCAAAAACTTAAAGGCATATTTTCATCATCCCAAACAGTTCCAATTCTCCCAACGTTCTTACTTCTAGGCTAGCTCCTCCCACATTTATCTAAAACTCATCTTTATCCAGACACAATCCTAGTTTATTGCTTCATGGCTTGCCCCAGTGGACATACAAGTCAATAATGTGTAATCAAGACAATCTCAGTGCCCATGCTGTGTAATTTAGCTATGATGCATTGTTTGAATGTGATGCCAATCAAAGAGCTGTACCAATTGAGAGTTTTGATATATGTATACTGAAACTGTAGTTTGGGGTGACGAATGACTGCCTTTAATGGTTCCTCTTCTAACCATTTGATTTCAACCTTGATAAAAATAGAACTGGGACCACCTTTTCCTCACACCTTATCCATCAAACTAAATATGAAACCTAACTTTTCTACCTTGAGATATCACGTTGACAAGATTTTTGGAGTTTGACTTCTGCTTAACCCAGATGACCTTTGACCTCCATCAAAAAACAATTGAGCGGGTTCCTCAATTCAATATAGGTTATCTATGTACCTTATCGACATTTGTTTACAAGAGTTCCCTTCTTGAGATACTGTGTTAATGAGCTAAGTGTCACAAACAGGCATACATCATAACCCCATAGATTCCTTCACCAAAGAATAAAAAAAACCAAACACTGCCTCCAGTTTGACCAATTTTGGGAGGCAATACATGTATAATTTCCTATTTGACAGAGTAGCTATATTTTCTATTTTGTATTTCAACAGAGTTTGATATTTAATTCTTTTCTTCAGTTGCAGTGAACTGTGATGTGAGGGAACATGTAGTAGTTTAGGCAAACTGTCAGGCTACAACAAGGACACTTAAGTAAATAAGGTTGCAGTAAATAATTGTTTTTGTCCCTTTGAATTATTAATTGCGTTTCAGTCTTCCCAGCGCAGAGATGCCTGAACCAGGATAGAGAGAGAACTCTTGGCTGTGATATTCTGTATAGTAGAACCATTCCCCCAATAACATCTAGAGATTTAGGAAGTGAATTTCCAAGTGACCATGCACAAAAAATTGCAAATAATTTGATAAATCCTCTTCACAGAACATCAAACACATTCAGCACATGCTGCTCAGAATGCAGAAACATGATATTTATCAAATAGCATACAGGAAGATAGATGCATTTAGCAAACATGTTAATATGCACTCAACTCCCAGGAAAGGGAGAAAAAGACATACATGCAGTCAACATGACACCTCACCTAGTTGTGTGTCACAGCAATACCTCAGAAACAATCAGGGCTACCGGGTGGCAAGACAAAGGATCACAATCAGTAATAAGTTGTAAGACAGTTGGCCACATAGGAATGAAGACAGATACCATTCAACAGAATGATACTTCCACAACAAGTACATTTATAAGTGCAGGAACTTCGAAACCAAACAATCCATGAAGGAACGTTCTTATGCCATGTCCCAACAGACCATAACACTTGGTTAAAGTAGGAACCGATTTGCTTCAGTTTGACTGCAACAAAACTCTTAGGACAGTAGACTTTTCCTCAAACTTTGGCCACATTATGGTACTCAACATATTGAACTGGTCATAACTTCATAGCAGTTTCATTTTCTACTGAAAAATAAGTCTTCCAATCTGATGCTCCAACAAAGAAGATGACCAAACTGTCATGCATCAAAGGATGCTGATACTGATACTGCTTCTCAAATATTTTGGTAAAAACACATCCTTCTCTCACTGTTTCTGATGAATGACCAAAAAGTAAACACTGCATGTAGATGCAGTACAGTTTACGACAGTTGGCATAATGCTGGCACTGCTGTTCAACTTCCCCATGCAAAATGCCTTGAAAGCTTCATGTCCTTTAAAAATATCCAAAATTTTATGGATCCCTACTTTTTTAAAGAAATATTCTTCAGTACATTAGCATATAAAATCAGACCTACCCCCCTTCACCTCCTAACCATCCCTTTGAGGGAAAATGCCATATCCCTTTCCATACTGACTGTACCACAATTCAAGACCTGCTCAATATACCTTTGGCATTAAAAAAGAGGAAATATTTTTCACCAGATAATGAAATTTAAGCTTAATGCAAGTCTTTGCAGCCAAATTGAAATATCTTTAGATGCATGATGAAATAAAATGCAGGAACCAAAACGAAAGCTCTTCCAGTGACGTGTAACAACAACTTTCCCCAACCAATACTTAAGAAAACCAGAAAGCCAAAAGGCTTAGCGATTCCTTGCCACTGAAATTTGAGCCTACCTTTTTTTTTCAAATTGACAGTGCTTTGACATGTTTTTCAAATCGACAGCTAGTGCTCCGTAATGTTTTTCAAATTGACAGTGCTCCGTAATGTACCCACAAAGAATACATGCAAGGCATCCAAGCTTCCTACTTTGAGATTCCGGGTGACCTTTGACCACCTACAGTAGAACTACGGTTCAGCTCACGATATCACATCCACATACTGTGTGTGAAATTTTGCAGTAAGCAAGACTCCAACCGTGGGAAATTGTGTAAATATGATATTGAGACTTTGACCACTTGTGAACCAAAGTGACATTTGACCTCCACCAAAAACTACTGTATAGGGATCATTTATTCCTTATACATCATCTACATGCCAAGTATGAGGACCCTACAAAAATTACCTTTCTTGTAATACAATGCAAACAAGCTTTTCAGACTTTGATACTGCTGACCCCAAATGACCTTTGACCCTCACAAAAATCAATTGGGATCATCATTTAAATACAGCCAACCCACACACTAAAGGTGAGCTTAGTTACATGTATTTTTGAGATGCAGTGTTTACAAGGTATTGACCTTTTGACCTGTCATGACCCCAAATGACCTTTGACCTCCCCCAAAATCGATAGGGATCATCTACTTCACACAACCAACCCACGCGCCATATATGTGCATAGTCACATGCAATGTTCTTCAGATATCATGTTTTCAAGGTTTTGACCTTTTGATATCTTTTGACCTCAAATGACCTTTGACCTCAACGAAAATTGATAGGGCTCATCTACTCAATTCAACCGACCCACATACCAAATATGAGCAAAGTCACATGTAACGTTCTTGAGATATCGTGTTTACAAGGTTTTGACCTTTTGACCTCTCCTGACCCCAAATGACCTTTGACCTCCACCAAAAACAATAGGGATCATCTACTCAATATGGCCAACCCACACACCAAATATGAGATTAGTCACACTTACCCTTCTTGAGATACCGTGTTTACAAGCAATTTCTAAGAATTTACCATTTGACCTCTCCTGACCGCAAATGACCTTTGACGTCCACGAAAATCGATAGGGATCATCTAATCAATATGAACAACTCACACATTAAATATGAGCATAGTCACATGTTACGTTCTTGAGATATCGTGTTTACAAAGTTTTGACCTTTTGACCTCTCCTGACCCCAAATGACCTTTGACCTCCACCAAAAACAATAGGGATCATCTACTCAATATGGCCAACCCACACACCAAGTATGAGATCAGTCAAGCTTACTCTGCTTGAGATATCGTGTTTACAAGGTTTTCACAGTTTGACCTCTACTGACCTCAAATGACCTTTGACCTCCACGAAAAACAATAGGGATCATCTACTCAATATGGCCAACCCACACACCAAGTATGAGACCCGTCACAGTTACCTATCTTGAGATATCGTGTTTACAAGCAAAGCGTCACATACACACACACATACACACACACACATACACACACACACACATGACATCACCATCGCATAGATTCCTTTTGCCTACGGCAAGGAATCAAAAAGTACACAACCTCCCCCCCCCCCCCACCCCCACCCCATACTGTAACCTCAGGCCAAAATCTAAAATTTTCATGGCATTAGCCATGTTAAAGAATAGCTTTTCTTTGCATAAAAAGAATATGGACTACATTTCTCGAATCATACTGTAAAAATACATCTTGGCAAAAATCACATCAAATGATACCCCAAACACTGGAACAAAGCAATTTTATGACAACAAAAATAATAGACTCAAAATTAAAGCCTCATGAAGATATAAAAATATGCTTATTCTTTGAAAAATTCAAAATGAACATCAGTTGATCTACAATCAAGTTATGATATTATGTGGTATAAAATAACACTATAGGTATTTTGGTTTATATTTTGCCTAAAAATATTCAATTTATATATCTGAAGGATTTCTTCTTAGGTCTGGCTTTCAGTTTTCAATTGAATTCTGTGCTTTACATAGCACTGAGGTCTTCTTAACTGCTTATCAGCAGGAAGTCTGGAACATGATGTAACTCACTAGTTTATTTGGAAGTGGTAATTGATCAGTAAAGAAATCTTCATTTTCAGGGCCCAAGAACTTCCTCACTGTGAGACGACACAGGGACTGTAGAGATCTGGGATTACCTGAAAGTGAAGCACAGATAAAATGATGAAAAATCGGTCACCAGATGTAATGAACCAAAATGGTTTGTAATCCAACTGTGAGTTAGTATGCTTTTCCTTTTTTCATTACAGGTATGAAAGTGAACATTTTCCCAGGACATGCACACAAGACCAAAGTTTTACTAGCTGGATCACAGGTTTAATAGACCAAAGATCCCCTTAATCAAGGCTTCACCTTGAATTAGAAGATTCAGGATTTGACTGAGATGACAAAACAAGATTTAGAAGATTACATTTGGTAATAGATAGAATGAACTGAACGGAGGGAAGAATAACAGTTATGGTTAATTTTATGATTAGAGCAAGGATACAGGCAGGGCTAGGATTATGTTAAGAACTAAAAAATTAAACACTTTTGGTGAACCTTTGACATAATGGATACTGCCCCATTTGTAACTGTGGAAAAAAATCCAATATGAGCTTGAGTTTTTATACCAAATGTTGCTATAAAACATGATCATAACTTTGTCATGATGTTAAATGTCAAATTAGTATACTGAGCAAAACTGGGATAACAATGGTGACAGAATTAATGACAGGGTTGATGATATTATTACTACAGACCTAATTTTAGTTACTAAATCATTTTTACCACTTATTAAATATTTATTGCTTCCCCAAGTTAGAGCTTCACTGAATTACTGTATATATTGCATATATATTTCTCCAGATGCTTAAATTAGACCACAGCTCTAGTCCATGATTCTCTAGAGTTGAATTAAGACAGCGAGTGATAGCCTGATTTTGGTCAGCCATAACTGGGGTCCATTACTTTTTCATCTTTCAATTTCCTTGCTAGCTGGTACCATGGATGGTTGTACAATAAATATCTTAATTCCCACAATTCCACTGAATATGAGGGTTTCAAGTTCTTCTAGACAATAAATGAAGACAATTTAAGGATGATGGGCCCCACTAATGGCTGCTTACAGTCACTAAATACAAGCTGATTGGATTCATCTACCTGTATATGCCCTTCATCTGCAGTAAAAGTATCAAAACATAAAGTAGAATTGTTGATCTGCTTGAAAAAATCTCCCTGTTCATCCTTAACTGATTCAGATTGCACATGCACTTTACTCATTAATCATTCATTTCTATCCATTTTTTTCTCTAAGGTGTGACCTCTACAGTATATCCTTGATCTGACCACTAGACTGGTAATTGTCACTGATAGCTAAGTTAATTATTATTTAGAGCAGGCTTCCTCAAATAACGGCGTGTGCACCACTTGTGGTGCGCGACATGGTTTGGAGTGGTGCCAAAAATTACTGGGAGAATATTGAAAAATTTAACTTTTTCCATAACCTTTTCACAAGGATTGTTCTGTCTCAAAAATAAGTACTGTAAATAAATCTAATACTTTCCACAGACTGAGGTCACATACCGACAAGGATGTAATAACTTCCTATTTGTTCCCACATGAAAGTAAAATTTCTGTCACTGTTTACATTTATTTGAGTTAGTTAGTTAGATAGAGTTTTACGGCCCAGTTTCCAACCTATTGGTTCAATACATTTATTAGAGACAGGGCTTTGCCGATTGTTACCGGTGAATTGGCAAAAATTGTAAAGTTTGTGAAAAATTTGGCCTGGAAAATTGAACCCCCTCCCCATACCCCTCCCCCTGGATAGCAATCAGTGGCACATTATTTCAATAACACTTAACAATGTGGTGCTTCAGGAGACTTAACTGAGGAAGCCTGATTTAGAGGGATCATGCAGACCACAAATTTTGCCACATTCTGGACAGAAACCATTTGAGACTAAATTAGGGAAGTATTGATGCAGTACTATTAAAATGAACAACAACTTATGTTAAACATTTGCCAAAGATGAGAATACAGTAGATTCATTACAGTGTATGATTTGAAAAGTTCTGTTGAATCACTTCATGGTACAGTAGTTGATTCTAGCTATAATGATATTGCCTTCAATATCCAGAAAGTAGTCCATTGCCAGGAATTTTGCACAAGCTGAATCAAAAGTGCCACTTTCCAAAAGGTTGACTGATGCTAGTATTGCACTGATTTCTACATTAATCACCCATCATCCATAATTCTCAAGGAAACAAGGTAAAATTCTCTAATGCCATACTTACTTAGTGCATGTCGCAGAAAATTCAACAATCCTGGAGTAAATTTTTCTACCATTCCAAACTGTGTATGTTGCAGGTCTGTAACTGAAAGAGATAAACCCATTTCCAGTAACAAAATGAGAAAACTTTCATCACATTTCTGCAAAGCTGACACAGTCAAATAACGTAGACCTGCAAGTCCTTGTCCACATGTCATATCTGCCCCTGCCAACAAAAGAAGCTTAAAACAGTTGAAATGATTTTTATCCACACTAACGCACAATGGATCTGTAAGGAATGTTAGCCATTCTACATCAGTGTGCCTTCTGTTTACATCTGCTTTGGCTGCAAGCAAAAGTTCAATACATTCATCATACCCTGCACATGCAGCAACATAGAGGGGGGTACATATATTTTCTCTTCTTCCATTAGGATCTGCTCCAGCATTTAGCAGTAGTTTAACACATTCAATGTGATTTCCTGCTATTGCCATAAAGAGGGCAGTCTGACCTTTTCTGTCAACTTCCTCTATGCTAGCACCAGACTGGAGTAAAAGGTGAACACACTCATGGTGACCTTTGCTAGCAGCCAGTCTTAAAGGGGTGCATCCCAAATAGTTTTTGAGGTTGACCCTTTGGCTTCGTCCAGCTCCATCCAAGAGATTCTGGAGGATGCATGTGTCTCCATTGGAGGCTGCTTGATGAATGGCTGAGTCATAGAGAGGGTAGTCATCATCAGGGAGAATAAACATGATTCTGGAATACAAAGTGATACATAATGTACAGTAAGTATGTTTGCAATTTACTGGGTGATTGCACCAAATAAAAAGGTAACCAGGAAAGATATTCATGACTACTACGTACGGTGTATGAGAATTCCCACCAAAAATTTTTTTATTACCATTTTGCGTTGAATTTATGTTTGCAATGGTTCTAATGCATTTATTTTTGAATACAATGCATAAAACTGTATTTCTGAGCATAATACTCTAAATTTTAGGTAGTTCACATGCACCATCATATTACTGCATCAGTGTTTCTGCTAAAAAATCTCCACTTGAACCAAAATACCCCACACTCCAAAAACTGACAAATTTTCCCAGGGGCCAAACTCAGTTTACTGTAAGAAGGCCTTGGAAACTATAAGGGTCAGATTCTTTTTGATGCCTCACAGCTGTTTTTTTGCACCACTTGCCCTTCAAATAGCGAGAAAAGAGTTGTGGCTGTTAATGTAGAACTACTGTAAGGCAACCCTTTTCTCCTCTTAACATTAGTAAAACACACTATCAAGAACTGTAATTTTTTGAAAACGGTGACACAGGCAGCTTAGAAACTGAAAATCAGTGATCAGTACAGTTATTTTTGTAGAAATTATGCAGTCATGCTCCAAAAAATTGCTAGTAAAAGCAGCAACTTCAAGCAGATCTCCTCATATATGACTTGCAAGTATACAGCATAGTGTGTACCTTTATTCAATGGTTTTTAATAAGACTATTACAAACAAAAAGTTATGTGAGGAGTAACACAGTACCTAGGCCAAATTTAGGGAGTGTTTAAGCTTTCAGTGAATTTCACATACAAGACCAAAGCTACTGTCACAGGATGACAGGAGCCAATCTTGAATTATTATGATGGGGTATGCCAGTTAAAATTGTGGGTTCCCTTTAAATAAGGCAGGGTATATAATATACAAGCGACCCTTTTACTATTAATTCCATTCCATGACAAGTGGTCCTGATTAAGTCTAAACTCAAAAAACCTCACATTACTATAAAACAGTGTCTTTTACAACATTTTTCTCCGAAGAATACAGACCTTGTACCGTATTTACTCTATTAAACTCCCCGGGGGCATGAAATTTTCGTTAAGGGGGCGTTTATTAGAGTCAAATTTACGTGACTTTTCCCTAGGCAAGTGCCCCACAACTTGTTTCTTATCTGAGCCCTTCTGATAAACTGCTATGGCGTATTTGTCCATTTGGTTGTCAGCTTCACAATCAGCCGTGAGCTCCTCCCCAATGATCGGTAACCAAACTTCCCTATAAATATGGTAGCCACGAACAGCACTCTGAACTTTGCAAGTGTGATCAACTTTTGCCGACATCTTGATATGTAACGTTACACACAGAAGTGACTTTTTTAAGTGCTCGCGGCATGCATGCATGCATGCTGTGCACAGTATACAGCCAGGCCTCACGGTACTATACTGACCGGCCGGCTATACGCACGTACATACGGTAATTGCACAATAGTTACCACGAGTAGCACCATGCACGTACGTATTAGCAGTACATACGCGTTCACAGCATTTCACTGTTAAACAGTTTTCCTGTGTTGAATTTGGATTTTCATGTTAGGCTGTTCGGATAGGCTAGCCAATATTCGTATACCTACGGTATGTACAGTACCACTTTCGAACCACAAACGAAGCAGTACAGGTTCGTGGTATGTGATAGCGTAATTGATATCAACAGAATTAGTTGCAGAAACATGCCTTTTACTTCAGGATATGGGACTTTATAGGAGATTTCGTGGCTTCAAGGTACAGATGCGCCAAGAATGAATGTAAAAAACCGACCAGAGCGCTAGATACCAACCGCCGAATACCCACAGTTTACCTCGCTTTGACCGACCGTTTCCCCCGATATTTTGGGCCTCACGGTTTTCGGCGGTGTGAGAAGAAATAATCCCATTAGCCTGAGAATTCCTTACACAAAGGAGCACTCAATGTCAAAATGCTTAACAATAGGTAAAGTGATACAATAGCCTCCGAGACGGTGATTGAACTTCCTGTGTATACGAAGTGTCCTTTCATCACTTGACTTTCGTTAACGTTAATTTCGCAGAACTAGTACCTCCCATATTAAGACTATTACTATTAGGACTATTTCATTTTCCTTTTTCCATATTGTGTTTGGAATTAACAATTTCACTTTATGCAATGTGACGAAAAAGTTGGGGGGCGTTTAATAGAGTAAATACGGTATGTACTGTACCACAAATTAGGTTTAGCATAAATTGCACAACAACCAAAGCAATATGCTGTACATCCATTGCAGTCTCGATCATAACAACTAACAACAAACATTTACAATAATTAAAGGCAGTCAGTCATCATGCCAATCTACAATTTAACTATAAGGCTACAGAATTTCTCAATTGATTCAGCTCTTTTGCTGACATCTGCAGTTTTCTGATTGACATCAAATTCAAAGCAGAAAGCCAAAAGGTTTAGTGATTCCTTGCCGCTGAAATTTAAGCCTACCTTTTTTTTCAAACGCTCCGTAATATTTTTCAAATTGACAGTGGTCCTTAATGTACCCACAAAGTATATATGCAAGGCATTGAAGCTTTCTACAAGAACTAGGGTTCTGCTCATGATATCACATCCACATACTTTGTGTGAAATTTTGCAGTATCCAAGACTCCAACCATGGGAAATTTGTGTAAATATGATATTGAGACTTTTGACCCCTTGTGAGCCAAAGTGAGATTTCATCTCCACCACAAACTATAGGGATCATTTTTTCGCCATGCATCATCTACTGTACATGTCAAGTATGAGAACCCTAAAATTGACAGTGCTCTGTTATGTTTTTCAAATTGACAGTGTTCCATAATGTACCCACAAAGTTTACATGGAAGGCATCCAAGCTTCCCACATTGAGACCCTAGATGACCTTTGAACACCTTGAACAAGGGTTCTGCTCACTACATCACATCCACATACTTTGTGTGAAATTTTGCTGTATCCAAGACTCCAGCCATGAGATATTGTGCAAACATGACATTCAGAATTTGACCTCCCATGACCCCAAATGACCTTTGACCTCCACCAAAAACAATAGGGATCATCTATTCAATATGGCCAACCTACACACCAAATATGAGATTAGTCACACCTACCCTTTTTGAGATATCATGTAAACATGCTTTTTCTAAGGAATTTACCATTTGACCTCTCATGACCCCAAATGACCTTTGACCTCCATGAAAATCAATAGGGATCATCTACTTAATAGGACCAACCTACACACCAAATATTAGCATAGTCACATGTACCGTTCTTGAGAAAACGTGTTTGTGACGTTTGATCATTTGACCTCTCATGAGCTGACATGACCTTTGACCTCCACAAAAATTAACAGAAATCATCTACTCAATATGACCAACCTGCACACCAAAGAACATAGTCACATGTACTGTTCCTGAGATATCATGTTTACAATATTTTGACCTTTTGACCTCTTTTGACCCCATATGACCTTTGACCTCCACCAAAAACAATAGGGATCATCTACTCAATATGGCCAACCCAAACACCAAATATGAGATTGGTCACACTTACCCTTCTTGATACTGTATATCGTGTAAACAAGCCAGAGGTCACACACACACATATCACACACGCACATAGGTCATACCGGTATTCAATGCCTTCAGGGGCACTCGGAACTGTCCCCCGTAAGGAAATGGTCGGAATTCCCCTTTATCCGTTTAAGTCACGCGGCACGTGAATGCTGCGAGCGAGGGCGGGCTCTTGTATATCACGTGACAGAGCTCATTGCAGTGTCCGAATTTTCGGGTAGCTACGCCAGGTACAAGCTCCGAGTGGGCGAGGAAAGACGTGCGAGGCTTCAGCTCTCATGAGTGGCTTGTGTACCCGGCAAGGTATTGTTTACAGGCTCATGCACACACACACATGACATCACCATCTCATAGATTCCTTGCCTGCCTTTGGCAAGGAATCAAAAATGCCAAGAAGATCATATTTCACAACATCTACTGAAAGGATTCTGGTTACACATTAGGGTCTCATACTCACCAAGGGTACGGCTTGAAGCAGTAAAGGGTCTGTGTCTGGATGAGGAAGAGTTGAGTTTCAGACAGTTGTGGGAAGGCTGATTGCCTATAGTACAGGAAAATGGAACTGAGATAGAATTACAGGGGAAAACATACATGTTACACTACACAAACCAGAGAAAATTATGGAAAACATGACTTTGCTGATTGCAACTCCAAACAGTAGTTTGTTTACTACTACTGTATTTAAATTTCTTTCTTAAGTACATTGAGAGAATGGTCATAAAAGTATAGACCACAGTTGCAGTTAAAGCAGCCGTCAGAGCTTGTTTTGACAAGTTTTTCACAACTCTAATTTACCACCACATTTGCATATATATTGACTTAAAACGCCAATCCTCTCACCCCATACTACACTTCTTGTATGGGATATCAGAAACTCTCAATTGGCTCATTTTTTTGATTGACTGCTAATTCAAACAATGCAAAGTGCCAAAACTTATATTACACTGCACTGAGAGTGTTTTGATTATACGCATCAAGCTTTTCTATACTCACCCTGAAGCAATAAAAACTGAGATTGTGTCTGTATGAGGATTAATTTCAGACAATTGTGGGAGAGGCTTAAGTAAGAAGGTTAGGAGAATTTGTACGGTTTGGGGTAAGAGAATTGGGCCTTTAAATCTAACAATTTAACCAATCTGTGATCACAGGCTAACACTGTGATTGGTTAGAGTGTAGTGGAGGCTTTCTAGGCTTGGATCTGTGTGAATTATTTTACAAAATAAATCTTCAGAACTTTTCATTAAACAGTGACTAACACAATTTCGACATTTCTCCTAACCTGAAAGACATCTTCAATGTTTCTATATTCTGGAAAACAATTGGTTCAGATGGTACAACTAGGTTCTGTCCAGAACAAAAGGTTAATATTCTCTCTGTCAAACTCTCATCACCCCTTTAAGTAGAAAAACATAGTGTAAGGGACATAACTTCATGAAGAAAATGCCAGTTCTCAAGGTGAAAATAACTTGAAAGGTACTATACCTTACAGTAAAAAAAAGAGAATTTAGCAGTATACTAACATAAGAGGTTGAAGGGCATAGGAGGGCCAAGGCCCGATAAGATGCCCTGAATTCCAAGCCCTAATCAAAAGTCAAACCACCAAACCTAGATAACACCATGAAAAATCAGATTCTACCAGTCATGGAAGAACTTGTCAATGTTAACCTTAAGGCAGTGAACTGATGGGGAGTTAACTACCCACTCAGGCAGACAATTCCACTCGTTGACAACTCTATGGGAGAAACCAAACTTCCTAATGTCAAGCCTTGCAAAAGGATTTTCCAGCTTTTTACAATGCCCACGAACCCGAGAATTACTTTGAACCCTTAAATAACTACAAGTCAAAAGGTGATTCTTTTCAGAAAGAAAAGTAAACCTGGAGTAGGCCCAAGATGCTTAAGCCTATCATGATAAGGTAAATTTCTCACCTCAGGTATAAGGCAAGTAGCACTCCTCTGAACTTGCTCTAAAATAAAGAAGTTTGTCCTTTTCATAGAAGGGGCTCCAAGCCTGAGCTGCATAGACAAGATGGGGTCTTACCAACTGCAAATACAAATTAAGTACAATATCCTTCCTAAAATTGATCAAATTCCTCTTGATCAATCCAAGCACTCTATTAGCCTTTACAGCAGTGGCTGCACACTGCCTTGATGACTTTAAATCTCCAGTAATTACAACACCCAGATCTTTCTCGAAAGTGACATTACTTAAAACACTACCATTCATGTTATAATAATAGCTAAAACTTTTAGGACCAAAATGAAGGACTTTACACTTTATATCCGCATTAAAAGACATTTGCCAAGTCTGAGACCAAGAAAATAATCTATCCAGATCTTTCTGCAGCAGTAAGGTATCATCCAAAATGCTAATCTTCTTATAAAGCTTAGTATCATCTGCAAACTTACTTTTTACAAGATGTAAGAGAACTATCAATATCATTGATGAAAATTAAGAAAAGAAGTGAGCCAAGGGCAGAACCCTGTGGTACTCCACTTGTGACTTCTTTCCAAGAAGAGAAGTTACCACTGACAGCAACTCTCTGAGATCTACCATGAATCCACAAATCTACCCAATCAGCCCAATTGCCCTGAACCCCTAACCTTTGCAGCTTAACCATTAGCCTACAGTACCTAATGGAACTTTATCAAAGGCCTTTGAAAAGTCAAGGTAAATGACATCAATGCCATACCCAGAATCAAGAGATGAAAACACATCTTCAAGAAAGCTCAGTAAGTTAGTAACCCAAGATCTGCTTGGCAGGAAACCATGCTGTGACAAATTAAGTAACTCATTATCTAAAAGATACAAACTATGCTTAAAGATTCCATAACTTTGCCCACAACACTGGTTATACTGACAGGCCTGTAATCTTAACCTCCTTGGCCAATTGCTTTTCAAACCTAGTTTTAGTTCTATTAACCAAATTTTTAACTAAGAGTCCTGCTTCTTGCAAGCTGCCAAATTACCTGGGCTTTTACTGGCCCTATAGTGACCCCAACACTTACGTTTCTTAATAGTTGCTCCAAGAACCTCTTGAGAAATCCAAAAAGGCCTATTTTTAACCACATCTTTCTTAAGTGGGATACACAACTTTGTTGTGTCAGAAACAACATCCTGGAAAATACTCCATGCCTCAGCAGGGCTTAAATGAGACAAACGGGCTGCCCAATTTATTGTTAAAAGCTCCTTAGCACGAGTAAAGTTAGCCTTGCTGAAATCTAGAATTGTACCTGCATCTGCCAATTGCTTCAATGTGTCCTTCAACTTGATAAAAATAAGCTACCTTTAGCTTCAACTACCCCAGAGTCCCTTGGCAGCATTACAATATCATATTCTTTGGTTCCAATAACTACACAAAACACAACAACAATTATTTTAAACATCCATTTTGAGCTGGATTCCTCATGCTATTCCAAGTGAAGTGGAATCCACGGATGAGCAGTGGGATGATTTGACTGCGTCTAGGAATCATGGATGAGCAGTGGAAATTGTTGGGGTGGGGTATTCTATTGTTGTAAGCTTTTTGTTGATATTTACAAATAGTGGTCAGGTCCAATTTGCTATGAATATTAAGCACCTTTTAGTTAAAGTTGTAGCTCAGCAGTGAAGCAGTTACAAACATGCCACACAGTAGTGCTGCATGTCAGCCATATTGGTACACCCCAAACATTTCATGGAAGTAGTGTTTACATAATGTATGTAATACACACAGTGGTACAGAGACAGAGCTGTTACGAATTAACTGACAAACTCTGTTTCCTCAGTTCCAAAAATGCACTAGGTTTTACCAAAAGGCCTGATACAGAGAGAAAAATGTCAGTTACTGTATATTCCATACAAAAGTTTGATAGAAATAAATGAGATGTGATAGGCCTAACGAGAAGTTTAACTGTGTGTAAATTTTAGCCCGAGATTTATACTGTTATTAACCATACTAAGTTCAGTACCTAACGTAGGCCAAGGTTTAATTATTATTTACTGGGCCTTGGCCTATAGGCTAGTACTGTATACAGTAGGACTATTCTAATACTAGTTGGAATTGGAGACTGTGTATGAACATTAGGCCGAGGCCAGCTGCTCATGTGATATCGTTGTAGGGCCTGGCTAAAATATATTGTTACAGTAGTCTGTTGTGTCTATGCCCAATGAGTCTTGCGCCATACCAATGATGATGCTGATGGACAGGCCAATGAAGAACAGGTAGCGAAACCAGGTGAGGGGGAGAGAGTCAAGGCATCGACGAAGGAAACACATTTGGCATTTTGGAGGCCAGGCTCCCTGCTTGAAGTTGGCATCGGCCCAGTTCTGCAGGCATAACTACTCCTGAGCAATATCATCTCCCTAGTTCTGCTGGGCCCCTTACCCAGTCTCCAACTTCTATGTCTAGGTGTAGGCTTGGTCATGGGACCAAATGTGATGGTTCCCAAACTCATCAAAATCCAAAATTGTTTATCTAAAGGCCGTATTTCATCCAAATTTAAAACAATTTGGTGAAATTATTTTCCCATTAAATACTGAATGTTCAAGATTCTAAAAAGTGCTCAACTTGTGACAAAGCTTTGATCATTATGCAAAAATTATATAACTATTAGGCCTAGTTTGCTTGGTTGTCAGTGAAATTTTTGTTCAATGTTGTTAACCTATTCAGCTCATTTCCATCTTTACATTTGCTTTTGTTTTTTTTCTACTACAGGGGGCTGGGTTACCCCCAAATCTCTTACATGAATGTCCTGCCCTGAGGAGTTAAGGGACAGTTAGAATTCCAAGGCAATTCCCCTTGTAGTTACCAAGTGGCTGAAGCATCCAGCTTGTGGCAGAGTAGTTTAAAGTTCAAATCCTGGCCGGATCATATTAAAGACTGAAAATGGAACCTACTGCCCCTGCATGTGGTCACTGTAGTGCTCAGCATAAGCAACTTTTGTGGAAGGAAAAACAGGCAGTGAGCCACAACTGGAAAGAGTAAACCTTACACCAATAAGGAGATTTTTACATGCAAAATGACCTAATAATCATGTAACATCCTTTTCTGGACATAGAAAACTTGCCACCTGACACGATACGAAACGGAATTTTTACGTGACTGCAACTGTTTGACATTGAGTATTATGTGAGGTGTACCAATGTTTTAAGGGTGTTCCAATATGACTTCAAGGCCCGCACACTAGATACAATTTACCATCACACAGTTAGTAGCTTGTGCTGTCTCCAGTCTACTATTACTCCAAGGTTAAGATTATGTAATCATGATTTCCAGTGAATATGGAATATATTACAAAAGATTTTCAAAATATCTTTTTATGAAGACAATAATGACCACAACCTACCCAATATAATCTGGGAACTGATTAGCTGCCACAAACACCATAGCCTGCACGTTTTGTACTATGCAGTGTGCACTTGACAGGCACCTTGGGGAAGTTAATTTTGTTTTGGGTGGTTGTAAAGAAGACAGAATAATTTTCACCTTTGGTGACACATTTTTCATTGAGTAAGTACATTTGTATTTAAGGAGATGCTGAATCATAATATAACATTTTGACTTTCATAGGTGGAACTGAAATAATCTTAGAACATATTTAGGCCTAAGTGTGCAGTCACCCCATGATAAGTTATTGGTGGATCATAGTTGTCAGTTAGGCCTACCAGGATTTACTGGCTCCGCCTAGGATAGCACGTAGGCCTATGTTAGCTAGCCACCCCTGTTAAACCTAACTGTCATGAAGTTACAACTGTTCGACTCACAACAACCCACAGGTGATCGAATTGAAATAGGATCCTACTGTACTGTACGCTAGCTTAGCCGGAAGTGGATTTGACCTACCCAATTTTGTGACTCCACCTATTCCAACATCATTGAAAACCAGATTACCAATGATAGCAAAGCCCTTAAGCAGTGTTGTAATGGAGTCACTAGATCAGTGACTACAGTCACAACTTCAACCTTTTACAGTGACTCAAGTCACTGTACTATTTTAATGGGGAAATTACTCCTGAATTCTATCAGGTCACTATCATTTTGAGAGGAAATGACTTGAGTTACATCACTTGTTACAACACTGCCCTTAGGCCTAAGTACATTACTTGCAAAACACTTCAGTATGAATCTTCCTTCTTCCCATTAACCATCCTTGATAGGAACAAACTACCCGATGAGACAGTCAATTTGCAGACCCAGGACATCTTCCCGTGCCGCCCGGCATCTTGCTGATCCCTTTCTCTCGCTCTCTTACTCCGTTGCATTTGTGCCCTTTGGGAGTCTGTAACGTATTCCAAAGAAGAAGAAGAAGCCTTACTGCAAGTTAGGCCGAGGCCGCCTAATATTAAAATAACCTACCTAGGCCTAGGCTAGGCCTACTTAAACGTCCCTAGGCCTAGCCCTAACTTAGACTAAAGGTCTAACTTAGGCCTATACAGTGGGGCTAGGGCCTAGGCCTAGGCCTAGCCTATAGGCTTGGCTATATGGGCTAAGCTACTACTTAACAAATTATTTTTTTTTTGCCTACGTTTTGGATGGTTACAAAGTTTCAGATACTTGACAAACCTTTTTAAGTTTGGCATGACAGTTTTAGCACTAAAACACGTCCAGTTTAAGGCCGTGATGTTTTGAACTTTCAAAAATGTATCCCTGGATCGATTGTGGGCAAGTAGTACTAGTACTGGATTGCGACATGTTTGTTATGATTAAAGGTGAGGGCGCTTTCTTTTTTCATAGTTGCAGATCATAGAGCAAGATAATAGTTTCTATTATCCTGCCCTTACCCATTGGGAGCTGCATAGTTGTTCATAGTATACGATACAAATGATAGTCAGGAAATACTCAAAACGGGTTCTTCATGAAGACAGTTATCCTGACCTTCCGAGAGAAAGTTCGACAGTTTTTTCCCGATTGCATACCACATTCAGGGGACACACTAGCTTCAAATAGTACTGTTCAAGTCAACTCTCCCTAACTCTCACCTAATTTTCCCCTGACCGATGCCATTTTTATGAATCCTCAAAATCCTTAAGTGACAAAGATTTTACTTCAAAAGGTAAGACAGGTGGCACCAGATTGAAGTAAATACACACAATTTCTCAAAAATTTTCAAAGGGGAAGGATTTCCTCTGCAATGCCCTTCAAGTTCAGTGAGGCCATTTTCTTTTTAAATCCTAAAAATAGGCAAATTTTGTCATGATTCCGAATTTTACTTGAAAAAGGTAGAATCTGCAACTCCCTACTGGCACCGATTGTCTCTAAGGACACAAACCTTTATGAGAATCTCAAAAGGGAGGGTCCCATCCTAGCTTAGACAACTTCCACCGACGGCCGGCAATAGACGTAAGTGACGGGGCATGGAAGCGGAGGGTTCAGCCTGCCGCGGTTAGCAGTAGTTTGTCATCTACCGTGCAAGAGATGTTAGGCAGTGTTGTAATGACTCGAGTCAAAGATGTGACTCGAGTCTGACTCGAGTCACGATTTCCGTGACTCGAGTCTGACTCGAGTCCCAAACTCACGGGACTCGACTCGACTCGAGTCACCACTTGCCAAAGACTCGACGTGACTCGAGTCACCATAAAATAAAATTTGAAAGACTCGACATGACTCGAGTCACAGAAGAGAATGACTCGACTTGACTCGAGTCTTTGTCCACAATGACTCGTGTCACACCCGATATTAATAAAACAGAAACTTAATTTGTTTTCATCATCGGACGCAAACCAATGGCCGTTAATTACCGCTTTATCCATTATGCGCTCCTATCTGTACATAGGGGGATCCTAACATACAGTTCTGCTTAACATGTGTAGCGCCGTGAATTTCACGCGTACAACAAACTTCTCGAAGCTGAGTGCCCTGTATGTGTAGTACTAGTGGTACTGTGCCAGTGTAAACATTACGAATTCCTTAGGCCTAGACCTCAGTGTCTAGCCTAGTATACTAACTCCACAGATAGATGATTGATTTCCCTCGCCTCTGTACTAATATGTGGTATTTTGACTTGAAGTAGCTGAAGGTGTGACGAACAAAATTTCATTTCAATGTAGTCCTATTTAGTTGGTAATATCTGTTATTGGTATCGAGGATTTTGATTAACGAAATCAGTTTGTTTACGGGGACACCTGTGTGACCTGTGGCTTCTGATGAATCACAGTTTAGGCCTATCATAATTAGGGATGCACCGGAACCAAAATTTTGGATCCGGCCGGAACCGGATTTTGCCGGAACCAACTTGAAATCCGGCCGGATTTTTTCCGACCGGAACCGGATTTTTGCAATGCAGATGAATAAAGTGAAATTCAGGAAAGCAGAGAAACTCTGGGATAGGAGTTTTCTGCTTTGTGACGTAATGTTTGTGAAGGACTAATGGGAAATGTCTATAAATTTGTCTTCAAGTGTTGTACAAGTGTATTTAACTAATTTTTTAACCAAAAATTGCAATATAATAGAAAAAAGGCATGAAAAACTGTTCCTGCAGAAGTACAGCAAAACCGTTGCAAAGCGAAATACAGCAAAAACCGTTGCAAAGCGGGGCAAGTAAGAGCTCTTTGTATTTTCCCTCCTTAAGTATTTGTAGAGAAAACTCCTGAGGGAATCTTGAAAGTTGTTTTGCATATCAGTTTGTTCTTTTTGAACTGCAGTACATCACCACTTGTTCAAAAAAATTGTACAAATTATGTAGACCAGTAATACTTGGCAAAGAGAGTCCTTGGATAGTGATTACTGAATGGACTGCTCATATGTACTGTAAAAAGACTCTAGGGTTAAGGTTTTTAACTATGTACAGCACCATTGTTTTATACACCTTTTCTAGTATTTAAACATGCCATGATATAAAAAAACTGAAGCACGTTTATCATCAATAACTTTTTTGGCAGAGATACTGTATATCACACATTCTGACATTACGTATTACAGTGTATGTATGATAATATATTTAGTGGTCGACCTATTATGCTATAATTGGTAATCCTCAATTATCGATTAATTAACTAAACAATTGGCCTGATACCGATTATGAGAAAGAGGGAAATCACATGTTTGTCTCTATAGCACACGCCCCTTGCTTCGTGCACATCGTGTATACCGTAACCAGTTTAGGATAGAAAATATTGGGAATAGTTCCATTCGTTTCACAAACGAGAGGTAATTTTTGTAGGGGTAATATTTTCAATTCAAAAGTGAAGATCCAAATCAACTGTTAATACAACAGAATTGTTTGCAGTCGATGTCATATGCCCTTTGATAATTTAGTTCTAAGGCCAACATCATGCTCTGTCTAGTTTTCATCCCCCAATCATGTCGGAACATTTCCATTCTTTTACTGTACTGGATTGTAGTTGCTTTAATGTACTGTAGCTGCTACTCTCGAGCACCCAGCTTAACCGACCTCATGTAGAGCAATCATAATAATCTTAGCAGTTCTGGGAAGCAAAACAATTGCACCCGATTAATGTATCTTATGGTTCCTTTCAGATATAAATATCCCTGTATATTTTAAGCAGTTCTCTTCCAAAACTCACGTCTTGTTTAAAAAGAATCTGCAACTGAAATATGAGGTGCCGTATCGGCCAATATTAGTAACATAAATATATTTAGGTTATGTTATAAACTCAAAATATATTTAGGTTATGATATAGAAAGTCCAATATATTTAGGTTATGATATAGAAATTGATATAAATGTGTTATATTATGAATCCAATATATATAGATTATATTACTACTCTATATAATAGCTTATGAGTGAACTGTCTTAGTTTACGAGTAATCCATATAGTTTATAAAATTGCAATATATATAGGTTACGACTGGAAATGCAGCTCGAACAAACGAATGGCGTTACGTCACGAAGATAGGCGTGATCACAAACGGATGGGCGTGACAGCCTAGTATGTACGAAGGCGGGATCATATTTTTGTTCTAGCATCTCGAAGAATTCAGTGAATTTAACAAAAAAAGAAACTTTCTACAACAAGATTACCGAACTTAAAGATTTCTGTGCCCTTGTGGAGACGCTATATAGCAGAGCCCGTGGCTGCCAAGAGAGTAACTAGACAAAATTGAGAAAGATATGGACAGTTTGTACAAGACAGTTGGGCGACCCTCAAAATATGTGCCGCATACGTATGTACGTACATAACTAAATAATTCCACGGCGATCCAGGGGGACCTTCGGACATCACCGGCCCCTATATTTCAAGAAAACGCCCATTGGATTTTAATTCCATACCGTAGCCTCCGTAGGCAGTAATTGAGTGAAAATGTGGTATTGTCCTACACTACTAAAAACAAGCCGCGAGCCTTTACCACAGAAAAAGGAGGACTCGCTACTTTTACTATTTGCAAGACAATCAATAGAGAACAGTAAACATATTATATCTTTCCATACTTACATTCGGGCCTGTTACAGTACTCAATGGATCATGAAGGGCCTCGGCCTAAATGATTGTTCGGGTGTACAAGCTGTAAATATTATTTTACGACTTTAATAGTCGTGAACTTGCAGTTGGCGGTGTGGCTAGCGTGAATGGATCATACTCTTTTGCTTCGGTAACGCGAGTTCGGGTCCCACAGTGTATTAGTTATTTTCCTTTTCCCCCTTTTTCGTGTTAGGGCTTTCTCCTTTTTTCCTTTTGTCTTCCTTATCCTTTGTAACAATGCCAAACATTATATCTTCTTCGCGCCGCCACGAGGTGTATGAGGGATTAATGAAGAAACCCTTTTATCTTTTGTTTTGTATGTACAAGCATGTGCTCAGGCAGTCAGGACGTAAATAACCCATAACCTTATAATCTAACCCATAAACCTAACCCGAGTCCCAAATCTCAATGAGTCGGGGAAAATGTGACCAGTGGCGCGTACTCAGGATTTCGCTCTGAAGGAGGGGGCATGCAGTATGCTGAGGGATCGCTGGTCTGGTCAGGGTGTAAGGGGATATCCGCTCCCCTTACTTTTGGAAAATTTGGGTGTCCTTACATGTAATCTGGGGCTATGTTGGCCTGTGCTAACTTTTGCAGTTAAATCTGGAGTATCACAATATGTGCGCATTCTTTGGAACAAAAGAATTGGCATCAGCGAGGGTGCTTTGGGGAGACAACGCCCCCACCCACCCTTTGAAATTTTTGGGGAAATTGGGTGTCCCTTCATTCATTCTGGTGTCATATATGCTATTTGAAGTAAAATTTAAGTACTAACAAAATTATGTATTTTTAGGATAAAAAATAGCATCCGCCGGGAGGGGCCTGGCCCAATGCCTGCCATGCGTACGCCACTTAATGAGACTGAGTAATGAAAGGGATGGGGGACTAATGAGATGAGAGACTAATGAATGAGGCAGGGAGACTTATGATACGAGGAGCTGATGAGACGAGGACTAATGGGAGAGGGACAATTGAGATTTGGGTCTATACAATTATGTACAGAGTCGTGACTTTGTAAGAACAACTACTTCTAGGAAACCATGATCTTTGAGGTGGGACCCTGGATCCCCGAACTGGAGCCAGAAGCTCTCGCTTTGTGCTCAGTTTCGCACTGCAAGCGAAAATGTCCATCCCCAACATTTTCCTTTGCCCTTTGTTTGCTGCCCCCCCCCCCTTCCCCCAAAATTGATATTGTAGCGCTGCCACTGCTCTCTCACTCAAGACAATATTTATTCTTAGACTGCATTTGTGTTGCATGCGCATGCAGGTATCAGGTAGTCAGCTAGATGGGTGAGTTCCGCACTGAAGGACTCTGTCGGACTCGGATCCCGGCTGATTCGAACACAGCTTGTACTCGAGGCCATCTGTACTGGGCTTGACTTGGACTTGGAACTTCTGGACTCGGATCCGGCTCAGGGCTCGGGGCAGTTGGACGTGACTCCATCCCTGCAAAATGGAGAATGTTTAGGTTCTGCTATACAAGCCCGGGAATGGCGTTTCCGGCTGTCTGAGAAATAACAATTTTATGAACACTCCGTGCCAACTGCCGATAGCGTTCGGCTTACTATAGTCTTTCGGACAGCATTGAATTGTTCAGGCAAAGAATGTTCTGTCCCACCAAACTTAAATGGCCCCTAACTCTTATAGCGGCCCATACTCTCTGATGGCGACATACACAAACTTAAAACTAGCGACGTAAGTCTTCAGTGAATAGCTTTGATCACCTGAGACATAAACAGGGGTGGCGCCAGCAGGATGGGGGGTGGGGGCGGGGCCACCCCCCCCCCCCGTCGGGAGAGGTCGGCGATTTCGTCGGGGAGGAATTAAAAAAATCTAAAAGAACTGAAGTTACTGGGTTGGTGATTTTGAACCTTTTTTTTGTTTTGTAATTCTATTTCAAATCAGTCGTAAAATGACAACATGTCCCCAATATGAGCTTCAGATTGTGGCAAAATTTTCCAGTTTCGATGGATACTCAGTACAACAAATAACCAAAGCCACCTGCACTGTTAATCACCCCGAGATTTTACCTAATTGTGCTCTTGAAAGGCATATCACTTTATAAAGAACCTAGTTTTATCATTATAACCTTACAAAAAAATTTCTGCAATATAATAAGCTCAAAATGTTCAAATCTTCGTTCAAAAAAGGGAAAAACTTTTCGGGCAAACTTCTAGTCTCGTCTGGAGACCTAAGTACGTAGGTCTAGGACGAATAAATGCATGAACGCAACAGAATTTCAGCTGTCGTGTATAAAACGTTTTTTATTTTACCCATAAAAAGGACAGATTCTTTGATAACACCCGGCGTTTTAATGGTCTTTCCAAAAGCCAAATTTCTTTCAAAAATTTTAATTTTTTCCTTCAAAATATACTCCAGATTTTGAAGTATTTGTTGAAAAGAAAGTCAGAAATTTCGGCGCGCTTGGCGCTCCTCAAATTTTGCCATTTCACTTCCCACTGGGACCCACTCAATGCCTTTGTCGGGGCCTTGAAATGCTGGCCCCCTGTCGGGGAGCTTGCCCCCCTGTCGGGCAAATCCTGGCGCCACCCCTGGACATAAACACATGGTAGACACCAGTTAGCATTTTTCGTTATAAAGCAAATATTTTTCTAATATACGCTTTTATTTTCACAAGAGGTAAACGTTTTCGGGCGAAATTTGCAGTTTGTCAGAGCGCCTTAGTATACGTAAAGAAGGACTACAATAAAATGTGTAACGCTAAACGAATTTCAGTCGTCCATATAACTTTCTTGATTTTGCTCATATGATTGGTAGATTCTTCCATAAACACCCCGATTTTTAATAAGCCATACTAAAAGCCAAATTAATTTCTCCCAAATACTTCAAACCAACTTCTAAACAAGTCGCTCGGGATTTTCAAATATTTGTTACAAGAAAGCCAAAAAAACTGAGAAGCTATGCGCGCCTCAAATTCTGCCTATCACATCCCCCCGGCAACTCATCGACCGTTTTCGGGGCTTCCAAAACCTATGATGATTGGTCTTTTAAGCCACAGGCTTCCCAAATGTGTCGCAATTTTTTAGCTGTTTAATTTTTCGTGACTATGTTACCCTTATTATGATACTTTTCTATCTTCGGTCAAATGCTTGAAAGAATTTGGAATTTCGACCTTTTCGGGCATATTGTGTTGTGATAACATGTGGCGTAAAACTCACGAATAACTGTACAGCTTTTTGAGCTGCCCGAAGGTGAAGCGAAATTTTGGAATCTTGTCCAATTTTCTTGAAAATTTTACTGCGACTGTATGACATTTCTTTCCCTTTTTTCGGGCATATCCTTTTTTAAGATTTCGGCCACATTCAGGCCCGTAGCCAGCCCATGTGGAGGGGTGGGTCTTTTCTCCAAGATGTGGACCTTTTTCGAAATACGAAGACGGCTGGCGCGTGCCATAAGCATGCAGTTGTTATGGTCCGGGGCATGCTTCCCCGGAAAAGTTTGAATTCTGCAGATCTCCTGCAATCTGGAGCATTTTAAAGGACTTTTGAACACAACAGAAGTCCCTTTTCCCCAGGAATTCCACACAGTACACCACTTATTGAGAAAAAATCATACATGTAATCTGAAAGGTTTTATCTTCCTGCAAAAAGTGAACGGAAATTCGTCCTCAATATGTCAAGATAAAAAATATTTCATAGCTGAACCTTCAAACACCAGAACACAGGGCTGGAAAAATGGACCTCCCTCAAGTTGGGGAGGGTCTTTCGAACGCTCCGACTCCCTGGCTACGGGCCTGACATTTAGGAATTTTCTGAAAAACCATGCCATTTTTCCTTCTGAATTAAAGGACTGTCCGATTTTTTTGCCAAATTCCTGCCCGAATTTAGATTTTGGGGAAATTTGGGGACAGCCTCCCCCCGCCCCGCCTCGTACGCCACTGGGTATGTCCACTCCACCCAACAGCTAGGTGAGGTCCTGTAGTGGTAAGGTTGCGATCCTTGAGACTGCATTGACCCAACATGGGCTTGGTTGTTGCATTGGCCAATGACTGGCAACACTGGCTGTGAAAAGTGCAAATTCCTTCCAACCAAATTTGACTTAAATATTCTAACCCCCCCCCCCCCACACCAAGTATGATTTTGAAACAAATTTGTGCATTCCCAGGAATTGAAAAAAATCCCTACAGGAGGAAGAAACAGGCCAGATGCTATAGGGGCCATGCTAGAAGCACGCTTTTTCAGGACTGGACATAATCCACACTATGGTATCCGATTTCAGCCACTCCAAATCTGCTAGAAAATTATCCATCCAGAAACCCGACGAATAAAAAGTCAAGAGATTCCAAAGATATGAAGTTTGTTACAGTCTACCTGAGTTTTTTCCGATATCCAGAGTGGATCCATCGCAAGTGCATATATCTTTGTCATGTTAGCGGCTGGGTAGCCGGGATTGAATATCATCATCGGCCAGCAATAATATAATTTTTGCCAGGTCGCCATTGGGTGGGGGGATGGGCGATTCAGTGGGGGGATGGAGCCCCAAGCCCCCCCCCCCCACCAGTAGCTGTTTCACTGTTTTTATATTTTTTCCAAAAAATTATTTTTCCCTTGAAGGAAGGTTTTAGGACTATCTCATTTACATCTGGTGTACATTTATTTTCCTTTTTTCTTTTGAATTTCCTTTGAAGAAAAACTTCCTTTCCGCCTTCGATATCTCAAATGTTCGTACAATGGTAGGAGAATTTTTTTTTTTCTTGAAGGAAAAACTTTATTATGGTAGGAGAATTTTTTAATCTGTCTTCCTCTTTTCTAGGGTAGGAAGAAATTTATTTCATTATGGCAGGAAATTTTTTTTTTTTTTTTTTTTAAAGGAACGCTTTATTTCAACCTTCAAATACATATGTGCAAACGAGTATTTACAGAATTTTAAGAAAAAAAGAGAGTTTTTTTTTTTTTTTTTTTTGAAGGAACGCTTTATTTCAACCTTCAAATACATATAAGCAAACAAGTATGTACAGAATTTTAAGAAATAAGGAGAATTTTAAGTTGATCTGAAAATTTACAGCACACAAAAAAAACAACCTACCCGGACCCCACGAGGCGAAAATCGATCTCGGATCCTAGGGAATCCCAAACGTATTTCAAACCACTACACCAACAGCTCGCTGATGACGTCATGAGGTTGATAATTTTATTAATTAAACATTAAGGAAAGTTCTAATGTAAACTTAAATATTTGTGCCTTTGGAAGTGTCTGGGTTACTCAAGGGCATCTTGGCTTTCATTTTGCAAATATGTATACCTTCCCTGAATGGTGGTCGCAAGAATCTAGTAGCCTATGCCTACGCCTGCTTTGCTTAGACTGGCTAGACAGAAAATTTGCCCTGCATACGAACACAGGTCGTCCTAGCGTTATATAGTATATATAGTATATATATATAAAAAGGAAAAGGTAAGACACACCGCCTAACACCAACACAGTGCTTTGCACAAAACTGTTCATGATTTCTCACCTCATACTACATTTACCCCTTCAGATCTCTTGAGAACCTTCCCATCATCTTCTCCTGAAGAAACACAACAAACTTTAAGTTGTCTTAAACAAAAAACCTCGCATCAAATGCAAAAAATCTTCTCCTCCGATTCAATGCTAATGACGGACTAGATCACTCTTCTCCAATTCATGACGTCACATTACGTAATGGGAATTGCCCTGTACGAATCCGGTCCTCCCATCGTTGAGCCAGTGTATGTAAATGCTGAGACCGCCTGTTGTATGCATGCTGTACGTGAAGACCGCTCGTATGCCGCATGCACGTTTTTTTTGTAGCACAGCAGGGGGAATCCTACGGTACAGTACATACCTGTACGTGTTGCATGTACTTGCGGGAGGGCACACACGTTTTGGAATGCTGGGTTTTCTGATCCGCGCGTTTTCCATTTCTTGTTCAGGTTCCCCGTGGAGAAAAAAAAATTACAGTCTGGTCGTTGACAGATTTGAAAGTAGTTCGAACTATCCAATGGGAGAACCGGATTCGTACAGGGCAATTCCCATTACGTAATGTGACGTCATGAATTGGAGAAGAGTGATCTAGTCCGTCATTAGCATTGAATCGGAGGAGAAGATTTTTTGCATTTGATGCGAGGTTTTTTGTTTAAGACAACTTAAAGTTTGTTGTGTTTCTTCAGGAGAAGATGATGGGAAGGTTCTCAAGAGATCTGAAGGGGTAAATGTAGTATGAGGTGAGAAATCATGAACAGTTTTGTGCGAAGCACTGTGTTGGTGTTAGGCGGTGTGTCTTACCTTTTCCTTTTATATATATATATATATATACTATATATACTATATAACGCTAGGACGACCTGTGCATACGAAGGCCTACGACCATGCCTACGACCTAAACTCTCCTGGCCACGTACCTGCTGGTCTTTCCACGATTTCTTCTTCATTAAAATTCATTTTAGGTAATTTTATTACACCAACGTTAGTCAGCCTAGTTGTAGCAAGTTACCGTTTGTAAAACTTACAAGCTACACGCAGTGCTAGCATATGTCGAATGTATATACAGGCAGCTTCGAGAAGCCAACCGTGATCCGATCCCGCCTTCGTACATACTGTCACGCCCATCCGTTTGTGATCACGCCTATCTTCGTGACGTAACGCCATTCGTTTGTTCGAGCTGCATTTCCAGTCATAACCTATATATATTGCAATTTTATAAACTATAATGGATTACTCGTAAACTAAGACAGTTTACTCATAAGGTATTTATATAGAGTAGTAATATAATCTATATATATTGGATTCATAATATAACACATTTATATCAATTTCTATATCATAACCTAAATATATTGGACTTTCTATATCATAACCTAAATATATTGGAACTATAATCAATATATTTTGAGTTTATAACATAACCTAAATATATTTATGTTATAAAATATTGGCCGATACGGCACCTCATACTGAAATGCACGTAAGTCAGTTCCCCACATAATCCACATAGGCAGATATTTGTGGTGCCATTTCTATGTGAATTTAGCATGAGACTCGCCCGGCTTCGCTAGCTGGCTATATAAGCCAGTCTGTTCTATGCGTGTTGTGCAGAACAGTTTGTACAGCAACTTACGCAGTGCTTTCTGAGAGACAGCAAGGAATACACCTTGAATGCAATTCTAAATCTAATTTCAGGTAAAACAAACGGGTTATAGCGGAAAATATCAAACAATCATTCCCATCGGTGGCAATGATCGGTTGAATGGCAGAATTTTACCAATGCCGATTATTTACCGATGACGGAATAATCGGCTAGATGTTGATTACTTAACAGATGATCGGTCGAACACTCATCATATTGTGTATACTTGTGTGTGACTAATTATTAGGGACGGAAAACATTAATATTGACCCCATAGGCAACTTTAATTTGCAATGAGTAATGTCTTCTGAAATTCAAGATGAAACACATTTTCTGCTTGTAATACACAACTTTAATGGGCAAGTAAGTGTTAATAAGTAAAATAAAGTGAAGTGTTAAAGTGTGTATTTGTAGACAACCCAATGCAATTAAACTAAAACACTGCCTCGAATGATGTGACTCAGGTACAACTGTAATATGGATTATCCATTTTGTACAGTACTACTGTGCACTGCAGTAGACTTATTTAAATTGCATGAAAGGTCTTTTCATCCATTCAGTTTATTTCACACAGTTGGAGGAATTAGAAGTCATATTTGTTACATGTACATGTAAATCAGTTACTTTTATAACTTTGTTGCCTGTTTGGTTCAGTCACTTTTAAGGGTTAAATAAAGGTGTTCAAATGTTATATACTGTAACATGCACTAATAAGCTATGATTTATGAACTTTAAATAAATTCTGAGACAGTTACTGCTGTTTTCATGTTTTTTATAACTCATGTACATAATGCCACGTACCCAAGCCTTACAGAAAAATCCGGTTCCGGCCGGATTTAAAAAAATCCGGCCGGAACCGGAACCGGATATTTTTTCACTATCCGGCCGGATAATCCGGCCGGACCGGATATCCGGTGCATCCCTAATCATAATTATCACTTGTTTACGTAACATTGGGGCCTTAGTGTCGTGTAACTGGTAGCAATGGTGTTTATATGTTCACAGCAAGATTAATTAATAGGGTGTATCGTAGGTCTATATGATGAGGTTATGTGCGGAAGCATATATTGCCTAGTTTGTGTTGTACATGTATGGCTTGAGACTCAATGAAGGCTTGATAGTGTAGTGTAGGAGTTTAATAGGTACTTGATTATATCTGAGTGTTCTTTTATGACAAACATATTATTAGATGAATTATGTCATTGCTCAATATGTAAAGGTTAATATAGTACTAACTTACAGATAATGTGTGTATTCCAATCTTCACATTTAGGGTTGTGAAGTCAAATTTCACTTGAAAGTACAGGGGTGGACATCAGTCACCTTCTTAACCCCGGCCTCCCCCATAGGCGCACAATGCGGAGTTACAGGGGGGCACTCGCCCTCCCAATTCGGGTGAAAGGAGTTGGTCTATTTGGGCAAAACATGGGCAAAGCATGATAAACAGTGACATTCCGGCAAAACATGCTCTTGCCCCCTCATAGAAAATTACCCTCGTACGCCTATTCCCCCTCCTCCAACAAAAGTGTGCAGTCGCTTAGCAAAGGACTGCATTTGCAAAAGATTAACCCATCATATATGGGTTACAGCGTGCACGTGGAGCTACGGTAATGTGATATGTCACGTCCACTGGTAACATGTGACGGGAAACAGGAAGGGCCCTGGGAATCTAGAACAAAGGGAAGGGAGCGTTGCTCGTAAACAACAAGATGGCGTCTGGTAAAGGTCATGGAGAGTGCACCATACTACATGACATTAGTAATTGCCTGCAAAAGCTAAACATGAAGATTGCTTGGATTGTTCAGATTCTCTTTCCACTTCTTTCCGGTCCTCTGAGGGGTCACAATTTTCCAAAATTTTCTCTTCGCCCCGCGTCAAACAACTTGGTGCCTCTCCGCTTATATGCTCTTTCGGATAAAATTACATTTTTCGGAACAAAGTACTTCTTAACTCTCTCATCACTTTGCAGTTTTCGAAACTTATTTTGGAGTGATCATTTTATTGCAAACGACAAACGAAGATATGAGGACTCGTTAGATTCTTCGTATAATTCCTGAAAATGCTATTTCCGGCTATCTGAGGGTCTGATTTTCGAAATTTTCTCTCACTCCGCGCCAACTAATATATGGTGGCGCTCCGCGTATAGTCTTTATAGCAAAACGACGTTTTGTGGCCAAGTAAAACCGCTAACTGATATGCTCCCGTTCGCCTATGCCGATCGAAGTTCTTTTATTTTAACTCCTTAAAGTATGCAAATTTAAGAACAAACTTTACTACGAAACGTAGCGTAAATGGCATTTGATTGCCTGCAAAGACACAGAATTGTAAGTTTTATCCTCATGAACCACCACAATTCAACTTTTAACACTGTTTCCGTCAAAGTCGCAAATCTTGCACCATTTTGCATCTAGGCTCCTTGAAGGGGCAAAAATTTTCAAAGGAGGAGGGGGACACCGCTTCCCTTACACCTTCCCCCAGACCGGCGATCCCTCATAATACTGCACCCCTTCAGAAAAATCCTGCTTATGCCACTGAGGAGGGGGGAATTAAGGGCAAAAGAATAATGTTGGGGCGCAAAAATTTCGGGTGTAGTCCGAAACAGAACCAAAAGTGCCAAACCCTGTGGAGTCCAGGAGTCTGGATAAATAATTCTCTGGAGAGTATACTGACCTAACTTTGGGGGGGGGGGGGGCAAGGACAAAATATGGGGGGATGGTTCCTTGTCCTCCATCTCCGAGCTCCACCCCGCCCCCACCCCCACCCCCTCACCCTCGTAGCGCAGCCACGCCCACTGCTGAGACAAATAGGGACTATCTGCTCGGTTTAGTCACGTTTCCGATGTCCTCACAGTAAAATACTATTTCCCTGATGGTGGGATAGCTGTGCTGGTATGTCCACACGAGAGCCTACGTTCTTCACCGGGGATTGTGGGGCCAGTTTCAATCTTCATAACGCAAAATTCAAATTAAATATTTCCACCGGGAGAAAACTCGTTGTGGAAGGCACCGAGGAAAGCCCCGTAGCAACCAGAAACTGAAAAAACTTATGAAAAGCAAACATGGAGAGGAAATTGTCGGTTTTCAGTTGAAAATCAGTCATGATGGCTTGGAATGGCACTTCTCGATTGCCTTCCGAACAGTGAGTTGCACTGATCAATAACTTGTTAAGCACCATCGCGTGGAACCCCCCCCCCTTTTTCTTTTTTGGAACCTCTTGACAGAAGTTGGGGGCGGTCGCCCCCCCCCCTCCCCGACGGATAAAAGTCGTCTGTCGGCGCCCTTTTAAGGTTTTGAACATACTTTACTCTTGCACCATTATTGGCAAAAGACATAAATTAATAGCGTTGTTTTAAGGCCCAGTTAACAAAATGCTCAAACAGCCACAAGTAACTGTACTATCTGTACTTTATTCTGATGGAAAGGGCCTTTGTAATACATGGATAGGTTTTGCCAAAACGTATCTTCATGCTTTATACGCACTAATGAATGTTTTCGCTGTGCTAAGTTAAAAGCTTTCACACCAAGCGTGATTATAAGCTTACAAAATACACCGACTGACATTAAATTCACCCTCCCGGCCAATATGATGTTGCAAAGGGCGCAACAATAATTGTAGCGCAAATAGTCCTTTTGTTGTAGCTTATAACTGTCAACATAGACAATAAAAAGAGTTTATAAAGATGTACCAAAATAGCTTCCACAACATTTTCAAAATCATTTGAAGAACATTCAGGTTAAAATAAAATAAAACTGTCATCATAGTGGTAATGGTTTAAGAGTATTGATGGGCATTTTCCATGTTGCTGTTCTTCAAGTGACCATTCTCACGATAAATGGCTATTTCTGACACTGCACGATAATCCCATGAAAATGCTTCTTTCTGTACATTCGTGGTCCCTAAAGCCAGAAAACTGCATTTAATAAGCCTAGGTTTAGGCTACTTTTGTTTATTATGAATTCGGTATCTAGAGAGCCAAGCAGACCCTTTGTCTTGGCTATTTCTTTCAATGTACTTATGGCTATTTCAGAGTGGTCACATGATGTAAATTACGTCAATTAATGTTTTTTTTCGTGTACTTATTTGGGGGGGGGGGCTTGCCCTCCCCTGGAAAATAAAAAACCTGAAAAAAAGAAGAAAACATAAAGAAAAAGACGACGAAAAATTAACATCAATTAACATTCACGCCAAGTCATGGTGGCGCGAAGCTTCCCCCCCCCCCCCCCCCCACCGAATTTTCTTCTGCGGAGGCCCATGGGTAGAAAATTTAAACAATTTTTTATGGAAAAACTTGCTGAGGAGAAATGGCAAAGAACTTAGTCTTCTACCAGGCGCGGAAAATCAAATGGAAAGTCTGAAGAATCGTGGCTTCGATCGTGCTGAAGCTCAGGGTATTTACTCCTTCGAAGCGCCCCTGCAGACCATTTTCGCCCCCTCTGACCGAAAATTCTAGCTTCGCCACTGTTTTGACTGTCTCAAGGGTCAGCTTTTTCAAAGTTTCCTGTAGGTGTCGCCCCAAATTACGGTGGTGCTCCACTTAGACCGCTTCATAGCAGAATTTAAGTGTCAAGTGAGCATTTTTGCAAAAGGAAACTCAAAGGAAACTAAGCGACTACTTTGCTCCCCTATAAGGCCGGGAAATGCCATTTTCAACTATCTGAATGGTTGGATATTTCAAAATTAGTTTTCTGGCTGAATTTTAGTTAAGAGTGAACGATTTCTGCATTTGAAACTTAAAATAGCGACTGCTGGATTCCCTTTATAAGCCTAGGAAACGTCATTTTTGACTGTCTGAGAGGTACGATTTTTCAAATTTTCTCGACACGCCACGCCAACCAGTGGTGGCACTCCGCTTTGACTGTCTTACGGACAGAATTGCACTTTTGGGGTTAAAATCTTCTGCCCCCAAAC
Organism: Holothuria scabra; assembly: GCA_037179385.1. NCBI lineage: Eukaryota > Metazoa > Echinodermata > Holothuroidea > Aspidochirotida > Holothuriidae > Holothuria > Holothuria scabra. The sequence continues at coordinate 41,087,190 of CM074187.1, read as the reverse complement.
TGAAATGCCTACGCCTATGGAAATACCTTATTCAGGCGTGCACTGGAACAGCTGCTTGCAACAACCAACAGAATTCCGGATTTACAGTCCAAGGATACATTGTCTAGTTTTTTTCACCAGAATTAAAGATAATCATTAAACCTGGCAAATGCCTTTTTCAGCCATCTGGGAGGTGTTAAAATCCAAAATTTTCTTTGTGCGCTGAGCGCCAACCGATGGTGGCGATAGGCTTAGATAGTTAACTCCAGCCCCCCTACAAAAGTATCCAGCCTCCCATAGTCCCCCCCCCCCCTTCCACGAAAAAATCATAGCTACGCCACTGATTGTGACTATGAGCCAGGGGAAGGGCACTGGACATGGGGAAAGGTCTCACAAAGCGGGATGCAGGAAGGAATTGCCCCAAGAATTTGTCAAAAACTCTGATAATATATAGGAAATCACGGCAAAGCATAACTTGAATTGGTGCGATCGTAGTTTTAGAAAACATAAAGGTCGGGTCACTCGTGTTTACCAAATCTGTTTTTGTTATGCGCGAATGAAATGGATCACAAACTTCCTGTCCTGGTGTGTGATAGGCCTTATGTAAGAGTACAAATTACCTGGCTACACCAGAGCACCAACACGGCTCCAACATCTATATCAACAACTTAATTTTAAGAAGTACGGTATGCACCTCACACTTTTGTTGTCTTTGGCGTACTAGGAGTAGAAGAAGATCCCCTAACCCCCTCCCAACTAAAACAAAGACAACGATGTGACGACATGAAGAGAAACCGTCCACCATGCCTGAAAAAGTCGAACAGTAAGCAACAACAGTGGGTCATGAGGAGTCGTTACAAGATAAAGATATGCACAGATCGCCCACAACCGGGACCACTGAACCGAGACCGCCCGAAACATTCGCTTTCGGGCTGTCTCGATGAGCTTGGAAAGAGAGTTGGGTGGTCTGATCGTCATGGAACCGAAATGTTTTCGGTCCTGGGCGGTCTTACCATTTTCGACCCAAACCGAGAAAAAACCTATAAAACCGACACCGATTTATGCACAATTCCGCCCTACCAGAAGTTCAGTGGCAGAGTGAGTCTTTGATAAGATAACTCAAGAAATAATGTTTGAAAAACCTGTATGAGTGTTTTAAGGTGCTTTTAGACTCCTTAACTTCTGCAAAAAAAAAAATGTGTTTAAGTGCTATATTCATTAATTTTAACATTTTGGGGGTATGATTCATAGTTATTTGGTGTAGTAGGTTAATTTATTAATCATCATTTTGGCTCTTATTGATTGTACTTTGACATTGGGTTCTGTTCTTAAACTTTTTATCCCAAGTTCGTTTTACATATTTCCTCACTCTCCTTTTATTGATTTTACATGTACCTTAATCTCAGGTTGGATCCTGGAAGTTTTGTTTTGTCTGAGAGACACGATGATCAAAAGTAAAATTCATATTTCTAACCCTCCGTATTGATTGTATTTTAATCCTAAGCTTGATCCAAGATATAGTTACTGTCCAATTTGAAAGTCTCTTAACTTCAAATTTAATATATATTTTCTAAACTATTTTCTGGTTGATTGTTCTTTGATCTGAAGTTTAATCCCGTAGGTTTCATGCATGCCGGATTTGACACTTTATGGTTAGCTGTTTAATTGTGATTTTCCAGTGAAACACTCATAAAGAAAATCGTGCAAATTATACGTTTGGTGGTAAAACAATGCTTCGGCTATTGGGGGTGCTTAAAGTGTACCTCAAGTCAAAAATCCAAAAGCATTTTTTAAAGAGCACACAAAATGAATTCTATTAGTCCAACTTCCATCTTCAAGGAGCTGAGATGTAAAATGTCGAATTTTATCCACTTAAAACAAAGTAGTCCCTTGGGCAATAATTTGTGACTTTCTTGTTGCACAACTCACACTATCTGCTTTGTTTCCCTTTAAAATTAAAAATGTTTTATGACCTTGAACACTTCGTGTTTGATTGCATAGCATGTTGCACAGAGAGGGTTTAATTAATTACATCACCCCATAAGAGTAAGAGTTCCATCATGTACAATTGGGTGCAGTAACACCTGACCGTACAGGAATGTTGTTTTAAAGACCTTAGGAAAAGGGACGTCAATCCTGGGAGTCGTGGGAAAATTGCCACCCCAATTAAAAATAATGGGGTAAACATATCGTTTTACAAGCCCCCGATAAGTCAGGGAGATTAAAAAACAACAGACAGAATAAACAAAATATCACACCGTGATATACCGATGATTTTAGGGCTTCGAGAGTGCTTGCCTGTGTGAGTCTGTGTGCATATTTGTTTGCGTGTGTATGCGTGTGCGCAATCGTTCATTTGGGTGCATTGTAGGTGACACAATCTAGGGCCCCACCCAGGTTGTAATCGAGTCTAAAGTTACTTTGAGTTGCAATTGGTGTCGAGTCTCGAGTCAAGTCGAGTAATTAGCGATGCTAGTCGAGTCGAGTCATCATGAACCAGGGGCGGGATTTGATCTCTGAAAGTGGGGGGGGGGGGGGGGGGAAATCGGGCCGACAACCAAGCTGCACCGGAGGCGCCGCGGGAGCGCGAAGCGCTCCCCCCTCCCGGCGTGTGGTCCAGGGGCACGCCTTAGGGCCCCTGGTGGGGTCCAGGGGCAAAGCCCCGGTGGGGGTCGAAGCCCCCGGAAGCTCCTAGGTATTTACGAAATTGTAGACCTTAAAATGGGCACTTAACAGAACACTAATATCAGAATTTGACTTTCTTCAGTTATATCCTTACTCCGTATGATTAAAGTCGACCGGAATCGATAATGCAGAGAGTGCGGGGAGGGAGAATGGATTACTTAAAATTGAGGTTCTTCAGGGGCTCCCTCCTTGGTGCCCCAGATCTTCTTTTCAGAAAGCTAGGGGCTTTTCATGCGATGTAAATTCAGCTTTTGCCTATGATGGGGCGCATGAAGCGCGCCGAAAAATTTAACGTTTAAGACATCTCAGTAGAGAAAGGATGGGCCACTTTTAACCTTAGATGAATAACGGTGGCCCCCTAAAGACATTCCTACTGAGGCACAAACATACTCTGGTTTCCTGTATAGTCTTTTTCAGGTGACTTTCACAGAGCCGTTACCTGTAAACGGGCGCGCTCCATTTATTGGAAGAATAGTGTTTTTATTTAGTTTTCAATGCAATATATGACCTGTTTAACCATTATACAACTTGATTAAGTATCACTTGCGTAGCTCTGTCAGTTCCACTTTGTAATTTTGTAGCAAAAGCAACCAGACTGAGGCGTAAAAAAAAACTAAGTTCTGGAAAAAAGTGGGGAATGGGCAAGTGCCCCCGTGCCCCCCCCCCCCATCCCGTAATACCGCCTATGTCTTGAACCTTCCTTAGCTCAGCTTGAGTCACAAGTCACCTTGGTCATCTCCATCACCTCAAGTGAAAAATTTATTTTGGTCAAGTTTCTCTGAGTCACGTGATTTCTTAAATCTGTTATTTTAGCCTCTGCAAGTGGCAGAATCTCTTTACTCGAGTCACCTCGAATCAAGTTGGTTTTGTGGGTCGGATAAGCTGGAATGCCTTGCCAAGTGTTCCTTTCATCTATTAACTTAAGTGTGACATTGTTTGCACTCTTGTGTTGGCGGATGAGGGTTAAAAACTTGATCCTAGTATTTTTGCATTTTTAGCTGTTTCTGTGGGGGTAACTCAGTGTTTAACCAGAATGCAAGGCAGATCATACTAGCGAATGGAGGCGGTCTTTACCGGTTCTAGTAATATTAATAAAAAGTTGCTTAACTTAGCAACTCCCAGACGGCAGTAGGTTCCATTTTCAGATTATTTGGTATGAATCGACCTGGGAATCGAAAGAGGACTTCCGCGTGTTAGGGGGATGTTCTACCGTTAGACCAAACACGTAAATTTTTATAAAAAGGAGGTTTGCGCATTTTAGGAAAACATATCGGTGTTAAAAATTTATACAGGTGAAACATTAATGATGGGAGGTGAGGGAAAAAGAAGTGTTTATGATACAAGCTCGAGTTTTAGGAAAGTATATGTGAGTGATACGTTTATAGTGATGTTAAAATTGCGTGAATAAAACAAATAGTGGATGATATTATCTACTAGATCTAGAAAATAGACATGTTTAGATTGCAGAAGAATTATTTTATTAGTTATTTCCGGCCTTAGCCAAAACTGTCAGAATTTCACGCATATTAATGGAAGTTCAAAATATCAAAATTTCCTCACGAATGACAATTTCAGTATTTTTTAACTTTCTTAGTGTTCTCAGTATTGTTCGATGGCAGTGCTTATTACGGTTCGGCAGTTCAACCGGATCACCTGTGAATGCATCGCATGACCACCAACAAAGCAACCGTATGCTTCCAGATCAGAAGAGATGTAACTTAGAAATCGTCTTGGCTAATGAGGTTTAAAGGCAGTCATTCGTCACCCCAAACTACAGTTTCAGTATACATATATCAAAACTCTCAATTGGTACAGCTCTTTGATTGGCATCACATTCAAACAATGCATCCAGTGGCGGAGCTAGGGATTTCGGTCAGAGGGGGCGAAAATGGTCTGCAGGGGCGCTTCGAGGGAGTTATTACCGTGAGCCGCAGCACGATCAAAACCATGGTCAAGACCATGGTTTTTCAGATTTTCCTTTTGTTTTCCCGCACCTGGTAGAAGGCTACTTTGCCATTTTTCCTCAGCAAGTTTTCTTATTAAAACATGTTTAAATTTTCTATCTATGGACCTCCGTTGAAGAAAATTCGAGGGGGGATTCTTCTCGGGGGAAAGCTCCGCGCCACCATGAGTTGGCGCGGAGCGCAAGAAAATTTTGGCCCAAAATGCCCCTCAGATTGCTGGAAATGGCATTTCTAAAGCCTTTTAACCGCATATAAATAGGGAAAACACTGAGTGAACTGTTAAGAAATGTTGATGTTAATTTTTCTTTTTCTTTTCTTTATGTTTTCTTCGTTTTTCAGGTTTTTTATTTCCCAGGGGAGGACAAGTTACCCTTGCTCCTACCTGCAGATACCCATGTTTCTATCCCTCTCTTTCACATTCTAGAATGAAGACGGTCATTATATTATGTGTTTTTGTCAGGTCTCGATTTGAGATTTTAATGTAGTAATGCCGGGGTTACTTTGTAAAGATAATAATTACGTTTGCTAGAGCTAAATAGCAAGCAATCTCACAGTTGGAGAAAGTTATGGAAATTAATCACCGTTAGGTGTACATTTTTGGCATTTGGAAATCAAGATAAGCACGAAAAAACATTAATTGCAAAAGGTCTGCTTGGCTCTCTAGATACCAAATTCATAATAAATAATAGTAGCATAAACCTAAGCTTATTAGATGCAACTTTCTGGCTTTTGAGGCCACTTATCATGAGAATGGTCACTTGAAGAAAAGCAAAATGGAAACTGTTCATTAAAACTCTGAAACCATTACCACCATGAAAACAGTTTTATTTTATTTTAACCTGAATGTTCTCTTCAAATGTTACTGAAAACGTTGTGGAAGCTATTTTGGTGTCTTTATAAACTCTTTTTATTGTCTATGTTGATAATTATTCCCGACAAAAAGAGGGCTATTTGCAATACAATTATTGTTGCGCCCTTTAATTGCAACATCTTTTATTGGTCGGGACGGTGAATTTAATTTCAGTTTGTGTATGTTGTAAGCTTAAACGCGCTTGGTGTGGAAGCAATTAACTTGTCACAGCGACAACATTCATTAGTACGTATAAAGCATGAGGATACGTTTCGGCAAAACCTATCCCTATATTACAGAAAATGACCCTTTTCTTTAGATTAAGGGCAGATAGTACAGTTATTAGTCGCTGTTTTAGCATTTTGTTATCTGGGTCTTAAAACAACGTCATTAAATTATTTCTTTTTCCTATACTGGTGCAATAGGAAAGTATGTTAAAAACCTAAAGGGCGCCGGCAGACGATTTTGGTCCGTCAGGGGGGCGACCGCCCCCCCCCCTGACCATATGGCAGCTCCGCCACTGAATGCATCATAGCTAAATTACACAGCATGGGCACTGAGAGTGTCTTGATTACACATTATGGACTTGTATGGCCACTGGGACGAGCCATGAAGCAATAAACTAGGATTGTGTCTGGATAAAGATGAGTTTTAGATAAATGTGGGAGGGGCTAGAAGTAAGAAGGTTGGGAGAATTGGAACCGTTTGGGATGATGAAAATATGCCTTTAAGGGTAGAGAGGGCCATTTAGAGGGTGTACTTGTCCATTTGGGACGTTTAGCTCCATATAGGGGGAGCAGAACACCTCCGGGAGTAAATGTTTGGTCTTCCCATTCCTACTGTGATTGTCAACAACAAAAACCGGTATAGAATTTCTCACCGGCCTCTTCTTTCTTTGGTTGGATAAGTGCGCAGCTTGTGGTCGTTTCCCTTACAGTACGGTTGCTCAAAGGAGCCTTTTTAAATTTGTCTTACAAGATTGCTAAATCTAATTATACCATGCGCTCAAGTGAAAAAATCTAATGTGAGAATATTTACAAAATGCAGAACAAAAACGTTGGGTTGATGTTAACTAAGTTTATTTAGATGCGGTTAAGCATACAGGTACATAGGTCCTGTGCATGGCATATTTGACTTTCATACTGAAACACATCACAATCTCGAAATGGCTTTTTCAAGCCACGGTAGCAATTGATATCATCAACTGTATCATGTGTCGTTCGGCTGATCACGTGGTCACCGGCAAAGCAAGCGCCTTTTCGTAAGGGCGATTCATCTTTCAATTGAAACGTCTAGGTCAGAAGAAAACTACGCAGTTAATATTGCGCAATTTTCGCATCCGGGTGACTACGTTTTCTTATCCGTTCTCTATTCCTAACCCTCTGTGATGGTCTTCAGTTCTGAACAAAATAAAATATCACTTTAGTTTGTCGCTCTTGTTACAGTTATAAGTTGCTTCATTATGAAAAAAAAATCCCCCGTTCAATGTTTTTCTTAAAACAACGCATAAACTTTTAAGTCAACAGGTTGCTCGGATGTTTCAAACTGTAAGAAAAGAAGGGTAACGACCATGTCATAAAGAACGGCAGTTGACAAAAACTATAGAAAGGGCTTCTGAGATCCCCATACAGTCGTTCTAAGAACCACGTGATTGAAATATCCTTCAAGTAATATGCCTCAACGTGTAACGAAACCAGAGGGCATCCTTAAATAAATTATCTGCTTTCATGGTTAACGCCTTTTCATTTACAAACACTTACAGAGTAACAAAACCAACAAGGTACTGATTGAAAACACTGTAACAAGTCCATAAAGCGACTGCTATACTTCGGATTCGCTCGTAAAAACCTTAAAGGCATTTTTTCATCATCCCAAACAGTTCCAATTCTCCCAACCTTCTTACTTCTAGCCCCTCCCACATTTATCTAAAACTCATCTTTATCCAGACACAATCCTAGTTCATTGCTTCATGGCTTGTCCCAGTGGCCATACAAGTCCATAATGTGTAATCAAGACATTCTCAGTGCCCATGCTGTGTAATTTAGCTATAAATCATTGTTTGAATGTAATGCCAATCAAAGAGCTGTACCAATTGAGAGTTTTGATATATGTATACTGAAACTGTAGTTTGGGGTGACGAATGACTGGCTTTAAACACCATCACTAGACTGCTTGAGAACATTTGTCTCTTCCCTCAAAGTTACGTCATTTTTGGTCAGTGTAGTGCAGTCTATTGAATGAAGTTCAGAAAATGTAGGCTAACATGGAAATCATCGCCTCGGGCCTGTGGTGAAAAGAAGTTTAAGGTTCTTTTTATGATTCGAGTCACTGTGAGTCGAGTCTTGAAGTTTTGCCCACCAGTCATGTCGAGTCTTCAGAAATTAATGAAATGGTAACTCTCGTCAAGTCCAACCCCCTCAGTTCGTGACACGAGTCAGACTCGGGTCTTCGGAATCGTGCGGACTAGAGCCAAGTCTTTGACTCAAGTCATAACAACGCTGGTTCAACCAGCTGTTGGAAAATTTTCACCGGCCGAAATTTTGTACTAAAAAACCATCAATTTTTATGACAAGCTCCGGGCCGAGACATCTTACAAGTAGAACATGCTTGGACATCCAACAACTTTGCAGTTTTGCGAAATTTCGTTGAAAATGGTTTCAAAAATGAAGGAGTCAAAACCATTGACATTGCACTCAAGCAGCCAATCTATAGGTCTATGACAAATGTGAATATCATTTTGAAGCGCTGTTGATATGAAGCATCAAAAAGACTAGAATGCGCGCGGAAAATTGTGAAGGATCGGTCCCGAAATTGGTGTTCTTCCCTGTGCTAGAGTTATCAATGAAACAAACAAACGACATAAGAGAGGTACTGTATCTTCGCAGCATGGGACACAAACGTGTAAAAACTTAAATTATACTTTTTTCTAGCTATAACATTGGGGGGGGGGGTATATGGGTCATGTCCCTAGTCACATGTTGAGAAATGTATCCCCATGCAATTCCCCCTCGGAATCTTCTCTTATTCAATCGCCGTATGGGTCATTCCATAAATGAAGGTGGCAATTGGTTTTTGGTATGCCATTGTGATATTTTCTTACAACACGCTTTGTTTAAATATTTACACTTAAGATTCTGATAATAGTGTCAGATAATAAGTTGTTGTCGTACGGGATCTTGAGGTGTAGCTCCAGACAAAAATGATTCAGAGAGTTCTAGTTGATTTGAAACTCATGATTTTATTTGTTGATTGAGTTCCAAAAAAGATCAAGTTTAATATATTCGGCCGGCCTAATGTTAATCAAATATCTACAGGTTACTCAAGTGCTCCTCATCTGGTGTCTTATGCACGAGTGTCCAGCTCGCCGGCTCGGTCCCGGAAACCCCGCGCGAGATCCGAACACTTGCAGTCCCCTGATTGGTCAAAAGTTATGACGCACCAATGTAAATGAGTGTGCTGATATAAATGACCAATGAGGAGGCTGCAAAGGGTGAAATTGGCCACGCCTTGAAAATATGGGTTGCAGTGTGCACGTGGAACTACAGGCGATGTAATATGTCATGTCCACCGGTAGCACGTGACGGAAAATAGGAAGGGCCCTGGGAATCTAGAACAAAAGGAAGGGAGAGTTGCTCGCCACAAGATGGCGTCTGCTAAAGGTCATGGAGAGTGCACCATACTACATAACAATAGGCTTTACTATATCCCTCACCTGTTGGTTCATTTCAAACAATATACAAAGAAACAATTTTGCTTCACTTGCAACATTTGCAACATTTGGATTTAATGCTGGCTGCAATTGACTGTCATATCACCAAAATGTTGGTTTCTCGCTTTTATCCTTTACATGTGAAAACATGTTGTGGATAAATGGCACACTAAAAAATTTGAGGCAAACAAAATTGTTGTTACTACAATTACCTTAGCACCTGTTGCATGTCTGGATGTGGGAAAGGGTAGACAACATAAATAATTTTTAAAAAGTCACACAAATTGATGCTGGTGTCCCGCTTTTACACAAGAGTGTAAAATTGCACTTTTTTACAACCCCAATGGTAATCAATAAATTATAAAATTAGAAGGGCATGTATTATCACATGAACTGCATAGGTATACCCTATACCATAAAATTTTAGAAGCTGGCTTTTGTTTCCCGTTTACTCGTAATACACAAAATGACATTTCAATCCGATATGTTATTCTTCGTAATGCAATTGTGCCTTAGCTCAGTGCAATAATTGCCTTCCGTTTTCTATACTACCGGTATATCAAATATTCAGGTACCCAAAATGTCATACATTTGGGTCTTTTAATTATGGAATAACCCGTATATAAGCCTTGGAATTCAAGTATACTGCCGTAATATTTTGAACATTTCACTGCAGGGAACGGTCATTAAAAACACGGTCAAAAAAAAAAAAAAAAAAAAACACTAAAAACTGAAGCAATTGAAATGAATATAAATATACATGTCCTTTATGTAAAACAAGCCGAGACAGAATCCAACACTACTGTATGTCATCGTATCCTCGCACAGTACATAGTTATCACCTTTTGGTAGTAATTAGTTCACCACAATGGAAAATAAGTTCTTACCCCTGCTTTGTGACCCTCTGCGTTTTTTTTTTTTTTTTTTTCCTTTTCGTTGGACGGAGGAAATTTATTCACATCCTGAACACATATATACGTTTGTACAGGACAAGTGGAACAAATAATTATAATATTTACAAGTGTGTAAAATATGTAATGTCTTTTTATTATTATTTATTGATTTATTCATTCATTTTTTGTGAGAGCTGGGGTTGCAATTCTGACACCTTTTAAAGGCAGTCATTCGTCACCCTAAACTACACTTTCAGTATACATATATCAAAAATCTCAGTTGGTACAGCTCTTTGATTGGCATCACATTCAAACAATGCATTATAGCTAAATTACATAGCATGGGTACTGAGAGTGTCTTGATTACACATTATGGACTTGTATGGCCACTGGGACAAGCCATGAAGCAATAAACAAGGATTGTGTCTGGATAAAGATGAGTTTTAGATAAATGTGGGAGGGGCGTAGGTTGGGAGAATTGGAACTGTTTGG